>CM064578.1:0-85848 GCA_032716605.1 Paralithodes platypus | reverse complement strand
CTTGATACATATCTAACATCTAATTATTCTGCTTAATTGTAAACCTTTTATCTCCATTGGGCTCCTCCGATCACACAACCTTATCTCTGTTAATCTCTCCTATCTCTCCAGTACCGCCATTCGATCCTTCCAGCTAGCAATGCTTGAGCACTTTCACACTGCCGACTAAGAAGCGCTTCAGCAGTACTTCTATAATTCCCCATGGAACAATATTTGCTTCCATGGCTGGGTACCCTCGGAGTGGACTGAATGTATCACCGAGGTAATAATCTCTGTCATGGAGGCATGCATTCCATTATCTGTCCCTCTGTCTTATTCCAGAAAAACTTGGTCTACTCACGCTGGTTCAATTGCTGTCTGCAATAAGGAGGGAGCATTCAATTGGTACCGTCTCCTTCAAACTCAAGAATCCTGTACTTTATGTCTCTCCCCGGAATCAAACCATATCTCTTCTTTGATGCCAAAAGTGTTTTAAGCAATATAATAAAATGGTTTGAACTTTCCAACTCTAGCTCTTCCCAAGCCTTCAGGCATGTATTTTGTTATATGTGTATGAAGGAGACAAAAGGATGGCTGCCTGTACCAAGTGTCTCCCCCAAAGCCAAAGGAGTGACAGAGAACCAAATTCAAGGGCAAATTGGGGTCAAAATGTCTGGACACACGGAGTTTAAATCAGTCTAAGCCATTGGATGAAGGGAATATTGATTGAGAGAGAGAGAGAGAGAGAGTTCCAGAATTCACTTGTTAAGTAAAAGAAAGACTGAGAACATTTGTTATTTCTTGGGTTGGAGAACTGGACAGAATAGGAGCTGGACTGTGTTGAAAGGCGGGTGCCTCGCACTCGAAGCAAGGGAGAGGGTATGTACTGCGAGAGTTCTGAAGAACACTGATAGCTGCAATAGCAATAAAAGAGTAAAAGGGGCAGCATTGCGGCGTGTGGAAAGAAATTGTATGGAACTAGAAAGAGGAAGTGAGTTGATGAGGTGAAATTCTTTTGACTCTACTCCTTCGAGAAGTGCAGTATGGGTGGAACCTCCCCAAACGTGCTAACAATACTCGATACATGGGCGCACTGTGCCCCTATACAGAGCAAGAAGTTGTGAGGGGGTGAATAACCCAAAGAGACGGTTGAGCACACCTAACTTCTGGGAAGCTGTTTTAGCAAGTGTGGTAATATGATCTATCCAAGAAAGGTCAAATATAAAGATACACCAAGAATATTGAGAGAAGATGAAAGGTTGATTTGTGTATTGTTGAAGAGTAATTTATAGGCTAACCAAAAACCTCTTCAACAATATTATTTCCACGGCCTTACATCCTCTTTTCAACTCTGATGGCACCAACGTCATTTCTTCATCTGACAAGCTGAACTCTATGCTCAAACCTTCTCTAAAAACTCCACCTTGGACGATTCCGGTGCTATTCCTCCCTCTCCACCCCATTCTCTCTTACTTATGCCTAATATTCGAATCTCTTCTAAGGAAGTACTTTTCTGCCCTCTCAGGGCTAAACATTTTGAAAGTATACAGACTGGATGGTGTGTTCCTCCTGTTGTATTTAAAAACACTTTTTTCCGTGCTGATTCCCTACCTAGTCAAACTCCTTTGTCTCTGTCTTTCCTCTAACTGTCTTCCATTCCTGCTGGGAGTTTGCTCTCATTCAACCTGTCCCTAAAAGGGGTGACCGCTTTCAACACTCCAACTATCGTCCAATTTGCTTTCATTTCTTGCATCTCTAAAGTTATATAATCTATTTGTAATTCAAAAGTTCTTACACATTTGTCTACCCATAATCTACTTTCAGATCGAAAAGTATGGATTCCCAAAGGGCCACTCAACTAATAACTCTTGGTCATCCTCATCTCGGGACTTCAGGGAGACCTTTTCTATTGTGCTATACATATCGAAAGCCTACCTTCGGTTTCTATCCCTCCGCCTTTGCCTTTGTCTCTTATATCCTTTCTGGCCGTTCCATAGCTGTGGATGTGGATGCCCATCCCTCACTTCCTCAACCTATTACCTCTGGTGTTCCTCAGGGTTCTATCCTGTCTCCAGTTCTCCTTCAAATATTTATGAATTATCTCAACTATACCTCCAATCCTACCTGCGCCTATGATGATGACTCTACCTTACACTATGAAACTAGTTTTCCACAACGACCCATAAAAACTCATGTGATAAGGCCCTAGCACGCTTATCTTCTGATCTATTAACTATTTCTGATTGGGACAAGGAACATTTTATTACTTTCAATTCTTCCAAAACCCAATTTCTCCATCTATCTACGCATCACATTCTTCCACATGACTATCCGTTAGTCTTAACCAATACACAAATCAAACCTTCATCTTGCCTCAGTATTTTTGGTGTTTCTTTTTCTCCTGGCCTTGCTTAGAAAGATTATATTGCCACTCTTGCTAAAATAGCTCCCCAGAAATTGTGTATACTCATCCGAGGGTTTTTCACCCCCACACAGCTTCTTGCTCTGTATAGGGAAACAGATGCACAGTGCGCCCATGTATCGAGTATTGTTCATATGTGTGGGGAGGTTCTACCCATCCTGCACTTCTCGAAAGGGTAGAGTCAAAAGCACTTTGTCTAATTCACTCTCGTCCTTAAGGATTGTTAAGGATTTATGAAATAGGAGGAAATTTGTTAGAAGCAGTTAAGAGTTTTTATGAAGGGAGCAGAGCATGTGTGAGAGTAGGAAATAGTGAGTTGAGTGAATGGTTTGAGGTAAAGGTAGGTTTGCGACAGGGTTGTGTAATGTCACCATGGCTGTTAAATATGTTTATGGATGGTGTGGTGAGGGAGGTGAAAAGGAGAACTATGGGAAGAGGATTGGGTTTAGTAGGAAAGAATGGTAGAGATTGGGAGTTGAATCAGTTGCTGTTCGCTGATGACACAGCATTGGTGGCGGATTCTGATGAGAAAACTGCAGCGGGTAGTCAAAGAGTTTGGTTGTAGTTTGTGGAAGGAGGAAACTGAAGGTGAATGTCAATAAAAGTAAAGTAATGGTGTGTAATAGGGGAGAGCATAGGGTGAATCTAGATGTGAGGCTGGATGGGGAAATATTGGAACAAGTAGAGTGTTTTTAAATATCTAGGAGGAACGGATAAGCAGGAGTGGAGGTATGGAAGTGGAGGTAAAACAGAGAGTGTGTGAAGGAAGGAAGGTTTTCGGAGCAATGGGAAGTATGTGGAAGACGAGAAATCTCGGAGTGAAAGTAAAAAGTGCACTGTATCAAGGAATTGTTGTGCCAACAGTGATGTATGGGGCTGAGACATGGGCTCTGAAGAAAAAGGAGAAAAGAGGGCTGGATGTGATGGAGATGAGCTGCTTGAGGAGTATGTGTGGAGTTACTCGTAGAGACAGATTGAGGAATGAAGAGATACGTAGGAGAGTGGGGCAGCAGGAACATTTGTCAGCCAGAGTGGACAGAAGGGTGCTGAGCTGGTATGGTCATGTTGAACGAATGGGAGATGAAAGGCTTACAAAGAGAATATGTGAGTCAGGTACAAGGGGAGATAGAAGGGCAGGAAGACCCCCATTGAGATGGAGAGACTGTGTAAGAAAGGCTTTGGATGATAGAGGAATGACTATAGATCAGGCAGGGGAAGTGGTGGTGGACAGGAGTGAATGGAGAATGCTTGTGAATAGTTGAGTGAACACGTGGTCATTTGGAGTAAGGGTCGGACGCAAGTTCGACTAGATAATAGTCCATCAGGCGCCTGGCCCGGGGGGACGATTAATATGAAGGGTGTGCCTGGAAGTGTGGTGGGAGGGCTTGTGGCTTTGGCTCCGCTGCATGTCTGCCTGCCGAGATCGGAACCTCTCCGGGTGGTCAGGGGCCGGGGGAGTGCTGGAGCGACCTTGGTAACCCTGGTCTCTGGGTCTTCTCCTGGGTGACCTGGATGTGTGTGAGTTTGTGTTTTTTATATGTGCTTATTTTTTGTTTTATGTTGTTTTTGTGTTTTCCCTGTTCTTGCTCTGTCTTGAGTCGGCTACCCCCAACATGGGGATTGGGCCTGAGCATATAGATAGATAGACTCTCGTCCTCTTACTAATTCCCTTCCATCTCTTTCTACACGCCGCAATATTGCATCTCTCTCAGTCTTATACTGCTATTACAATACTCAGTGTTCTTCAGAGCTTTGTCAGTGCATGCGTCCTCCCATACAGAGAGTGGGGGGCACCTGCCTTTCTACACAATCCTCATATATTCTGTCCAACTCTCTAACCCAAGAGTGGGCCGATAATCACAGTCGTTCTTCTACTCAACAAAGTAAGCTTTGGAACTATCTCCCTTAATTTGTCTCTCCCTCTTCCTATGAATCAAACTGATCAGAGCTATGTGTGTCCAAAAATGTTGACTTTAATGTACCTTGAATTTGGCTCTCTGTCACTCTTTCAACTTGTTATAGGCAGATTTGTAGTTTTTTTCCTTCATACACATAAAACAAAATATGTACATACATTCCTCTTGTTCAGAAACTACTAGAAACATTTTAATTAAAATACAATATCAATTCCGTCCACATATCATTTTTGTAAAGTAAGTGGTTAGAGAGGGCTTATTCCTTTAGATTAAACAGTTGTGTTTTATAAAGTATTTAATTTATTTTCAAATACAAATATTCCAGAAATAGAGTAATGGTCATCCTGGTTTCGTTGGATGTGTACTTGTTTATTTTGTACGCCAGCTTTAATCAAGTTATATACACATAACATATACCTGTGGTTGTGTTGATTGCTGCCCAGAGTATTTTTTTTTTTTTTTTTTTTTTTTTTTTTTTTTTTTTTTTAAGAGACAATGAACGGAGGAAGGAAAAACACAGATAAAACAAAAAAGGTCCATGTGCCTAAAGGCATCCTCCATTCATAAAATGTTTGTAACAACTGGATTTAAACTGTTGTAGATTGTGGAAAGCAACTCGAGGGAATTGAATTCCAAAGAGTAGTAGTTCTGGGGATAAATTAATTTTGATAAGCAGAAGTTCTGCAATGTTGGAGGAGAAAGTGTAAATTCATAGGTGCTTCCAGCTGCCCTAGTTCTACGGGGAAAGATGTGGAGAGGCGGCACAATTGAAGCAAGTTCCTCGGACAATTGCTGTGAAAATATCTGTAGAATAATGCAAGGGATGCAACGTTTCTTTGTATATTATTACTACCCACTTTACTACCACAACCACTACCACATTACTACCACAATTACAACCACTACCACAGCCACTACTACAACTACTACCACAACCACTACCACAACCACTACCACATTACTACCACAACCAATACCACATTACAACCTCAACCACTACCACAACCACATTGCTACCTCAACCACTATCACAACCACTATCACATTGCTACCAAAACAACTAACACAACCACAACCACTACCACATTGCTACCACAAACTGCCCACCACAACCACTACCACAAACTGTCCACCACAACCACTACCACAATACGACCCCAAACTGTCCACCACAACCACTACCACAAACTGTCCTCCACAACCGCTACCACATTACTACCACAAACTGTCCACAACAACCACTACCACAACACTACCACAAACTGTCCACCACAACCACTACCACATTACTACCACAAACTGTCCTCCACAACCACTACCACATTACTACGACAAACTGTCCACCACAACCACTACCACAAACTGTCCACCACAACCACCACCACATTACTACCACAAACTGTCCACCACAACCACTACCACAAACTGTCCACCACAACCACTACCACAAACTGTCCACCACAACCACTACCACAATACTACCACAAACTGTCCACCACAACCACTACCACATTACTACCACAAACTGTCCTCCACAACCACTACCACATTACTACGACAAACTGTCCACCACAACCACTACCACAAACTGTCCACCACAACCACCACCACATTACTACCACAAACTGTCCACCACAACCACTACCACAATACTACCAAAAACTGTCCACCACAACCACTACCACAAACTGTCCACCACAACCACTACCACATTACTACCACAAACTGTCCACCACAACCACTACCACAATACTACCACAAACTGTTCCACCACAACCACTACCACAAACTGTCCACCACAACCACTACCACATTACTACCACAAACTGTCCACCACAACCACTACCACAATACTACCACAAATTGTCCACCACAACCACTACCACAAACTGTCCACCACAACCACTACCACATTACTACCACAAACTGTCCACCACAACCACTACCACAAACTGTCCACCACAACAACTACCACAAACTGTCCACCACAAACTGTCCACCACAACCACTACCACATTACTACCACAAACTGTCCACCACAACCACTACCACATAACTACCACAAACTGTCTACCACAACCACTACCACAAACTGTCTACCACAACCACTACCACAGTACTACCACAAACAGTCTACCACAACCAATACCAAGCTTATTACCTAAACCTGTATACGACAACTGTATTTGGTATAAACGATAACATATCGGTCCACCAATAACATATCGGTCCACCAATAACATATCGGTCCACCAATACCCATTATTTCAATAATTCCAGTTGAGTGAGCCTTGCGACCTTGTCTAATATCTCGTCTTGTAATAATAAATTATTGTAAAATAAAGGTTTTAATAGTTATACTGTCGCAATAGTCAATAATTTGGAAGTATTGCCATATGAGTGGGCGGTAACTTTCTCAGAGTCGCTGACATCGAGCAAACTACCACAACCTGTCTACCACTACCATCCAGTGTACATTACTACCACAACTTGTCTACCACTACCACCCAGTGTACATTACTACCACAACCTGTCTACCACTACCACTCAGTGTACATTACTACCACAATCTGTCTACCACTACCACCCAGTGTACATTACTACCACACCCTGTCTACCACTACCACCCGGTGTACATTACTACCACAACCTGTCTACCACTACCATCCAGTGTACATTACTACCACAACCTGTCTACCACTACCACCCAGTGTACATTACTACCACAACCTGTCTACCACTACCACCCAGTGTACATTACTACCACAACCTGTCTACCACTACCACTCAGTGTACATTACTACCACAACCTGTCTACCACTACCACCCAGTGTACATTACTACCACACCCTGTCTACCACTACCACCCAGTGTACATTACTACCACAACCTGTCTACCACTACCACCCAGTGTACATTAATACCACAACCTGTCTACCACTACCACTCAGTGTACATTACTACCACTACCACTTAGTGTACATTACTACCACAACCTGTCTACCACTACCACCCAGTGTACATTACTACCACAACCTGTCTACCACTACCACCCAGTGTACATTACTACCACAACCTGTCTACCACTACCACTCAGTGTACATTACTACCACAACCTGTCTACCACTACCACCCAGTGTACATTAATACCACAACCTGTCTACCACTACCACCCAGTGTACATTACTACCACAACCTGTCTACCACTACCACCCAGTGTACATTAATACCACAACCTGTCTACCACTACCACCCAGTGTACATTACTACCACAACCTGTCTACCACTACCACCCAGTGTACATTACTACCACAACCTGTCTACCACTACCACTCAGTGTACATTACTACCACAACCTGTCTACCACTACCACTCAGTGTACATTACTACCACAACCTGTCTACCACTACCACTCAGTATACATTACTACCACAACCTGTCTACGACTACCACTCAGTGTACATTACTACCACTACCACCCTGTGTACATTACTACCACAACCTGTCTACCACTACCACCCAGTGTACATTAGTACCACAACCTGTCTATCACTACCACCCAGTGTACATTACTACCACAACCTGTACTACTACCCAGTGTACATTAGTACCACAACCTGTCTATCACTACCACCCAGTGTACATTACTACCACAACCTGTCTATCACTACCACCCAGTGTACATTACTACCACAACCTGTCTATCACTACCACCCAGTGTACATTACTACCACAACCTGTACTACTACCCCGTGTACATTAGTACCACAACCTGTCTACCACTACCACCCAGTGTACATTAGTACCACAACCTGTCTATCACTACCACCCAGTGTACATTACTACCACAACCTGTACTACTACTACCCAGTGTACATTAGTACCACAACCTGTCTACCACTACCACCCAGTGTACATTAGTACCACAACCTGTCTACCACTACCACCCAGTGTACATTAGTACCACAACCTGTCTACCACTACCAGTCTGTGTACATTACTACCACTACCACTCAGTGTACATTACTACCACAACCTGTCTACCACTACCACCCAGTGTACATTAGTACCACAACCTGTCTATCACTACCACCCAGTGTACATTACTACCACAACCACACACAATGCGTTACTATCACTACTACACTATACACTACTACGTTGTGTCTATGGTCATTAATGGAATTATTAACAGGCCACCTGTATACTCACTACAATCCCATATCCATTTCGGTGTATTTTGTATGGCAGTTTAATTATTTTTTATTCCTCCCTTTTTACTTTCTTGAAGCTTCCCCATTTCTCTCCTGAGGTTCTGTTTTGCATAATGGTATTCCCTCATCAAATGCAATTTATCCAACCATTTATGGTCTTCACCTTCTTATCCTAAGCGAACATTAACATTCCGCATTATTTCTGTGGGTGTCCTTCATCTATTTTGTATTAATAAATATAAATTATATTACCCTTCCTTGCGGTATGTTTTGCTTATTTCATAATATGTTCACCAGAAATGCAATTACACTCTTGGGTTATTTTTGCTAGTATCCAAACAACACCTTCATATTATTACCCAATGTATTATTCTTTGAATAATAAGATATATGAGTACAAAGGAGTACATAGGACAACAATCTATATATACAGTATATATATATATATATATTGCTAGACGAAATTATCCCAGAAGGGTTGGGCACGAATGAATCGCCTCCAAGCACCTCTGTCCTCTGTCAGCTGGTGCCCCTCCTCCAACCCAATATCACTTTCACTCATATACCTCTCAACTCCATCTTTCCACCTCACTCTCGGTCTGCTCTTACGTTCTCTTACGCTTTCCCCTTCTGCCCGTAGTCTCTTAGTCATTCTCTCGCTCCCACATGTCGGAACCATCTCAAGGTGTTCCTTATCACACTCTCCAGCACAGCCACATCCAAACCACAACACTCTCGTACTTCCTGATTAATCTTTTTAATCTCCATGTGACTCCACATGCACTTCTCAAGTAACTCATATCCACACCTCTCACTCTTGATTTATGTCTCTCCAGCAACGCCCATGCTTCACTCCTGTATGATACTGTATGGATTGGCACACTATCATGCAATGCCCTCTTTACTTCCATATTGACCACCCTATTTCTTGTAACTGCTTTCAGCGTTCCTACAACCTCTTCCCCTGTTGTACACTTCATCCTCCATACTCCCATCATTACTCATCACACTGCCAAAATACTTAAATGTCTTCATAACCTGACCATTCAATGTTACCTCACATTCTATAACTCCGACCCTTTTCAAAGACCATAACCCTACTGTTCCCTACATTTACCTACAGTTTCAAACATATTTACCAGACCTTGCATTTCCCACTCATTATCATTAATCAGAACTTTATAGTCAACAAACAGCAACACAGGCAACTTCGACTCACTCCCTTCCCTTATCAGAGGTACACCAACATCTACTTTTCTTTCTTGTGTTTCTTTCATGACTCAATCCATATTGTGACATGGGCTATGCTGATGCATCTTCCCTCTGCCACTTCTACGTATGCATACACTAATATATACACTATATTATTTACAGTGCAAATAATTGGTTGAAAGGAGGTCATGAGAGAGAGTAGTACGTCACATTATTTGAAATAGACGTGGAAGGCGTTTGATAAAGGTGTATACACTGTCTGCACGCAAACCGTATAAATCCCCCCCCCCCCCACCTTCTTTCTCTCCTCCCGAGGATAGAACTATTACTTTCGTGTTCATTTGTTTAGGCATTTATGTTTATTCTAGATCACACGAGTAATGTAGGAACATTATATAGGATACTTGAGATGTAGAAATAAGAGTTGTATATGTAGTGACCACAATGAATGACATAGTGATATCCTTTATATACAGAAGTCATGAGTCTTGTAAGCTAGATATGTTTTATTTATCCAATATCATCGATGTTATATACCGGTTATTTGATTTATCTAATGTAATACGATTTTTGCTGTTAAGTGGATGAAAATAGAGTGGTGCTTGTGTACCTTAATGATTGAATAACCGTGATTTTTGTGAGTGATAGACAACACACAACCTTAAAATATGACTAACTTCTATGAGCTGGTACCTTTGCGTCCGCACAACGAGCAAAATAGAGTATTAAAGTAGCGCTCCGGGCCATTATCAAATATGACCAACCTGGGTGAAGACATGGGTGTGCGTGTGGTGACGGAGACTGGTTTGAGCGATAGTGTGACATTACTGTAATTCTGCCTGTAGGAAGGGGGCGGCGAGTTACCTGTATATACAGTAGGCATCTGTTCATGGTAAAGTATTTATTTCTTAGGCCCAACAACAGTGTATTCCTACCTTCCTACAGATGAGTTGTTTTGATGTACCTATTTATTAGATAGGATGTATGTATTTATTTTATCCTGAATTGTGATATTATCTTAATTGATCGATATATGATAGCATGCAGAATAGTGCTTTCCCGATTATGTTTCAATACTGCATTATTGATCCAGGACTGCACTAGTTTGCTAAGATATTTATAGTATCTTTATTTAACTTCAATGTAACTCAAGTCCAGATATATTATAGTGATGCATTATTTATTCACATCAGTACTGTGGTATGATTGTCCAAGGCCCTACGTAATATTTGAATTAAATACACAATTGTTGAGATAAATCAACCTTACTGATTAAATATATATTTTGAAGAAGAATGATATTGAACTATGTTAAGATTAAGGTTAACATATTGAGATAAATTTGTCAGATAATTATATATTTCTTGTTGAATCACATGCATAACTCTTTAAACAAATGTAATGATTTGATTAAGGACCATAATATGGAAATATTACTCCATGTTATTATATAAATTATGTGAATATCTTTGTGCTACATTTTTGAAGATTTCTTTGTAGCCTCCTATAGAAATAGGTATTATGCTATAGATTGTTGGGTATCAATTAGATTATGATAACAATATTAGTATTAGTATTATTATAAATAAAACATCATGTGGTTCTGAAGCAGTCTGATAAGCGTTGTTTGTTGCATATTATCAATACTTTCACAAACCTGCTCTGTCAATTCTGTCATGGATTTCTTCAGGCCCATAAAGGCAGTATATAACTGTTGTCCCTTCTCCAGATATTTCTGAACAACACATTTCAAGGAGATACAAGCAACAACAAATACATTAAGCATTGTGAAGCTGCTTATAGCCATTATACTGAGCCTAGGTGGGATACATAAATAGGATAGCACAGCAGGCGCAATCATCTATATAATATTTTCGATTGTCTGTCTGTGTGTGTGTGTGTGTGTTCTTAATAGGCGGCCGCAGTTTTGGACCTGGGGAGCTGAAACTTTGCATGTGGGTGCCAATTGACCTGGGTCAGGTCATAGAGGGGGCGAGGACACGATCTGAGGTCGTTTCGAGGCCGAAATTGAAAACAAACAAAATAACAAAATTGCCGTTTGGGGCAGAAGGAGGCCTCCGATCGAAAAGGTGTATGGAACGAAAGTTGTTCGCAGCCCCCCAAAATGGGGGTACGGATGAGATCAGATCCAAAATCGGAGGTCATTTAGCGGCCGAAATTGAGGTCGCCGTTTGGGAGGTCGAGGCCGGTGATTATGGTAGTAGTAGTATTGTGATGATGATGGTGATTATGGTAGTAGTAGTAGTGGTGGTAGTAGTGATGGTGATTATGGTGATTACCCGGGCAACGCCGGGTACCCCTGCTAGTTCACTAATAAATGCATTTAAACAAGAGGAAGGAGCAAGCTATTTATATAGTTGATATTTAAATGTGTGCATGGTAGTCCATTTCATAAGTAAGCCACTCAATTGAAAAACAAAAATGCTTTGCCTAATGCAAGAGAAAAGGCGTTCCAATGATGTTATAAAATATAACCATTTCCTCTAGTGTAATTAGAATTTTCAATATGGAGGTATTTGTTGCCATCCATTTTGCCAAGGCTGATTTTCATTTTAAATACTTAGATTAGGTCCCCTATTAACCAGCATTTTGATATGCAAAACATATTTAACTCAACTACACATTCTTGGTATGACATGCTTCTTAGTCCAAGAGTCATTTTTGTTACTCACCAATGTATTTTCTGTAATGTTCCTGTCTAGTGTTTATATTATATTGAAGACACCTACATTGTACACAATGATCCATATATGGGTAAAGCAATGTATTGTACACATTGAGAATAACGTATTGTATTTGTATTTAAATGTTCTTTCAATAAAACCAATCATTGGGTGGACTTTCCTAACTAATATGGTGCATTGTTGGCATTGTTTATTATTTTCTTTATGATGATTTTATTTGTACATTTACCATTCATCGACTAGATTCCCTTATTCTCTTCATTACCTGGATGGGGTATTCTGCATTAACAGTATTGGAACTAATCTGCCAGGTTTGGGCCCAGCGTGATAAATTGTCAAAATAATTTTGGATTTGGTGAACATGTAAGAGAAACCTCTATGATTGCAATTTTAGCATAATCTGTGAATGTTTATATATATATATTACGAAAGGCAAATCAATGTCATTGATATAAATCAATTAAAGAACAGGTCCAAGCCCTGGTCCTTCAGGCACTCCACTTGCGACATGGTACACTCGGCAAAATTGCAACTGGTCCAATGCTATTTGTATGTATGTTATAATAAAGTAATAAAGTAAGAGTAATGTCAGACTAAGTATACATAATTAGGCTACTCACTGGTTAATTAATTTCTATGTTTTGGCATTTTGAATTAGTAAGTTTGTAATTAGCTTAAATACCGTAATTCTAAGAAACACTAGGCCAGCTGGAGATCTTGCCGACTGCATGCATTTGAGTCTCTCTCTCTCTCTCCCCCTCCACTTCAACTCCTCCAACTGGTCCTGAATCCACTTGTTTGTTCTTGCTTCACCTTCACCTCTCCCTAATTCTTGTCCCCATCACCAACCCTGCCCCACTCACTCGCTCTCGCTCTCTCTCTCTCTCTCTCTCTCTGGCTTGTTTTTGTTTTGTGATTTTACATTTACTGTTACCGATGCCTGTGTGTTTACGTTTAAACACAAGCATATTTTATTTATCAGGTGGATGAGACTAGTCAGTCTTGGTCAGCCCATTTAGGAGAGACTACTTAATGAAAATCATGGATGGGACTCGCAGCCTTTGGTCGGCAACCCGTCTAGGGTAGTAAACCTTATACAAATCCCTACTGCTCACCTAAGGAAGAAGCGGATTGGTGGATGGATTAATAAAACACCACTGTCGAAAATATAGTGCTAAGAGGAAACATTGATTGCCTCGGAGTTGGACGGACCCTAAAATAAGTGGAAATCCTGTAAGTCCTTGAATATATTAGGACAAATTGTCTTTCTTACGGGGAACAGGTCCACTTAGGGGTGTGTTTGTGTATAACAACCCTCATAAATTGTCTTTCTTACGGGGAACAGGTCCACTTACGGGTGTGTTTGTGTATAATAACCCTCATAAAGGGGAGTAAGGCATCCGGCAATAGACATTACGGGGAACAGGTGTGTTTGTGTATAACAACCTTCATAAAGGGGAGTAAGGCATCCGGCAATAGATACATTACGGGGAACAGGTGTGTTTGTGTATAACAACCCTCATAAAGGGGAGTAAGGCATCCGGCAATAGATACATTACGGGGAACAGGTGTGTTTGTGTATAACAACCCTCATAAAGGGGAGTAAGGCATCCGGCAATAGATACATTACGGGGAACAGGGGTTTGTGTATAACAACCCTCATAAAGGGGAGTAAGGCATCCGGCAATAGATACATTACGGGGAACAGGTGTGTTTGTGTATAACAACCCTCATAAAGGGGAGTAAGGCATCCGGCAATAGATACATTTTGTTATTATAACTTTGAATTTAGTGTACACCCTTTAGTTTACCTTATCGGTGAATTTAACACTGTTGTTGAGGCTGGTATCCTCTTAATTATTTAACGTTTATCTACACTCGTTTTTGTTTCTTTTACGATCGTCACATATAGATTTCATAGTCAACTTTGTTGTTCTTATACATGTTTGGGACTAAATGTGATGTGGGGAAGGCAATCTTGCTATGTTACCGTAGTTTATATACACACTTATATGAATTTCGTCATGTGGTCACAAGTTTCCCATGAAAGGCCTGTGTCACTTGATACCCAATATCGAGTAAATCTTTATAATTCTAAAGTGGGCTGTCAGGAAGAAATATAACACCGTAAATGTTGTTAATCTATTCAGTAATGTGCCATTACTAAATATAAAGCAAATAAGTTGTGCTTTGGTTGAAAAACGTATATTAGATTGCTACAAATGCAATAAAGGTTTACTATCTGAATATGCTGATTGGTAGGGGTGAACGTTAAGGTTATGGTCAGATCAGATATTCTGACACCAACTGCATATCAAGATTTCACAGAACAATGTCATTGAACTGAAATTTATTATATGAAGGCACTGTTTGGAAGGATCGGTGTATTTATTATATGAAGGCACTGTTTGGAAGGATCGGTGTATTATTATATGAAGGCACTGTTTGGAAGGATCGTGTATTTATTATGAGGCACTGTTTGGAAGGATCGGTGTATTTATTATATGAAGGCACTGTTTGGAAGGATCGGTGTATTTATTATATGAAGGCACTGTTTGGAAGGATCGGTGTATTATATATGAAGGCACTGTTTGGAAGGATCGGTGTATTTATTATATGAAGGCACTGTTTGGAAGGATCGGTGTATTTATTATATGAAGGCACCTGTTTGGAAGGATCGGTGTATTTATTATATGAAGGCACTGTTTGGAAGGATCGTGTATTTATTATATGAAGGCACTGTTTGGAAGGATCGGTGTATTTATCTTTCAAGTTCTTATCAATATTATATCTTAAAAATTGCTGAAAATGTTTTGCTATTGCACATGTGATTTCCTCTGCATGCTTGCAGGAGAAATTCAGACACTGCTCAATAGGTGGTGTTCTGAGAGTGAGGGTCTGAGTCTGGAGGGTGAGACAGTGAAGCACTTGAACGAAGCAACCAGCCACTTCAGAGATGGAGCTGCTTCGAGCCATGAATGGATGCTTCACATGTCTCACTCCCCAGACTGGAACAAGACCTCACGGGCTTCACCGTGTTGAGCTGTGGAATGTACAGGCTCTCAGCCTATGCCCGAGAGGGAGTAGTTGGAATATAGAAAAAACAATTTGTTTATGTTAATTTAACTTCAATAATCCATTACATAAATATTTGGTATACAGGTATATTTTAGAAAAATATGTCACATGATTACATTTTTACTACATACTTTTAACCTGTAAATTGTGTTGGTGCCATTTCTTCCCTGCATAACCTAAACACTCCTCAGTGTACTTAAGATTAGAGCTGGTAAAGTGGAGCTTACTGCAACCCCCTCCCCCCCACTCACCATTCCTTTATGCCTTTTCCTTTATTGATTACATATAAATATTTATATGCGAGAACTACTTGTATTACTAAGATCGCTCACTCCCCCCCACCCTGAATATGTTGCATATTATGTCCCATAGATGGCGTTGTTAGAGTTACTGGGAAGGAGAGGGATGGTTTATACGAAGCACCGGGTGAGTCGGTAGGTGGTGTGGGCGTTGTTATTGTGTAGGGAAGGTTGGAAATGTGTAGGGTGGGCAACGGGTTACGTGAATGATTTCACCAGGTTTAGGGTTACCGTTTTATCTCTTGATATTAATTAAGACTAGCAGGGGTACGGGGCGTTGCCCGGGTACTACCACCACTACTACTACCATAATCACCATCATCAATCACTACTACCACAATCATCACAAAACTACTACTACCATAATCACTGGCCTCGACCTCCCTGTGCTTCATTAAACGGCGACCTCGATTTCGGCCGCTAAATGACCTCCGATTTTGGATCTGACCACATCCCTACCCCCATTTTGGGGGGCTATGAACAACTTTTGTTCCATACACCTTTTCGATCAGAGGCCTTCTTCTGCCCCAAATGGCAATTTTTTCATTTTTTTTTTCAATTTCGGCCTCGAAACGACCTCCGATCGTGGCCTCGCCCCCTCTATGACCTGATCCAGGTCAATTGACACCCACATGCAAGGTTTCAGCTCCCTAGGTCCAAAACTGCGGCTGCCTATTAACCCGGCAAGTGCTGGAAGACTCTTAAGAGTTTCCCCGGGCGACTGCGGGAAGACTCTTAACCCTTCCTACCCGGGCTGCCTTAGGTAAGGACACCGCTGCAGAAGGGCAGGTACCCGGTCGTCCTTAGGACAGACAGTAAGCTTGCAAGCCTTGCAAGCTTGATCCGAACGCCGTGCGTCGGACGAATGTAAACAAAGTCGGTCGCTTCGTCACCACACCTCTGAAAACAAGAAGGAGAAGACTCGTTTGTTATTATACGTCTGTATGTCTTAGTTTCATTAGTGAAAAGATTGTCGTATTGCTAACATCGCCTGAAAATGCACTCCACTAAAATCGTCATCACAACTGAACCAGTTGACTTAGAGAGCTCTACTCAACGCCAGTTTACAGTTTGGAAACCGCACTACGTTTAGGGATACGTGGGAAATTTCTAGCAGTTAAAATAAAAATAAATACGGTAGCCTAGGCCTAGACGTTTTTCGGCCATTTCGCCCGGGTACGGGCGACCGTCCTTGTACCAGGCAGCCTGGGTAGGAAGGGTTAAGATCCTGGGAATAAAAAAAATCATTTAAAACACCCCCCAAATGTTTTTTTTTTTTTGCCCCTGGGCCATGCCAAATATCACTCCTCCACATCCCCTCCTTCTCCACTTTCCTCCCCTCCTTCAGTTATCACCTATTTTCCCTGTTATTCCCTTATTCTGTGGTCTATTTTTTTGCTAACATTAGCGAGATGGTAGCAGGGCGTTGTCATCACTGTTACCAAGTATGGGAAAGAGCGAGAGAGAGACTATTGCGTAACAGTGTCTCTCCAGACAAGGGGAGGGGAGGAGGGGTGGGAGGTTGCCTCAGCCATACATTATGTAACTCCCGGCCTGTATCGCCGATTTTGACCATCCAAACGCTGTTTCCACTTGTTTTATTGCCGTAACAGGTTAATACCTTTATAATCAACCTAAAATAGGCGCATATGGATAAGTATTAATGCTATTTATGGTAAAATAACGATGTTAGTGATGGGAACAGCTCAAATACGTGCGCACAGGAGTGTGGTGTCTCATACCCCCCATGTGCACGTCTTAGGTTAAGAACGCACAGACAGACAAACAGACACACGAACTGATTTAATAATATTGATGAACATAGTTTTTGCTAGTAAAGTCTGGCTTTAAGAAATATTTGTTTATGTGTAATTATTGTTTGCAAACCAATTTGTAGGGATTGCTAGATTCACTATCTATTTAGTAAGACAGGTCTTTCTCACTCATTCACTCACACTATTTATTCATTTATCTATCTATCTATATCTAGCCACATTATAGATTAGTGTTTTCCTTAGCTGATGTTCATTTGCTCTTCTTTGGGTTAATGTTGGTCTCTTAACTCCTTCAGACATAATATGTTCCAGTAAGTCTATGGAGGCGGGAGCCCGGTATCATTGCCACTGCACCATACAACTGTCAAAACCACACTGCTGACCGTTAGAATTGTCGGAGAAAACCTGGGGATGCCACCAACCGACAGATCTTCATCTAACTTACCGGACTTACTGAGCTCCATATGACGCTAGGGCGTCATATAACTTATTCTAGAATTATGAAGATAAGTCCATATGACGCGGTAGCGTCATATGAGATTTTGGTTCACCCTGTCATATGACGCGGTAGCGTCATATAAGTCTGAAAGAGTTAATTTGGTTGAGGTCCCGGGCTGGCCCGTATTGTCGATTTGCGGCATTTTTGGGGGGGCTCCTCATACCTCTCTGTCTCATGCCTTTTTTTCAAATACGGCATTATGTGTAGCATTGTGTTGTTACTTAAAATATAATAATGTTTCTATGTATTGTATATCCATATCCATCTAGTCGTCATTAGTGAAATGCCCATAACAAAATAACATCTTTCATAACTGGTCGCTTACACCAAAGAATCCTACACTGTTAGAGAAAAATAATGAGGTCATTCAGCAATAAAAGTAGTGTAATATATATTGATATAATTATGATATTCGCCAGATGTGTATTTTGTGTTTGAGAAAGGGGTATGGAGAAGAAAATATATACAGTATATGACTAAAATACAGTATACAAATATCAGACTTTAGAACTGGTAACCCACTTAAATAGAAACAAATACATGATTTGCTCGGATATAAGTGCTACAAACCTCATGGTCGTTTTAACTTATAAGAATAATAGGTCCTACAAAACTGGCATTGGAAAACGCTATATACTTTCAAAGTAGCCCCAGAGAAGTTTTAGTGGTTTGCATTTCCCAATGTTGATATGTATGATAAAGGTGCTTGTTAACATATACATTTGGATATCAATGCAAATATGATTAAACCGTTCAGAGAGAGAGTGAGAGGGAAAGGGAGAGACGAACTAAATGGACGAATACATCGAAGAGACTTATAAACGAAAGCTTGACTCTAATATTTGTGGATAGAGTATTTATTAATCAAAAGAATAAGTACTCGGTAATGTTTACTCTCTAATTATATTCATCTAAGCATATGACAAAAATTACCCGTGTGACGCATGTCCAGTGTGAGCATGCTGTACAGAACGCCTAGTCATGCCCCACTCTCGCTAGGATCGTCAGGGCAGGAACTTTGGCTGTAGTCTATGTAGAGTTTCCTAACTTAGTTCATGTGAGCCGTTGTACTATAAGTAATATGAATATGTATTTTGTTTTCATCTGAGTCAACGAGTTCTATTTTATATCATTAGTTATAAGTATTGTGTGTAAAACTTATTTGTAATGATGGGAGAAGCGGCAGCCACAGTTGGGGGTCAGTGGGTGCGCCATGCAGGAGGTGGGCCTAACTCACTAGCACTCCCCCCCCCCTCCCCCCTCCCCTCAGTGCTAGGAAAGCCTTTGTCTATCCCAGAGGAGAGAGAGAAATTACGTAATGATTGTCAGTGGGCGGTCCTTAGTAGTTCACGTTGGGCTCACTAGAGGGCCGAGTATAAAAAGGGAAGTCTAGCCATTTTTTGATCAGAACTCATTAGGCAGAGCGACTTCTCATTTCCCTTGCTAACTATATATATTCTTCTGACTGATGTGAACTTTCTCTACTACCTTACATTCTTATCTCCTCTTTTCCCTACCCTTTTTAACTTCCATGGTCCCGTTGGTGCAGAGCTAGTCAGCCAACGTATTATCGCTTGAGTTCTCATGAGATACATGCCTATTAGATAGCCTATTTTGGAAGGGTTAACTTAGAATAGGATTGATTTATGTTTGTTGCACTTGTCTATGCATTTCCCTGTGTGTTATTATTATTATTCCTGTCTTCTGCTAGTCTAGGTAATGCTAGACTGGGGTAAGGCTTTTCTGTGTTACGAGTTGTTGTTTGATGCAGTGGTTAAGCGATAAACCTGCATACTCGTTTCGGTTCAGTGAAGCCTAGGTTGTCTTCGCGGCTGACTGTGTTGAGTTAATAATTTACAGTGCGTGAGGGCAAGAGCCTAACCACCCTGTATTTTATTAACAGCTTGTTTTTACTTTGTCAAGGAGCCGGGAGAAAACCAGATACAAGGGATCTGGATTTCTCAAAGTGCACTTGTTAGTTTTAACGTAATACTTTAAACAGTTGTGAGGACTTCGCTAGGCTACGAGCCGTTTTTGCTCAGTCACTGCTACCTTTTGCCCACAGTACCCCAGCTAGACTTTACTCGATTAGTAGATACAGAATAGTATTGAAGCTTTCCTTATGTATGATATTGTGTAAGCACTATTGATTTCATGTGTTGCAAGCTTGGCTACTTTAGTGATTAGTGGCCCACGAGCACAATCCGATTAGGCTATTGCCGTTGCATTTGCGGAGTACTTCTTTTTAATGTTTGCCATTTACTATTGCATATTCTTTTAATTATTCTTATGCCAATTTAAACCTTTAATAGTATTTAATTGCCAGTGTTTTTCTTATTGAATTACTGTTCAAAATCCGATACGTACTTCTTACGAGCATCCGAGAAGCATCTAACTTTTTTCAGAAGATTCCTTGCTCGATGCTTAAGGACTATTAATTAACGTAACGTAATAGTGCCGATCCGAAGTAGAGGGTGGAGGACTTCTTAAGTTCTTAGTCAAGGGTGGATTACTTCGGCTTCGGCCAACACTATTCTTTGGTGTTGTTGTTTCTTACTTCTTTGTTTGATTGTTGACCAGACTAGATAATTCCTGTCTCTTTATTAGTCTGTTGTTGAACACTAGTACCGAGTTCTTGTATACCCCGTTATAGCAGATTGAACTCTGGAGGGTATTGGTGTTTTTTGTTCGGCTGGCAGTACTCAGGGGTTGGGATCGTGTGTTTCCGTTGTGGCAGCGAGCCGTATTCGAGTCCTGATTGAGAGCCCTTGTGTACCCGAGTGCCAGGTCGTAACAAATGGCGACCTTGCTTAGGATTTTGTGAACAGTATACATTTTTGCAGAGTTGTACAACATTTGTTTGTTTGTATTTTAGCGTGCATATTGAAGAATATTTTTTTTTGTATGGCAATTAGTAAAGCATTTAAGAGACTCCAGTTAATTTAGTAATTAGTGCTTGCATAGGAAGTTTAACACTTTTGTCTCGAGAATTTTTTTGTGGACTTCAGTATGTCGTGCATTAGCACTGACGATGAGCGAGAGATGCCATTTGAAGGTGTGCCGTTAGTAACCAGTGAGGAGGATGCTAGAGTTTTTGTGAGTAAGCGGTACCACGTGACGGAGGAGAGGCTGACTGGGGTGGATGTTTGTGGCTTGCACCTGATAGCCAAGGTTTTGGGCATTTCCAATGTAGTAGGGATGTCCAAGGGGGAGCTGATTTCCTGGGTGCTGCGTGGGCGACATGGGGTTTCGGAGGAGAGGGCGTTTGGGGGGGTTCCTCCCCAGATCCCCTCTCACTCGACTCCCACAGTGCCGTCCACTCAGTTACCGGAGGTTAGCACTCTCCCACAGAGGGATGAGAATTGGCAGATTGGAGTGCCCTCGGGTGGTGCACATGGTGGTTCCCCAGTTTTTGCCCCCCCTCCTTCAGTAGTGGCAGCTCCCTCTTCCTGCCTGTCTCCAGATATGGTATTTAGACTTGAGCTTGCTAAGATTGAGGCTAGGAAGCAGGAGGATGAGACCAGGAGGCAGGAGAATGAGACCAGGAGGCAGGAGGATGAGACGAGGAGGCATGAGATTGAGGTTAGGAGGCATGAGGCTGAGCTTAGGTACGACTCGGAGAAATATTGTGCTAAATTAGATTTAGATAAGTCTCGTGCAGAGTCGACAGGGACTTGGATGGGCCGTGAGGGCCAAGTAAGAGAACAGTCCTTGGCCCAATTAGTCAAATTGGTGCCGGTATTTAGTGAAACTGAAGTCACAGAATTTTTTAATCGTTTTGAGAAGAAATGTAGGGAGCATAATTGGGCTGAAGAGAAGTGGGCAGCTCTAGTCTCCTCAAGACTTACGGGTAAGGGTCTGAAGGCTTATGATGCACTGCCTTTAGAGTCTTGCATTGACTACCCAGAATTGAAGAGAGCTGTCCTACGGGCATACGAGTTGCAACCGGAAACATATCGATTGAAGTTTCGGGGTGTTACAAAGACTAGGGAGGCGACCTTTCTTGAACATGCCCGGGACTTAAAAGATGCACTTAAAAACTGGACACGTTCTGAGAAAGCTGAGACGGCCGAACAGTTGACTGAGCTGTTTCTGCTCGAGCAGTTTTATAAGTGTACTGGTGCAGAAATGACTTTAACTATTAAAGAAAAGAACCCAAAAACTCTACAGAAGGCAGCTGAGATGGCTGACCTCCGGCTATCACTAATTCGTGGGTGCGGGTCTGCCCAGCGTAGTGAGGCAGGTAACAAGGGGCGTGACACCCCACCCCCCCGAGTTAGTGATATACCTTATGCAAACAAGTACAAGAGCCATGACACCAAGACTGACCACAAGACTAGCACCGTCCCGTTTAAGAAGGGGCCGGGCCCTTCCCAGTACCAAGGGAAGCCCAAAGGGGAGTTGGAGTGTTATCATTGTCATAAAAAGGGGCACTTTGCAAGAGTCTGTCCTAGCAAACCACCTACAGCAGCTGTGTCTTTGGCCTGCAACATTGGTGTGTCTCCGAAGTCATCTGAGTTTGCCTGGGGCAGTTCGTCAGAGGCTGAGGCACAGCCAATGCAGAAGCACCTGGGAGGCTCGAACCCTGCTCAGGATGTTTTTTGCGACCATAGAGGGCGGGGTTGCGTGATGTGGGCGGGGCGCAAGCATGGAGTAGAGGTCTTGCGTGATACAGGTGCTTCCCAGACTCTGATGAAAAACTTGACTGGCTACCCTATAAACGCGGCTCGGGTGGTAGTGGTGCAGGGTATTAATGCAAACTCGGTCATACCCGCTGGTGTGGTTGGAGTTGGAGGTGGATGGTGTGGCACGTGAATTGGATGTCGGGATTGTGGAGAAACTGCCAGTGGAGGGCGTCGACCTTCTTCTCGGCAACGACTTTGCAATGCCCGCTTCTGAGGTTCTACCCTTAGTCGTTGCCGAGAGGCCGGCCGACGTGAGTAGGGAAGAGCAAGAGTGGGTCGAGCGGTGCCAGACACAACCCATGGCGTGTGTTGTCACCCGAGCTCGGGCAGCTAAAGTGTCACAGCCTAGTCCTCCGTCTTCAGACCAGCGGAGGAACGATCAACAGGAGGAGGCTAAAGCTGGAGTTGGTTTTAAGAGTTTTGACTCGGCGGCTCTCCTGGGTGATTCAGTATTAGCACCATTACTTAATTCTGGAGTAGCCCCTGGGCCTGTCATCGAGAGTGACGAGGCTGGGCATGACGAGTCTCCACGACAGCAACATTATGTACATCGAGAGAGACAGAGGGAGCAGCCCAGTATCGGGGAAGGTCATGCATTGCTCCGGGAGCAGTTAGATCGCTTGGCACCCTCAGATATACGTCGGTTGCAACTAGAGGACCCTGAGCTCCAAACGTGTTCTAATGGAGCTGTAGAGCTCGACGAGGACGGCGATGCACAGCCAGGAGATTTGTTTTATTTAGAAGGCATCCTTTATAGGCGTTTTCAAGACCCTAAACGTAGTTGGCAAAAGGGGTCCGGAGTAGTGGACCAGTTGGTGGTGCCACGGGAGTGCAGGGATAGCCTACTGAGGTTGGCGCATGACACACCACTGGCAGGACATCTAGGGGTGAGAAAAACGGTGGCGGCTTTGGGGAAATTGTTTTGGTGGCCGGGGATGAAGTCTCATGTGCAGTCATGGATAAACTCCTGTGATATTTGTCAACGTGTCGGGAAACCGAACCAAGTTATTCCTAAGGCTCCGTTACACCCTATTCCTGTGATTGGGCCACCCTTTAGTAAAATTATTGTTGACATGGTTGGTCCACTCCCTCCCACTAAGGCGGGAAATAAATTTTTGTTAACCATAATGGATGTTGCCACTAGATACCCCGATGCATACCCTATGAAAAATGGAATGGCTAAGACGGTAGTCAGTAACTTGTTGTGGTACTTCTCAAGGTACGGGTACCCGGAGGAGATTCAGTCTGATCAGGGATCTAATTTCACCTCCAACATGTTCAAGCAAACAATGCAACAGCATGGGATACGAGCAGTAGTATCGTCAGCGTATCACCCTGAGAGTCAAGGGGTGCTTGAGCGGTGGCATGCTACACTTAAAAGCATGCTCAGGTGTTATTGTGCTGACAACGGTATGGATTGGGATCTTGGATTGCCTTATGTGCTGTTTGCTGCTCGGGAGGTACCTGGTGAGAGCCTGGGATTTAGTCCAAACGAGCTGATTTTTGGACACCGTGTCAGGGGCCCCCTTAACATGCTGAAAGAAATTTGGGAGGGGACTGTGCAGCTTTGTCCATTATTAAAGTATGTGCTTGAAAGCCGTGAGCGCATGCTTAAGAGTCTGGAGATGGCAGGTAGAAATTTGACAGAATCACAAGCTTTGATGAAGGACAGGTATGATCGCAAAGTGAGGCTCCGGAAGTTCACTGTAGGACAAGAGGTATTAATTTTGTTGCCTTTGGTTGGTAACCCCCTCTCTGCGAAGTACACTGGACCTTATAAAATTGTAGAAAAAATTTCAGACTTAGATTACCTTGTTGCCACTCCAGACAGGAGGTAAAAGAACCAGTTATGTCACGTGAACCTTATTAAAGAGTATGTGAGGCGCCCCTCTGAGCCTCTCACTGTCCCTGTGTTGGCTTGTTGCGGCCGTGGTGGAGAAGGAGAGGGGGACAGTCAAGCTTCAGAGGAGGATAGCTGGGATCAACATGTTTCAGCGGATCAGTGGGCGGGGAACTCGAGCCTAAGGGCTGACGAGGCTATAGCTCATTTGCCTGAGCCGCAGTTTGATGCTATCCGTCAGTTGTTCGGTTCATACCCCACTGTATTTGCTGAACACCCAGGCCTCACTAGGCTATGCATGATGTTGACGTGGGGGACCATCTACCCTTTAAGTCAATCCCGTACCGTGTGCCCCCCATAAAACTACCAGCTCTGAGGGATGAGTTGGAGTATATGCTCGGTAGAGGGTTGATAGAGAAAGGCACAGTTAAGTGGACTTCCCCTGTAACACTGCAGCCTAAGCCAGATGGCAAGGTACGCTTTTGTGTTGATTTCCGTAGGTTAAACGGTTTGACTCCAACTAACCCATATCCTCTTCCTCGGGTTGATGATAGTGTTGACAAAATTGGTAATGCTCGTTTTTTGTCTAAAGTAGATTTAGTAAAAGGTTACTGGCAAGTACCTTTGTCCGAGCGTGCTAAAGAGGTATGTGGTTTTGTTGTGGACGGGAGTACCTACCGGTGCAATGTTATGCCTTACGGACTTAAGAATGCACCAGCAACGTTTCAGAACCTGATGAATGAAATTGTAAAGGACATTCCAAATTGCACCGTATATTTGGACGATGTAATCATTTATGATGACGACTTTGAGAGCCATTGTGAGCACCTTGAGACCTTGTTCCGGAAACTTAGTGAAGCAGGTCTGGTAGTAAATTTGGCAAAGTGTGACTTCGTAAAAGCCACTGTGCAGTACCTTGGGTTTGTAGTGGGAAGGGGACAGGTGTGCCCTCCTCAGAACAAGGTACAGGCTATCAATAAATTTCCGCACCCAACAACTAAGAAGCAGATTATGAGATTCTTGGGTATGATAGGCTACTACAGACGCTTCATAAAAGGTTACTCAACGGTGTTGGCACCTCTCACAGATTTGTTATCTAAAGACAAAAAGTTTTTGTGGGCACCTGAGCGTGAAAAGGCTTTCACTTTGGTGAAACATTTGCTATGTACTCACCCGATACTCAGGGCCCCAGACTTTAACAGGCCTTTTCAGCTGGCAACAGATGCTAGTGGTGTAGGGGCTGGTGCCGTCTTGCTACAGACAGACAATGAAGGTGTGGAATACCCAGTAAGTTTCTTTTCTAAGAAGTTCAATGCTGCACAAAAGAACTATTCTACAATAGAAAAGGAATTACTGGCGATTGTGCTGTCGCTCAGGCACTTCGAGGTGTATGTTCCAGCCTATGGCCCAGTTGTGGTTATCTACACTGATCATCACCCTTTGAGATTCCTGAATCAATTTCACAATCGCAATATGAGACTGACCAGGTGGTCTTTGATGTTGCAGGAGTATAACCTGGACATCCGTCATATTGCTGGATGTGACAATGTGATCGCGGATTGTTTATCAAGGGTGGATGATCAGTCGTAGGCTATCACAGGTGTGTGGGTTTGAGTGGAGGAAAATAGGCTGCCCTTATAGTGCAGCCGGGAAAAACATATTAAAATATAAAAATCATATAAAAAACTCTTTCTTTTGATATAGGTAATCGTATAAGTTTGTCATAGCCTATAGAGTTTGAGTAGTCCACGAACTATCAAACGGCTGAGCTGCTGTAAGCTCGCTCTGGGAGCATGATATTGTGTCTTTTTGCTGTTGTTGGGAGGAGTTGTAAAATGTGAATTTTTGGTTAATAATAAGATGTGTTTTGGTGATAAACTCAGCTTTGTTTTAGTGCCATGCGGTCGCTGGGCGTGAGGGGCTTGATGGGGTTCTGTGTTTGTCAGATTTTAGCTCAGGGTTGAGCAAGTAAAATCTTGGGGGAGGTGTGACGCATGTCCAGTGTGAGCATGCTGTACAGAACGCCTAGTCATGCCCCACTCTCGCTAGGATCGTCAGGGCAGGAACTTTGGCTGTAGTCTATGTAGAGTTTCCTAACTTAGTTCATGTGAGCCGTTGTACTATAAGTAATATGAATATGTATTTTGTTTTCATCTGAGTCAACGAGTTCTATTTTATATCATTAGTTATAAGTATTGTGTGTAAAACTTATTTGTAATGATGGGAGAAGCGGCAGCCACAGTTGGGGGTCAGTGGGTGCGCCATGCCGGAGGTGGGCCTAACTCACTAGCACTCCCCCCCCCCCTCCCCCCTCCCCTCAGTGCTAGGAAAGCCTTTGTCTATCCCAGAGGAGAGAGAGAAATTACGTAATGATTGTCAGTGGGCGGTCCTTAGTAGTTCACGTTGGGCTCACTAGAGGGCCGAGTATAAAAAGGGAAGTCTAGCCATTTTTTGATCAGACCTCATTAGGCAGAGCGACTTCTCATTTCCCTTGCTAACTATATATATTCTTCTGACTGATGTGAACTTTCTCTACTACCTTACATTCTTATCTCCTCTTTTCCCTACCCTTTTTAACTTCCATGGTCCCGTTGGTGCAGAGCTAGTCAGCCAACGTATTATCGCTTGAGTTCTCATGAGATACATGCCTATTAGATAGCCTATTTTGGAAGGGTTAACTTAGAATAGGATTGATTTATGTTTGTTGCACTTGTCTATGCATTTCCCTGTGTGTTATTATTATTATTCCTGTTTTCTGCTAGTCTAGGTAATGCTAGACTGGGGTAAGGCTTTTCTGTGTTACGAGTTGTTGTTTGATGCAGTGGTTAAGCGATAAACCTGCATACTCGTTTCGGTTCAGTGAAGCCTAGGTTGTCTTCGCGGGTGACTGTGTTGAGTTAATAATTTACAGTGCGTGAGGGCAAGAGCCTAACCACCCTGTATTTTATTAACAGGTTGTTTTTACTTTGTCAAGGAGCCGGGAGAAAACCAGATACAAGGGATCTGGATTTCTCAAAGTGCACTTGTTAGTTTTAACGTAATACTTTAAACAGTTGTGAGGACTTCGCTAGGCTACGAGCCGTTTTTGCTCAGTCACTGCTACCTTTTGCCCACAGTACCCCAGCTAGACTTTACTCGATTAGTAGATACAGAATAGTATTGAAGCTTTCCTTATGTATGATATTGTTTAAGCACTATTGGTTTCATGTGTTGCAAGCTTGGCTACTTTAGTGATTAGTGGCCCACGAGCACAATCCGATTAGGCTATTGCCGTTGCATTTGCGGAGTACTTCTTTTTAATGTTTGCCATTTACTATTGCATATTCTTTTAATTATTCTTATGCCAATTTAAACCTTTAATAGTATTTAATTGCCAGTGTTTTTCTTATTGAATTACTGTTCAAAATCCGATACGTACTTCTTACGAGCATCCGAGAAGCATCTAACTTTTTTCAGAAGATTCCTTGCTCGATGCTTAAGGACTATTAATTAACGTAACGTAATAGTGCCGATCCGAAGTAGAGGGTGGAGGACTTCTTAAGTTCTTAGTCAAGGGTGGATTACTTCGGCTTCGGCCAACACTATTCTTTGGTGTTGTTGTTTCTTACTTCTTTGTTTGATTGTTGACCAGACTAGAGAATTCCTGTCTCTTTATTAGTCTGTTGTTGAACACTAGTACCGAGTTCTTGTATACCCCGTTATAGCAGATTGAACTCTGGAGGGTATTGGTGTTTTTTGTTCGGCTGGCAGTACTCAGGGGTTGGGATCGTGTGTTTCCGTTGTGGCAGCGAGCCGTATTCGAGTCCTGATTGAGAGCCCTTGTGTACCCGAGTGCCAGGTCGTAACACCCGCAGAGCCACTTCACCTATGTAATGTGTTATGCTGGCCAGCTTGCCAGAATGTACTCGTGACTCGCTAGCACTCGCCACGGCAGTGAAATGGGCTATAATAATCGTAGAACGATATTCTTTCTTTCTTAGTATTCGTGTCGTCACAGACAGATCAGTCTTTGCCTTTATTCTTGTCTGTGACACTTAGAAGTATTTTATATCCATAGTAGTGATTATAATATGCAGCGCGTGGGAGAGCGAGGCGGTAGTGTATGTACGTGTGCATTCCTCGCTCTGTGGGCCCGCTCGCTCGCTATTGGACGGCGGGCCTGGCGTGATGTATGACGTCAGCTTGTCCCTGTGACGTAGTGGCCTGTGGTTGGTCGCCGCCCTCCTAGCTCAGTGGTCCTACTCTCCTTCTCTCCTCAGAGCATGGTATGGTGCGCTTGGTCCTAGACGTCCCTCGCATTCTGTCTCCAATCTAACCCCCTTTACTGCTGTTCCTCTTTCTGAACTCCTTCTTTCCAATACTTCTTATCTTTATTCAATTACCCACCCCTTCTGGTTCTCGTATACGACTTCCATAGTCGGCCAGTCGTATTACCAGCGCCTGTTCTCACATATATATTTTGCACTAGCTTTAGAGGTTATTAGAATCATAGTCACATGGATTCATATTATTGGGTGCTTCTAATTATTTGGTTGTTCTTTATTACTATTTAATGCTAGACAGTGGGGGGTATCTTTGGTCGTTGTCTGAGTTATGTATATGGCAAGTCGGAGCCTGTACGACTTCGACGGAGCTAGGTAGCCTGTAGTACACCCTTGAGCATATTTTCCTTTGCGAGCTTAGCAGTATACAAGCGAAGCGCTTTTCCTCACTCTTGCTTGTATGCTTACTAACTCATTTTGTTGACCTTTGAGGAGCGCCAGGGTAAGACCAGATACTTGAGATCTGGACTTACTAAGAGAGCCTCCTAGTCACTTAACGTAAGATAAGGGAAATCTGTTCAGGGGAGACAGTAGGCTGCGAGCATGCTTGAGCTCTGCCTAGGCTCCCTGTACCTCTATGCTGCTGCTAGACTTTATTAGTAAGAAAGACAGCATGTTCTTTATTAACTTTAACTGCGTATGCTTTAGCAATTATTCACGTATTCTTTTAGCCTAGGTTGATGCATAGTGCACAACCCAGTATGGCTGTTACTTTGGCTAAGGAAGTACTGTTTTTGAGTGGCTGTTGTTAGTGCTGTCACAGAGTTGTTGCACTCCCTTTTTTCCATATATATGCATCTTACTTTTAGGTGTATTTAAGATACACGCTTTGGTGTCCTGCCCCTGCATTATTTCTGTTCTATATTCGACGAGCATCTTAGAGCATCAGACGTTTTTCAGAAGATTCCATATCTGTTTGCTGTAGGACTAGACTTCAAGTGTTTTCATAGAGCATTGAAGAGTTTTAGTGTTGAGTCCAGACTCACACTAAAGATAACGTAAGCATATAACCTTTTATTAAATCTTGTCATAGTTTATTTAAGCATTGTTATTACTTGAGACCTTTTAATTAACGTAATTACTCTTGTTGTGAGTAGGCTTTGCCGTCACCGGAAAGCCTTCGTAGAAGTACACTCTTAACCCAGTTAATTGATACCCCGTTATCCAGTAGATTAACTCTGGAGGTTTGAAGTGTTTTGTTCACCGGCTTAATAGTTCGAGGGTTTGGAATTAGCGTACGTACCGTTGTTTCAGATCTAGCTTATCTTGTAGTCCAATATTAAGTGCCCTTGTTTATTTCGTTGTGCCGGTCGTAACAAATGGCGACCTTAGTCCAGGATATAGTGAACTGAGTTTTGCAGGAATTTGTTTGGGGAGAAATCTTATTCGCCATTTTTGGGTTCGATTTTATTTCTCGCAGTGTTGGCAGTGGTCATTGTTTTGAGAATATATGGAACTTGTTGGAGTTTATTGGTGACCTAGTATTGCACTTAAAAACATCTTCGAATATTTTTTGTGAATAAAGCTACGCGAGAGTTTGGCTACTTCTGTCTTGACTTGGGATTTTTTTTTTTGACTCCATCATGTCACTGGACGGGTCTGAGCCTAGTGAGGGCACAGTGCGAGAGACAGGCGAGGAGGTACAAAGGAGTACAAAGGAAATCAAGCAACAACAGATCTAGTGACCCTTCTAGGGTGCTTGTCCTCCAAAACACTGAGGATCAAGTGTCCAAACAGTGGTTTAGAGTGGGTAAGGGAACATTGGAAAGGGAACTACTACCCTGCCACTAACGTGGCAGGACTAGGAAGTTAGTAGGGGACATATGGGTTAGTAACTGAGGGGAGGATAAAATAAAGTTATTCATTTACAAACGCAGTCAGTCGCGGGTTTGATGCGAGATATTTGTCTAGGCGGAATTTAAATGAATCAACGGTGCTGCAGTCTATAACGTCTCGGGGAAGCCCATTCCACAAGTTGACAACTCGATTGAAGAAGAAATTCTTAGATTCGTGTGAGTTAAAAGATTTACCAATAATTTTGCAACCGTTTCCCCGCGTGTAATTAGATTGGTCGATAGTGAAGTACTTACTACAGTTCATATTGTCGATGCCTTTGATGATTTTGAACACTTGAATTAAGTCACCTCTTAATCTGCGCTGGGTTAAAGGAAATAGATTTAATTCTCTAAGACGCTCTTCGTATGGTTTGTTCTTTAGGCTAGGTATCATATTGGTAACTCTACGTTGAACTCGTTCTAGCTTGATAATGTCTTTTTGGTAATAAGGGCACCAGCATTGAACGCAGTATTCCAGAAGAGGGCAGACTAAGGAATTGTAAAGGGTTAGGATAACGTCTTTGGATTTATGCTCAAATGATCTGCCTATAAAGCCAATTATTTTGTTTGCCTTCTTAACAACTTCTGAACATTGTTGACTCGGTTTTAGGTTACTCGATATTGTTACTCCCAGATCGGTTTCTCTGTTTACATTCTTAAGCCGAGTGCCATTCATCGAATAGTTTGCTTTCTCATTTAGGTATCCGATATGTAGTACTTTACATTTATCCGCATTGAAACTCATTTGCCAAATTTGGGCCCAATGTGACAATTTATCTAGATTGTGTTGCATATCGTCAACTTGATCTTTTGAGAGTACGCTATTTGCAATTTTTGTATCGTCAGCAAATTTTGAGATTGTACAGGTGAGACCCTCATCTATGTCGTTGATGTAAATTAGAAAGAGAATTGGTCCTAGTACCGATCCCTGAGGTACCCCTCTACTTACATTGGTCCATTTAGATGCCTTACCGTTTATGACTACTCTTTGCTTTCTGTCGCTGAGCCAATTTTCTATCCATTTCAACACACCGTCTTGTATTCCATGCGCTTTTAGTTTTAGCAGTAAACGTTTGTGGGGAACTTTGTCAAAGGCCTTTTGAAAATCAAGGTATATAATATCTACAGCTTTATTCTCATCGTAGAGGTTGAGGATATCGTGGAAGAAGTCTAAGAGGTTTGTTAAACAGGAACGTTTTTTACGAAAGCCATGTTGAGTATCTTTAAGTATGTTATTTTCCTCTAAGTGATTTACGAGTCTGTCTCTTATGACCGTTTCTAGCATTTTACATACAACTGAGGTTAAGCTAATTGGACGATAGTTACTGGGTAGGGATTTGCTGCCTTTTTTGAATATCGGTGTTACGTTGGCTATCTTCCACTGATCAGGCATAGTTCCAGACTGCAAGAATTTATTGAATAGTAATGTCAGTGGTTTGGAGAGCTCATCCTTAGCTTCCTTTAGAACTCTAGGCAAGATTGTATCAGGTCCAGGCGTTTTATTTACCTTGAGTTTATCTAAACAATTCAATACTTCTCTCTCTGTAACGGTGATATTGCGTAGAACATCTGAATTATCAATCTGAATCGGCGATGGTGAGGTCTTCTGTTGTAAAAACTGATGCAAAGAAGGTATTGAGGGCATTACTCATTTGTACTTCGTCTTTGGTGTATTCTCCATTTTCATCGACTAACGGTCCAACAGTTGAAGTAACTACTCTTTTCTTTCTGATATAACTATAGAATTCTGTCAGGTTTGTTTTACTTTGATTCGCAATATGTAACTCTAGGGTCTTTTTACTTTGCTTAATTAACTTTTTGGCTTTGCGTCGTAGCTCTACAAATTTCACCCGTTCTTCGTCATTTTGTGAGGATTTTAATCTATCATTAGCAAATTTTTTAGCAAGCAGGCAGTTTGAAATATCTTTATTCCACCATTTGGGCTTATTATTATGGCCTGGACGCCGTATTTTCGATGGTATGCAGTCTTGCACTGTTTTTAGGTAAGTGGTTTCGAATAACTTCCAAGATGTATTTATGTCGTTATTGTTAATTAAAAAGCTCCAGTCAGTTTCTTTAAACATAGCTCTAAGTTTATGAAAGTTTGCTTTCTTGAAATTAGGGACTTTTTCGATGCTACTATTTGGTTCGTTACTAGTAAAGTTTAAAGTGAAAGTTATCGTACGATGGTCGCTGTTACTGAATTCATCACCAACATTCAAATTCTCTATTAATTCTTCTTTTGTTGCAAGTACAATGTCAAGAACGTTATTACCACGGGTCGGTGTTCGAACAAATTGATAAAGCGAACTCTCTTGCAAGTTCGTATACAAGTCATGTCCGGAGTGTGAAGCAAGAGTATCGCCCCACTTGGTCACAGGTAAATTAAAGTCGCCAAAAAATACGGTATCTTGTGAGTTACTTACATCTGCAATTTGTTCATAAATTTCTCGGTCAGTTTGCACCGATTGAGCTGGAGGTCTGTATATTAATGCAAGTATTATTTTTGTACCTTTATTATTCTTTATTAGCACAAAAGATGTGTCGACGTTCACAATTTGAGGTTTTGACAAGAGGGTCGGGTTAAGACTTTCTTTGATATAAAATAAAACGCCACCTCCATTTTTATTTATTCGTCTTTTCTTAAACATTACATAACCGGGAAGTGAATACTCTGCTAAAAAGTCTCTATCTACTGTATTGAACCAAGATTCTGTTATACCAATCACATCATAATTTTCAGTAAACACTAGTTCCTCTAAATCTGAAAATTTATTGCGTATGCTACGAGCATTTGCATAGAAAACCTTTAAAGTTGCGGTTTTAAAAATCACAGAACGTTCTTTAATCAAATTTTTGGTTCTGATCGGATCTACATTTACATTCATGGCTGACATCGGTCCTCGGTCGTTATCCCTGGCGGTTTTGAATTTGGGTCATGTTGGTGGAGCTTTATCCAAATTCGCGGTTCTTGACAGATTAGCATTTAATTCCTTCGCAGGTTGCCGCCCTCGCTGTCTTCGGTCCTCTTTCCTGGTTGTCCTGTGCTGAGTCGATTTCTTCTCCGAAAATCCTTCACCGCATCGTTGAGAAGACGCCCAAAACGTGCTGCTCCCACCTGGTTCAGATGAACTCCATCGTCCGAAAACAAATAGTCATCGTAGTAGAAATTGTCCCAGGTGTCGACGAATCCCACGTTTTCCTTCCTGCAGAGGTTTGCTAGACAACGATTTGTGCTGGTGGCTATGTTGTAAAATCGGCTCTCTACACCAAGCCGGGGGACGATTCCTGAGACGATGATCCTTGATGACTTCTCCTTAAACGACTTGATCAGCTGCTGGTACTTTAAAAGCAAATCTTCCGACCGGGTTCGCTGTACATCGTTGGATCCAACGTGGATGACGTACATTGTATTAGCAGGGGCCAGCTTAGATACTTTGTCAACTGCAGCAACTACGTCGTCCACACCACCACCAGGGATACAAAAACGCTTCCTGGTCTTAGGTGCTCTGGCGCAAAACTCTGTGAGCTGACCACGTATCATCGAGTCTCCCACGAGCCGGACTTCTTCTATTTCCGCTTCGTCATCTGAGTCTGCGAGTATCTGGAAGCGGTTTTGACACTCGGTAATCGGTATGGGTTTCCTGGTCTTGGGGCAAACGTTGTTCCTCACGACACGGAAGTTGTCTTGAGGGGGAAGAGAGTTACTATTTGTTTCTTGAGTATCGGAACCATCAGATGAAATGGAATTGTTGGCAGTTGACGTTGGGGCGTTGGTGGCTGCTGGAGTTGCGGTGACAATTGAAGTTTGTGGTACTCCAACGTTGAGTGTTACAAACTCTTGGAGTGATTCCAGCTTCATGGTGAGGACGTTGATCTTGTTGTAGGCTTCATCTAATTTCACTGTCAAATTCTCTTGTTGCTGGCAGAGACGGCAGACTTGAAAATCGACAGTAACAAACATGGACTCACCAAACCTACCGGCGCAGTTCGTACAAGTGCGAGGCATGGTAACAGTCAGTTTCTTCAGATCACTTCACTCACTTTAAAACACTTAACTCACTTTAAAACACTTCACTCACTTTAGAAACACTTCAATCACTTCAACCGAAAACAAATATGTTGAAATACACAACAATAGGTTATCAGGGGTGATAGCCTAACCGAAAACAAAAAAATTGAGATACGCAGAATTAGGCTTCCAGGGGCGATAGCCTAACCAAAAGTTTAAAAAAAATTGAAATACGCACCAATAGGCTACCAGCCTTGAATAGCCTAACCGAAAATAATAAAATTGAAATGCGCAGAAATAGGCTACCAGGTGTGATAACCTAACCTTAAACAAATATATATATATATATATAACAGAATATGTAACTAAATATACAATTTACCAAATAGAGATTATATAAAAATAAAGTGTGACCGCACACAAGGGGTTAATATACTGTATCAACAGATGGCCCTGGTGTCACTGTAGCCTAGTAAAGCAGTAGCCTACTCTTTTTAGATAAGCAACAACTAAAATTACAGATATATATAGCTACAGTAGGATACTAAATACAATATCTACTAGAGTTAATAAGAACAACAGATTGGCTGGCTATAGGCTAGGCTAGGTTTGGATTAGGTTAAAAGCTTGGCAGGTTAGGTTAGGCTAGGTTAGTTTGTACAAATACCACCCTTACCTTAACCATTTATTAGCGGCTCACCACTTAAGTCGTATTTAATAAAGCTGGACTATGTGGCGGCGCTCGACATAACTCGAGTGGCAATTTCAGCACGTAATGTGGCTGAGAGAGAGAGACAAGTGGTGGCAGGAGACTAGCGAGCGTATGACTGCTCCAGACCACCGCGGCGAACCTACTGACACAAATCTCAGCTCCCTCCTCCCTCTCTCACTCGCTACATACTCAATTATGTACCGAAAGTACCGAATTACCTGCTTTTTGCACTCGCGTTGCACGGTTATTGCAAGAAAACTATCCATCATACAAGGATCGTTATGGTGTCATTCGAAAGCTCTGTTTATGCCCTTTCAGGGATAGATACTTGTTTTACGTTCTGGGTCTTATTTAGGCATGAAAATGATCACGTAAACAGCCCTATTTTGGCTAAAAACACCCCGCTGGGCGGTACACATAAATAAACCGCATAGGCCGCTCGTAAGGTGTTAAAGTAAAATCACTCTGAGGAGAAAAAGTCAAGAATATATCTAGGGGGAAAAGATAAATGAATGCACTTAAATTTACTACAAAATTGGCTGGAATATAATATGTATAATCCCCCCCAAAAAAATGTGGTTTACAAAATGGCGTCGGCGTTAGTTCCTGTAGGCAGGTTAGTTAGTACAAAATATTGTTTATTAGCAAATTAATATGAAAAGCTTTACTTACATACAAGGCAGTTAAATTGATACTTACTACAGTAGGTAATGGGTAAAATTAGGGGCTACGATTTTATATCAAATAAGATAGCGTTTGTTTACAAACAAAACAAAACAAAACAACAGATGGTGCTAGTGGCGCCCTGTCCGAGCAGGAGCCTTGTGATAAACACAAAGTTTATCTGTCAATACACAGTGAAATATCGTGCAGTGTTACTTACTAAGCTACAGGATGGTTAAACGTGCTCTTAACCACCTTTCATGCACAAGAATGAAGAGGATGAGTAGTTAATACTCAAATTATGATCGATATCGTGAGAGCGTTGACAGAGTGTCTGCAGCGTCTGGCGGTAGCGAGGTGGAGAAGGTGGAGTTGTTAGACGGCGTTCGGGTGGTGAACGGTGAGGAGGATGCTCGGAGGTTTTTGGAGGAGCCTGTGTCGGCGGACCGGGTGTCGGAGCTGGACCGGTACGGACTGCAGTGTATAGCCACGGTCTTAGGGTTTCCTTGCACTAGCGGTTAGTCAAGAAGTAAGCTGGTTACCTGTGTGCTGGGTGGGGTGCTTGAGGCTTCGGGTGGAGCGGGAGCTGCGGCACCTTCGTGCCAGCCCCCATTCCACTCAACTCCTATCATGGCACCCCCTCGGGTTCCGGAGCTGGGTACGTTCCCGCAGGCAGATGTCCGCTGGTGGTTGGGTATGCCTCTGGGTGACTCACGTGGTGGGTCCCCGGTAGTAGCACCCTCTCCACAGGGTTTGACTCCCAAGTTGTTGTTGAGCAGCGAAAGCATGAGGCTGAGCTCAGGCAGCAGCAGCAGCAGCGAGAGGCTGAGCTCAAGTATAGGTATCAGGCTGAGTCTGCAAAGTATTGTGCCGATGTTGACCTAGAGAAAACTTGTATAGAGGTGACGAGGAACCGTTTCGTCCAGGGGGGTCGACCCCATGACCAGTCCCTGTCGCATCTACTAAAGTTGGTTCCAGTGTTTGATGAGTCAGGAGTTACAGAATTCTTTCTCCGTTTTGAGAAAAAGTGCCGGGAGCACCAAAGGCCCGAGGAGAAGTGGGCAGCCCTTGTTTCTTCACGATTGACGGGGAAAGCACTCAAGACGTACGATGCTTTGCCCCTAGATTCCTGTGTGAATTATGAGGTGTTGAAAGAGGCTGTCCTGAGGGCATATGAGTTGCAGCCATAGACCTATAGGCTGAAGTTTAGGGCTGTTCCTAAGAGAAAGGAGAGTACTTTCCAGGAACACGCTCTAACCTATCAGATGCATTTGAGAATTGGTTGAGGTCGGAGAAAGCAACTACTTTTGATGCGGTAAAGCAATTAGTGTTGTTAGAACAATTTTTGAAATGCACTGGCAGTGACTTGACTCTTAACCTGAAAGAAAAGCACCCTAAAACTCTGCAGGAGGCGGCTGAGTTGGCTGACCTCAGGTTGTCATTAATTCGTGGGTGCGGGTCTGCCCAGAGAGCTGAGGCAGGTAACAAGGGGCGTACCACCCCACCCCCCCGAACTAATGATACAACAAATTATCCTACTAATAGCACTGTTGCCAATTTTGAACCCAAGTCGAAATCCTTCTCGTTAAAGAAAGGCCAGGGCCCTTCCCCACCCCAGGGGAAGTCAATGAGTGAGGTGGAGTGTTTTAAGTGCCATAATAAGGGGCATATTGCTCGCTCTTGTCCGAGCACACAGTCTACAGCAGTGGTGTCTCTAGTGCTCATGACCTGGCTGTTTTAGGGACAGAGGTGGAGAAGGAGGGAGACTATAGTTTAGAAACTGCGGTGGTAATATGACTGGCCGACTATGGAAGTCGTATGCGAGAACTAGAAGGGCTGGGTAATTGAATAAAGATAAGAAGTATTGGAAAGAAGGAGTTCAGAGAGAGGAACAGCAGTAAAGGGGGTTAGATTGGAGACAGAATGCGAGGGACATCTTTTTTTTTTTTTTTTTTTTTTTTTTTTTTTAAGAGACAATGAATGGAGGAAGGAAAAACACAGATAAAACAAAAAGGTCCATGTGCCTAAAGGCATCCTCCATTCATAAAATGTTTGTAACAACTGGATTTAAACATTTGTTGATTGTAAGTTTGTGGAAAGCAATTCGAGGGAAGTGAATTCCAAAGAGTAGTAGCTCTGGGGATAAATGAATTCTGATAAGCAGAAGTTCTGCATTGTGGAGGAGAAAGTGTAAATCATGGGCGCTCTCAGCTGCCCTAGTTCTACAAAAGATGTGGAGAGGCGGCACAATTGAAGCAAGTTCCTCGGAACAATTGCTGTGAAAATATCTGTAGAATAATGCAAGGGATGCAACGTTTCTTCGTATGGCTAATGTAGGAAGGTCCTGTGTGATTGCAGGGTTATTGATTAATCTAATAGCTTTATTTTGAATTTTGTCCAACTGCCTCAATGCAACCACTCCACTTCCACCCCACAGAGGTGAACAGTAATCCATCTGAGAGCGCACATGACTTTTATATATTACGGCCAACTGCTCGTCAGTGAAGAATTCTCGAACTCTGTACAGGAGTCCCAGTTTTTTAGAGGCATTCTTAGCAATGCTTCTAACATAATGTGTCCAGCTCAAGTTAGTAGTTAATGTTACACCGAGAATGTCAATACTAGGGGAAGTGGGAATATTTACATCATTAAAAAATATATGGGAGTCAGTGAGATTCTGTCGGTTAGAAAATTGAATGTACTTGGTTTTCTGTGCATTAAAGGAATCTAGGACCAAGCGCACCATACCATGCTCTGAGGAGAGAAGGAGAGTAGGACCAATGAGCTAGGAGGGCGGCGACCAACCACAGGCCACTACGTCACAGGGACAAGCTGACGTCATACATCACGCCAGGCCCGCCGTCCAATAGCGAGCGAGCGGGCCCACCGAGCGAGGAATGCACACGTATATACGCACACACACTACCGCCTCGCTCTCCCCTCTGTCTCTCACGCGCTGCATATTATAATCACTACTATGGATATAAAATACTTCTAAGTGTCACAGACAAGAATAAAGGCAAACACTGATCTGTCTGTGCACGAATACTAAGAAAGAAAGAATATCGTTCTACGATTATTATCGTTTCACTGCCGTTTTCACTGCCGTGGCGAGTGCTAGCGAGTCACGAGTACATTCTGGCAAGCTGGCCAGCGTAACACCCCGCCCAAGATGTGGGATGTTTTAACCTCAGGTAAACGCCACATCTGACCAGACAGAATGCCCACAAACCCCGCATCACCCAGCTACTCCCAAGTTGTGAAAACAGGACACAATCACAAACGTAAAAACACTTCATTATATAAAAAAAATCTACACAACACTTCCCCAAAATAATAGTATCACTTAACAATGTTACGCTCAAAGAGCAAGCTTCACCAAGCCTAGCCTACTAAGAACAAAAACTCAGAATGTCTTAGATTCTTGCTGTAACATACTGCACTTATATACTATCAATAGAAAGAGTATTTATGTGAGGTTTTTGTATTATTTTAATAGTGTTTTTGGCGGCTTTGCACTACAGGGGCAAGCCTAATTTTTCTCCACTCTCAAACCAACACTGACTGAACGGCGAGGGTTCTCCTTAAAACATACCCTCCCGTGACAAACAATCAGCCAGAACATTATCAGTGCCCTTAACATGCCACACATCCAACTTGTGTTCCGGCAGCAAAACAACACCTGACACTGATAAACTGCCCAGTCCATCACAAGACTGGCACTTCTCTTCGCTCTCTCAGGCAATGGGGCCTGCCAATCACCTTTCACTATTTCCACCTTAGTGATAAACGAGGCAGCCCCGATGCGGTCTATGGGGTCGTCAACTCTGGGTAACGTATAGCCGTCTGTCAGGGATGATGCACCAACACTCTTGTAATCACCACAAACACGGATCTTGCCACTCAACTCAGGTTGCAAAGTCACTGGCAACGACCACTCACGATATCCCTTATCCCTCAGACCCTTTTTCAACATGTAGTCCAGCTCTGCTTTCACGACAGGCTGTTGAGCAGGATTTATACGGTAGGGAGCCAATTTGAGCTTTGCACTGTCTCCAGCTTCTATGTCCGGTGCCCCCCCCGGACATCAGGCCTGGAGAATCAACAAACATGCGGACGTACTGCCACAGCCTAGTAAACACCTTCTCTTGGCGCTTAGGAACAAGAGGTTGCAACTTATCTCGAAGAACAACATGCTCATTGCCCTCCCACAACCCAGCCGGGACTACAGTTTCTAAACTATAGTCTCCCTCCTTCTCCACCTCTGTCCCTAAAACAGCCAGGTCATGAGAGGGACAATCTGTACCACCTGTGCAGTCACTCCCATAGTTCATAAGTGCTAAGGCCTCCCCGCCGATACCGTACATGCGCACCCCCGCATTCCTTGCGACTACACCTGCCTGCGCAGCATCACCGCCTTCAGCGCCACGGCCAGATACAGTCGGTCTATGGTAGGGCTGTTGCATTTTACTAGGGCAGCATTGGGAGGCTATGCGACGGTCAGGCGTATATCTTCCATAGTTAACCTCACCAATCTGATTAATGTCCTGATTACTGACGACCACCCTTAGCAGCCATGGGTCGACCCTGAACTGACAACCATGCCAAAGCCTTGTCGCCCACCTTGAACAACTTAGACAACGAGGCCAACGTTTTAACTCACACCCAAGTGACCTGCCAGCGGAACATCGTGCACCGCATGAATTGTGAGGCCTGGGTGCTCGGCGAAAAACAGTGGGGTATAAACCGGACAGGTGCTGAATCGCTGCACACTGTTGCTCAGGCAGGTGCTCAAGCGCTTCCACAGCCACCTGACTCGTGTTCCCCGCGCACTGATCCGCCGAGACATGACAATCCCAACTTTCCTCCACCTGTGCCTCACTGCCCCCATCTCCTTCTCCACCTTGGCCGCTGCAGACCAACACAGGGACAGTAGGCTGTCCAGGTGGGCACCTCACAAACTCCTTCAACAGGTTCACATGACATGCGTCCCCATCCTCATCTAGCTCAATAGCCCCGTTCCCACAACTCTCAAGACTAGGATCTTCTAGTTGCATCCGTCATATATCAGAGGGTGCCAACCTGTCCAAGGGCTCCTGGAGCAACTTGTGGCCACCCCCGATACTGGGTTGCTCAAGCCTAGTCTGCTTCACCTGGGAACATTTCTGTCACGGAGTGCTATCACGCCCTACCATGTCACTAGGGGGGACAGGTTCTGGTGCCACTCCGGACCTCAAAAGTGGTGCAAATACCGAGTCACCCAGGAGTGTCGCTGGGTCCAAACTCTTAACCCGACCACCAGCCTCGACTTTCTCCTTCCGACCCTTCCTCTGCTGGCCTGAAACCTGGGTACTAGGCTGTGACACCTGAACGGACTGAGATCTGGTGTCACCACACGCCATCTGCTGCGTCTGGCAACCGCTCGAGCCCCTCTTGCCTCTCCCTACTCGTGTCGGCCGCCCTCTCGGCAACGACTAATGGTGGAACCTCGGAAGTAGGCACCGCAAAGTCGTTACCGAGAAGGAGGTCGACCCCCTCAACTGGCAATTTCTCTACAATCCCCACATCTAACTCCCGTGTGACACCATCCACCACAAGCTCCACTCTCACCAGCGGGTAAGACCGCACAGCATTGATGCCTTGAATCACTACAACCCGAGCTGCGTTAATAGGCTTACCAGTGAAGTTCTTAAGTAACGTCTGGGAGGCACCCGTATCACGCAACAACTCAAGCCTATGTTCCACACCAGCCCACCTCACAGTGCCATGTCCCCTATGACCACAAAAAGCATCTCGGACGGGTATCGAGCCCTCCTTATGCTTCTTCACCGACTGTGACTTCGCAACCGACGATTTACCCCGGGCAAACGCGGGGAAGACCTCAAAGACACCCCGATGTTGCTCACTAGAGACACCACCGCTGTAGACTGTGTGCTCGGACAAGAGCGCGCAATATGCTCCTTCTTATGGCACTTAAAACACTCCACCTCACTCCTTGACTTCCCCTGGGGTGGGGAAGGGCCCTGGCCTTTCTTTAACGAGAAGGATTTCGACTTGGGTTCAAAATTGGCAACAGTGCTCTTAGTAGGATAATTTGTTGTATCATTAGTTCGGGGGGCTGGGGTGGTACACCCCTTGTTACCTGCCTCAGCTCTCTGGGCAGACCCGCACCCACGAATTAATGACAACCTGAGGTTAGCCAACTCAGCCGCCTCCTACAGAGTTTTAGGTTGCTTTTCTTTCAGGTTAAGAGTCAAGTCACTGCCAGTGCATTTACAAAATTGTTCTAACAACACTAATTGCTTTACCACCTCAAAAGTAGTTGCTTTCTCCGACCTCAACCAATTTTCAAATGCTACTGACAGCTCTCTAGCGTGTTCCTGGAAAGTACTCTCCTTTCTCTTAGGAACAGCCCTAAACTTCAGCCTATAGGTCTCTGGCTGCAGTTCATACGCCCTCAGGACAGCCTCTTTCAACAACTCATAATTCACACAGGAATCTAGGGGCAAAGCATCGTACGCCTTGAGTGCTTTCCCCGTCAATCGTGAAGAAACAAGGGCTGCCTACTTCTCCTCGGGCCATTGGTGCTCCCGGCACTTTTTCTCAAAACGGAGAAAGAATTCTGTAACTCCTGACTCATCAAACACTGGAACCAACTTTAGTAGATGCGACAGGGACTGGCCATGGGATCGACCCCCCTGGACGAAACGGTTCCCTGTCACCTCTATACAAGTTTTCTCTAGGTCAACATCGGCACAATACCTTGCAGACTCATATTGAGCTCAGCCTCTCGCTGCTTGAGCTCAGCCTCATGCTTTCGCTGCTCGAGCTCGGCCTGTCGCTCCTGCTGCTTAAGTTTGGCGAGCTCGAGCTGAAACAACATCTCGGAAGACAAACCCTGAGAAGGGGTGCTACTTCCGGGGACCCACCCAGTGAGTCACCTAGAGGCTTACCCAACCGCCAGCGGACATCGGCCTGCAGGAACGTACTCGGCTCCGGAACCCGGGGGGGCGCCATGATAGGAGTTGAGTGGAATGGGGGCTTGGACGAAGGTGCCCCAGCTCCCGCTCCACCCGAAGCCTCACGCTCCTCACCCAGCACACAGGTAACCAGCTCACTTCTTGACAAACCGCTAGTGCCAGAAAACCCTAAGACTGTGGCTATACATTGCAGTCCGTACCGGTCCAGCCCCGACACCCGGTCCGCCGACACAGGCTCCTCCAAAAACCTCCGAGCATCCTCCTCACCGTTCACCACCCGAACGCCGTCAGACAACTCCACCTTCTCCACCTCGCCTGTCTCTCGCACTGTGCCCTCACTATCCTCAAACCCGTCCAGTGGAGTCAAAAAAAAAAAAATCCCAAGTCAAGACAAAAGTAGCCAAACTCTCACGTAGCTTTATTCACACAAAATATTCGAAGATGTTTTAAGTGCAATACTAGGTCACCAATAAACTCCAACAAGTTCCATATATCCTCAAAACAATGTCCACTGCGAGAAATAAATTCAACCCCAAATGGCAATAAGATTTCTCCAAAAAACCTGCAAAATTCAGTTCACTATATACTGGACTAAGGTCGCCATTTGTTACGACCGGCACAACGAAATAAACAAGGGCACTTAATATTAGACTATAAGATAGGCTAGATCTGCAACAACGGTACGCTAATTCCAAACCCTCGAACTATTAAGCCGGTGAACAAAACACTTAAACCCTCCAGAGTTAATCTACTGGATAATGGGGTATCAATTTTCTACAGAGGCTTTCTGGTGACGGCAAAGCCTACTCACAACAAGAGTAATTACGTTAATAAAAGCTCTCGAGTAATAACAATGCTTAAATAAATCTATGACAAGATTTAATAAAAGGTTATATGCTTACGTTATCTTTAGTGTGAGCCTGAACTCAACACTAAACTCTTCAATGCTCTATGAAAACACTTGAAGTCTAGTCCTACAGCAAACAGATATGGAATCTTCTAAAAAACGTCTGATGCTCTAAGATGCTCGTTGAATATAGAACAGAAATAATGCAGGGGCAGGACACCAAAGCGTGTATCCTAGATACACCAAAAGTAGGATACATATATATGGAAACAAGAGAGTGCAACAACTCTGTGACAGCATTAACAACAGCCACTCAAAAACAGTACTTCCTTAGCCAAAGTAACAGCCATACTGGGTTGTGCACTATGCATCAACCTAGGCTAAACAATACGTGAATAATTGCTAAAGCATACGCAGTTAAAGTTAATAAACAAAATGTTGTCTTTCTTACTAATAAAGTCTAGCAGCGGTATAAAGGTACAGGAGCCTAGGCAGAGCTCAAGCATGCTCGCAGCCTACTGTCTCCCCTGAACAGATTTCCCTTATCTGACATTAAGTGACTAGGAGGCTCTCTTGGTTAGTCCAGATCTCAAGTATCTGGTCTTACCCTGGGGCTCCTCAAAGGTCAACAAAATGAGTTAGCAAGCATACAAGCAAGAGTAGGCAAAAGCCCTTCACTTGTATACTGCTACGCTCGCGAAGGAAAATATGCACAAGGGTGTACTTATAGGCTACCTAGCTCCGTCGAAGTCGTTACAGGCTCTGACTTGCCATATACATATACAGACAACGACCAAAGATACCCTCCACTGTCTAGCATTAAATAGAATATAGAACAACCAAATAATTAGAAGCACCCAATAATATGAATCCATGTGATTATGACGCTAATAATCCCTAAAGCTAGTGCAAAACATATATGTGAGAACAGGCGCTGGTAATACGACTGGCTGACTATGGAAGTTGTATGCGAGAACCAGAAGGGATGGGTAATTGAATAAAGATAAGAAGTATTGGAAAGAAGGAGTTCAGAGAGAGGAACAGCAGTAAAGGGGGTTAGATTGGAGACAGAATGCTTGGAACGTCTAGGACCAAACACACCATACCATGCTCTGAGGAGAGGAGAGGGTAGGAGCCCCACCACTGGGCAAAGGAGGGCGGCGACCAACCACAGGCCACTACGTCACCAGAAAAGCAGACGTCATAGATCACGCCAGGCCCGCCGTCCAATAGCGAGCGAGCGAGCCCACCGAGCGAGGAATGCACATGTACATACGCACACACACTACCGCCTCGCTCTCCCCTCTCTCTCTCACGCGCTGCATATTATAATCACTACTATGGATATAAAATACTTCCAAGTGTCACAGACAAGAATAAAGGCAAACACTGATCTGTTTGTGACAACCACGAATACTAAGAAAGAAAGAACATCGTTCTACGATTATTATAGCCCATTTCACTTCCGCGGCGAGTGCTAGCAAGTCATGAGTACATTCTGGCAAGCTGGCCAGCGTAACGATAACTATATGCGTAATCATAAACTGAGTGCACTATGAGTGATGCCAGATAATATCTGTAGGACGGTGACTCCGAGGACCATTTGTTTGTAAAAACCTGCTGGGTATTGTTAAGGTGTCCATTACTGTATGTGGGCTGCTGGATTACTATACTCTGTTTCAGCGATGCTGAGGTGAGAACGTTCACCTAGATGTCAATAAGTCTAGCTGATTGGCTCATGCGATAGTGTTCAATGTCTCGTCTTTTAGTAATTATTTATTCTTAAAGGTTTAAATAATCATGATCACACAAGTCAATCAGCTGGAACTATTGACATCTACCTGGTCGCTGAAACAGTATAGTCATTAGTATATAACAGACAGCACCTGGTCATGCTAATGCTACCACAGAAAATGTAACAGGCAGTCAGACAGTAAGTAGCCAACTCTTCATTCCCGTTAAATAGATGGGGAGGATTAGCAAGGGACATTAGAAAGGGAACAATGATGACCGGGAGAAAATTAATACAATAAACACCTGCCAAAGCAAGTATTTTAACATTCGGAACAACATTCACCAGGTCTCAATATCATTGACTTCACCTCAGATGATATACACTTCCACGACAAAGTCTTCACAACATCGGGGATTATGACCTTCCAGGTTTGTCAATTAAAAGGTTACAAATACATTCCCATGTTCTTCCTAACAAACTTCCTCCAATCATTCCTGTAACAACAATCGAATACAAAATCTGTGTTAATAGTTCATGCATCGACCATGAACCTCCTGACTGTGGTTCCCCTTTTATTGTTTTGGCTACAATCATACATTTTATTGAGGCTAGTGCTTGATTATTTCATTCAGCACTGGAGCCACGGCGGTCGAGTGGCAAGCACGCTCACGTGTGAATCTGCTAGACCTGGGTTCGATCCCAGCCAAGGCGGACATATTATTTAGTGGGTGTGAAACGCAGGTGTCTGAAGCAACTGCCAGCAGCCCCTTCTCTGTATCGTCCTACTTTATCTATCCTAGTTTCAAAGCCAAAGGCGGATGTTGTGCATACGTCCACAACAAACTCACTTGCTCTCGTATTTCCGATTTTGGCTCCTCTGATTTCTCAACTTTATGGCTCATATTTCTTGTCATTCTCATATTAAATAATTATGTGATATCTGTCTTTCCCCTAACTCAAACCGACTTTCGCAAATTGTTTGATTATCTAAACTCTAAAGTGGAACACATTCTAGCCATTTCTCCTATCTCTGAATCACCATTTTAGGAGATTTCAATGTTCATCACCACCAATGGCTCTCCTCTAATTCTACTGACCAACTTGGTGAACAAGCCTACGTCTTTTCTATCCTAAATGACCTAGAGCAGTTAGTTCAGCAACCTACCATATCCCGGATCGCCTTAGAGATCGGCCCAACATTCTTGACTTGTTTCTAACTTCTAACCCTTCTTCTTATACTGTCGATCTTTTCTCTCCTTTGGGCTCCTCTGACCATAAACTTACCTCTGTCATCTCTCCTATCTCTCCAGTACAGCCACCTGATCCTCTTAGCAGGCGGCGCTTGAGGCACTTTGGCGCTGATGACTGGGAGGGTCACCGGCAGTACTTCTTTGATTTCCAATGGAATTAATTTTGCTTCTGTGGCCGAGGACCCTCGGAGAGTGCTGAACGCATTACCGAGGTAATCCTATCGGGCATGGAGGCGTACATTCCATTTTCTTTCTCTCTGACTAGTGCATTTTTTTGGGGTTTACTCATGCTTTTTCTACTGCTGTCCGCAACAAGAGGAATCATTTAAACGGTACCGACGCCTTAAAACTCAAGAATCTCATTCTTCCTATGTTTCTGCCCGGAATCAAGCCAAATCTGTTCTTCGACTTGCCAAACACTCTTTCAACAATAATAAATGCACTGAACTATCCAACTCTAACTCTTCCCAAGCTTTCTAGCATCTAGCCTAAAACCTCTCCAACAAATTTTCTTCCTCATCTTTCCCTCCCCTTTTCCACTCTGATGGCACAACCATCACTTCTTCCTCTGACAAAGCTGAACTATTCGCTAAAAAACTCCACCTTGGATGATTCTGGTGCTATTCATCCCTCTCCTACTTATGCCTCATATCCTAATCTCTTCTAAAGATGTACTTTCTACCCTCTCTGAGCTTAGTACATAGAAGGCATATGGTTCGAATGGTGTTCCTCCTGTTGTAGTAAAAAACTGTTCTTCTGTGCTGAATCCCTGCCTAGGCAAAATCTTTTGTCTCTGTCTCTTGTCTAACGTCTTCCCTTCTTGCTGGAAGTTCGCTCTCTTTCAACCTGTCCCAAAGAAGGGTGACCATTCTCAACTCTCCAACTATCGTCCAATTGCTCTCATCTCTTGTGTCTCTAAAGTTTTTTAAACTATTCTTACTTCCAAATTTCTTATGCATTTATCTACTCATAACCTGCTCTCCGATCGCCAGTATGGCTTCCTTAAGGGTCGCTCTGTTGGAGATCTGCTTTCATATCTTACTAACTCCTGGTTATCCTCCTTTCGTGACTTCGGTGAGACCTTTTCTATTGAGCTAGACATTGTGAAGGCCTTCAATATAAGAGTTATAAGAGTTTCTATCGTATTTTGTCATTATTATGTAATTCACTTTCATTCTCTCATATATTATTGGGGTATTTCTATGAAATATTCCCTAATATCAATATGTCCCTTTCCTTTATCCGTATAACGTTTATCCTTAGAACGTGGCGACCACCTAAATTACATAAATGTGTTAATAGTTCCACTCAGTCTTTCTTAAACCTATCTTATTTCAGTAAACCTAATCTGTTTACAATAGGAGTATTGGCTAAATTATACGAGGTTAAGGGGAGATATGGCTTTTTTCTGTTCCCCTTTCTTTCTCAAGTTTAGCCCCATTAGTTTTCTGTTCGTGTCATTTTGGTGTCGATTTTTTCCTGGCGAGCGATAGCGATATATTAGTGTAAGTCTGTATGAATGAATGGGTCTTGGTTCTGTAAAGAGGGATGTGAGTGGTCATGTTGAGTTTGGTAGATGTAATAATAGTTTGTAGTTCAACCTTTAATACAATTACATTATTGTATGAATCTTTACCATAATCATTAAATCTATTGTATATGCCAATACAACATAGTTAAAAGTATATAACTTCAGAAGAATATTTAAATATTTAGAATTACATGTTATGCAGACAGTAGCCATCATACATTAGCCAACCTTATTTCACCAATGTGGAGCCTGGTGATTTCGATTTGCTTCATATATATTTGTGCGAGAGATTAGGAATGTCAACGAATCATGCTAAAATGTGAAGTTATGCACGACACAAATATATTGTTAACAGGATTATAAGCATAATGCAAATCAATTAGCCAAAATACAAGTTTCAGTCCATTTCCATAAATATGGATCGGGCACGGATTATGTGAAGTAATCGATAGGTGTGAACCATGGTAGAGCAAGGAAATAATCTGATTATTATCATACGATTGTGACACAATTTGTATAAGTGTACCCAACATGTCACGTTTAACAAATAAGTAAACAGGAAAACAAGCAACAACAGATATACTGATCCTTACGAGGCTGCTTGTAAATATGATTGCAAAAGAGCAGATACACACATAATGATATGGAGTCAAATAAGTCCACATATAACGTCATTTTCACCATATAAGGTATTGTTTTTTTTTTTTCTTATACTTGCGTGATCCCCATCGAATGCTGTCATATTTGATAATTTGCATCTACTATTGGCCTATATATAACCTGATAAATATGCTATAATTAATGATATAGTAATAGATTTTCGCCTACTCTTATGACTTCAGAAAGCTACCTTACATTGTTATTTTCTTATAATGTACTATTTATTTAAACTAATACAGCATTGTCTTTTCTTTTATGCTGTGCAATCTCAGACAACTAATAGCATATTGCTCCAGGCATACCAACAGTTATATTCTGCATATTTTTCTAATCAAAACAACTTCACAGGAAGCACATCAAGCACCTGTTATTCTTTAGCATTGAAAGATAACGCAGGTGGGTCAAAACCATTATATTGTTAAGGACAGTAAAGATAGAGGGTATATGTTGATATCGTGACACATGTTGGCATGCCTGAACAGCTGTAAGTGTGGCATTTTCAAAGGTGTTAGGGTGGCGAGGAATTGAGCCATACCATTTTCAACTTTCTGTCATGAGACAAAAAAGGTCAAAATAGCATAAACGTCTACAGTGAGGTAACGGGAGTTTGATGATGCAGAGTATTTCAGTCCTTATCTAGCTGTGCAATAGATCGTTAATACAATCAATCATACAATACGGTTGCAGCTTCATTTTAATTTTTGACATACCAATTTTCCTGGATGGCATAGAATAAATGCATAGTAATTTGCTTTAATATATACCTACGGTAGTTCATCAACTAATTTACTTTCGGAATACGATTATTTTGAGTTATTAGGCATAGGCCAAATAAACAAAGGTTCATGGCCAGTAAATGTGTGTAAACTGTTTTGTAATAAGATTAATATGTAAATCGCCCATGATCAAATTGTACAAAAGGCTAATAAACTATTTTTGTTTGTTTGTTTGTTTTGTATAACCAACCTTTCCTACACTATTATCCCCCCCCCCAAAAAATCTAACTACCCCATCTATGGGACATAATATGCAACAGATTCGGGGTTGGGGTAGTGAGCGATCTTACTAATAACAGAGCGAAAGACTCCCAGCGAAATTACCATAGGTGGCCCACTCGGAAAGGAGACCGACTGTACATGCATGTGTGTACGTGTGTGCCTTTACATGTTGAATCTATGGTGTACATGTATGTATGTGTGTGTGTGTGTGTTAAGTTGTGAACTACTAACTTTGGTGTACTGTACCTGTGTGTGTGTGTGTCAACAAGGTAGGGAAGGTAAACGCCTCCACACACACTGTACAACATGTTGCCATGACAACCACAGTCGCCTCTGGCATGTGGACTATACTGTATGTCGAATAACCATTTGTTTGTATAGTAGTGTACTAGTGTATAGGATAACTAGAGGCCTACAGCATTTCCCCAGCCCCGACATATATGCACAAATAATCTCTAATCAAATTGATTAATAGTAAAATTAATGTAAAATGTTTGCATCTGAGTTTACCGAGGCATGTACCAACATTAATTATGAAATATGATTTGTAAGTGTTTGTCCATCAGAAACAAGGCATCCTATTTAAGATGTCCAAGTATCATCATATCTCGAAGGGGGGTGAGATCTTGGGGGTATTGAGTGCTTTATCTATATGATGCAGTTGTAACAGTGGAACATTAGCTTATAGTGTATTTGTGCGCACCGGTTACAAGAACATGTTCAAACACTTTGTAGAAGAAGACTCCAATATAATATCAATATGTAAACAACGCCTACTGTTGTATGTGCGTAATTAAACCATATACAGTTATTGGCTTAACATAAGGTTACACCAATTCCAATCTTTGAACCATTAAAGTCAAATTCTAAAACATATGGGCTATAATTGATTGCATTGTCTCGTTTGCGCTCGATACTGATTCAAATTGGTGCGTTACTTTCTATACATTTAAAGATTTTGTATGCACTTGATACCGATTCAAATGGGTGAGTCGCCATTTGTAGGGCCTACCTTGTATTGTTTCGTTTGCGCTCGATACTGCTTCATATGCGTGCGTCGCCGCTGTACCTAAAATAACTGGCCGTAACTGTACTTATCAATAACAAGGTCACCCAACAGCGTAACTGAAAACAACCACCCAACATTCACCGCTGGTACGAGGCAAGGGTATGAATAATGTAGGACGGACGGAGTTCAGTCAGGCCGGTCCCATGTTAAAAAAAAAATAATATAAACGAGACAAGGAGATATTTTAATACACTAACACCAGACAATCCCCCACCATGGCAGCATTACCGTGGAAGCCTAGCCTTCATCCTGCAAATATTATTTATGTTTTGTTTTATGTGAGTGAGGGAGGCACAAGGCAGAACTGCCTGTGACGAGTGCCTCTCCCAGAGTTGAAAGAGTGACAGGACCAAAATCAAGGGACATTCGAGACAAAATGCCTGGAAACACGGTGTTTGAAGCAATGTAAGTCATAGGAAGAGGGAAAGATTGATTCTGGGAGAGAGTTCCAGAGCTCAGTTGTTGAACAGAAGACAGATTGAGGAATAATGTTTCAATCTTGGGTTGGAGAGTTGCACAGAGTAGGGGTGGTATACACTGAGAAAACTCTGAGGAACACTGATTATTGTAATAGCGGTAGAATAGTTAGAGATGCAACATTGCGGCGAAGAGAGAGAGACTGCATAGAATTGGTGAGTGGACGTGAGTTAACCCATAAACAGCGACCGTCCTCAATAGAAGTTTTTGTGGTGCACTGTGACCATCCTAAATAGATCCATTATTTGCCAACACTCCTACATATGTGTCCCCCCCCCCCCCCTTGCCCTCCTTTTCCCCTCTTCTCAATTATCAGCTGTTTGTCCTCTTATTCCCCCTTTTATTGGGTAATTCTCTACACAAATTTCCCTCATGCGGTCTCTGTAACAAGGGCGAGACAGTTAGAGATCCTTTAGTCCAGTCAAATTGTAACTGGACCTGGTACAAATTGAAACAATAGTGATTTCACCTGTATTGAGTTGTGGAAACCCACAAGTATAACATATCAAAAGTCCTCAAAAATCTGGATAGTGGAAAGTCCTCAAAATAGCATAATTATGTTAATTAGTCCAATCAAAATGTAACTGGCCCTGGAAATAATTGTAACAAAAAATATTTCACCAGGATTGACTTCAGGAAACCTCCAAATACAACATATCAAAAGTCCTGAAAATTGCATAATGATGTTAATTGCGGTCACCATGAGCCGAAACATTAAAACCAACATAACTTTACAACCAAGTGTCCTAACATAACAACAGTGGTGTCTATAGCCATAGTTTCATGGCCAAGGAATCCAATGAGGAGGTATTTAGTGAAAATAGTTCTTCAGAGGCTATCAACCCTTCTGGATTATTTAGCCAGCAAACTGTAGGGTAGGTTCACTTGTGAAACACTTACTATATAGCTACGTACTTATTCAAATCTATATCAAACCCAAATGAGACAATACAGTGTTTCATAGTATCCCAGATGCTTCAGTACTTGGTTATTTGGGTCAAAGATTCAATTGGAATCGAGTTTAAATTGTAGACTGAAATAGCACGTAGCCGCGGCGCTGATCTCCGTCTCATTGTCCTTTGAAGCTTACGACGATTAGCCCAATACAGGGGCTAGTGCATTTTTGTGGGTTACCACAATTTGCTTCCCTAGATGGGACGTTACAACTGTCCACTAACACTATGTACAGTTTAACGCATATATCCCGTTCCTCAGTATTCTATAAATGTTGTAGTTTTTGTAGCGCCGCACCGACCCCCTCCCTCACACCACCTCCTACCCTCCAGAAGGTGGAGTGAAAGAGAGAGTTTGGGAATGTGAGTGCGGCGCTGCACAAAATTAATTATGAATGTACTGGGATATTGAGGAACAGAACATGTGCGGCAAACTATACCTAATTTGGTGCTTAGATAAACGGAGGCATTTGTTGTGTGGAGATCGCCTATTTAACAAGCCTTGCCCGGGCAATGGAATCCTGACTCGAACTCGAACTCGAATGTGCTAACCGCTGCACTGCAGGTCACCTAGTTTAAATTGGTTGTAACCGAATTAGTGTTCAAGACTCATGACTGTATAGCATAGTACAATTACAAAAGATGATCTCTTTGAGTGACATTTAACAGTTATGTTTGCTTCGAATGTGTCCCAGGCTGAGGCGTGTGTATGTGTGATACTGGTAGTAAACAAAATCTGCTAGCCCCAGCATGCAACCCTGACTGTATCACACCACCACAACACTGTCTGTCTTACACCACAATATTTTCTAGTGTCCCAGATGCTTCATAACTTGATTATGTGGTTAAAATGTTTAACTGGGTGCAACTGGTTAAAGTGTCAGGACTGGATAGCATGATTCAATTACAAAGGATTACCTGTTTAAGTGACATTTAACCCCTTCAGTGTTTTGCATTTGATTTCAGCTACATTTAGACGCTTTTATGTAGCTTAGGAAGGATATATGGTAGCTAAAAGGAGAAATTAAGATAGTTGTCTAAAAGTAGCCAAAATAAAGTGAAAAGGACGTCGCCGGTACAGAAGGGGTTAATTGTTCTGCTTTTGTTAACAATGTTTATACAGTATATTTACCATGCAATTATTATGTTTTTTCACCAACCGACTTCACTTCTAAACTCAATTAATGAAATCAACAAATACATGTGGCACTCCAAGGACTCGAACCTAGGATACTCACACCAAACTTCCGTGCACTTATGCATTACGCTATCAAGATAGTAACCACTTTTCTCCTAAATATCACAAACGTTATACATGAATTAAAAGCCAAAACCAGCCATATTTCACCAACCTACCAGCCTGTATAACAGAGTAGGTCCTGGTATCTGTACAGTACATCAGAAAGTGGGTCATTCATCTATTTCCCTAGGGAAGTGAGGTGACGCTTATTTGGCGATAGATGACTGTCCTAGTTTATGTTTTGATTTTCCGTTCTGTTTTCATGAGTGATGGCTTAGTTCATTTCCATTCTGTTGGCAACTGACGGTACTGCCATTGGAGTTTGGTAATTTGTGCAGCTGGCCATTATCTTAGGATGAATCTTTGGAAGTTACTGGGTTAATCTAGGTCGAATGTACCCTTTAATTCCTAGAGGGCCTTCCAAAGCCAAGTATAATCGTACATTAACAGCCAGAATATAGTGAAGAAATGGTTTGTGATACAGCATATGAGTTATGGAAGTACGGGGTGCTGGTCTACTCAAACTTTGGCTATCAAAAAAGTTCTCCCTCTTGTTGCTGAGTTATGGTTGGGTATCGCGTAAGTTCAAGATAATGGCTGCGAAAAAGCCCAACCCTTTCAGTGTATAATGCCACTTGGTTGTTTTGTTTCTGGCTAACATTAAACGATTCTATTCAGCGTAGAAAGCATTAATATTAATTAAGGCGGAAATATCTATTTATCTCAATTCACGTTTTGACCCCTACATATTGTTTTGTAAACTTTAAAAGATAATGTAATAATGATAAATAATAATAATAAATATATTAAAAATATATATTATGGCGTACTGAAAGTGTTGTTGTTGTTGCTGTTCCTCAGGCTGTCTGGCCGAGCAGCCCCAAGGTCCCGAGCAAGGCCAAGGCCATAACCGAGCGCCCCCACAGAACCCTCCCAGCTTACCACTAATAATGCCCAGGTGACCGAAGCCACTCAAAGGCGGGGAGCTGAGGAGGGCGCGGAAACGCCCGGGAAACAAAAGCCCCACCCAAGGCCCTGTGCCCCTCAGCAGTTATAAAAGGAAAGTTGAGGGACAAAGGAAAAATGTGACGCTTTGGCTCCCAATCTGCCAGGGTTGGCAGTAGGGAGGTCAATCCACGGAAAAGACGCCGTCACTTGAGATCTAGAAAATATATAAGTAAAAGGAACAGTCAGAGTAAGCTATGGGTATGGCAGAGAACGCTCAACTCTCATTCTGATAGACCAGCCCATCACCAAACTGAAAGTGTTAATAACAGTTGTTTGTTAAGGGGATACTGCTTGTTTTGTTTGGCTACTTTTTCATGCATTTATTTAATTTTGAGTTTCCTCGTTAGACTTCCATCAAGCTTAAGAAAAACACCCCTACCCTTTCAAGATATATTTGTAAATGTTTTGGTAGAAAAATATCCCGGCCGAAGGCCGATTCCTTAAAAAATAACAGGCTCGCTATCACTCGCCAGGAAAAAATCGACACCTAAACGGCACGAAAGGTCTTAATATTGACAAAGTAATGGGGCAAAAGGTCTCAACATCACCAAACTAGTGAACGAACGCCATAAAATCGCAAAACTAATGGTTCTAAACATGAGGGAGAAGGGAGTCCAGAAAAAGCGAGTACTATCCCCTTAACACATGTACACAATATATACATGTTATAACCTCTTTGCAGAGTCACTCGGTAGATGAAGTTCCTATTTCAGTTGAAATCCCACTAACAGAACTTAACATTTAATGTTCATGAAAGCTTGCTCCTGTTTTGGCAAAACATTTATGTCTGTGTACCTATAATTCATGTTCCCCACTCTTCTTAAAAAACAAAAGAAATCCATCCTGTTCCTAAAAATGGAGCCTCTTCAGATCCATCAAATTACAGATCAATATCTATAACTTCCATCCTTGGTAGAATCTTCGAAACAATAATACACAATCACCTAATCAAGCATCTAGAGCCAAAACAATTAATCAGTGATAGACTGTATGGCTTTAGACAGGACAGATAAACTGCAGACATTCTTAGCCTTCTTACGCATCAAATTAACCAAGCTACAAAACCAACATGGTGAAACGCATGCAATAGCATAGGATATTTCAAAGGCTTCTGATAGAGTCTGGAATCAATCCTTTTGTCGAAGATGTAACACTGCGGTCTGGCGTAACTATCTATCTATCTATCTATTTACTCAGGCCCAATCCCCACTTTCCTTTTTTTTTTTTTTTTTTTTTAGGGGGGGGGGGGGGGGGGGGGGCGTGGCCGACCCAAGACAGAGCAAGAACAGGGACAACACAAAATACAACAGAAACCAATGAACACACAAAAACAAAATACAAATTTACACACATCTAGGTCATCCAGGAGAAGACCCAGAGACAAGGGTCACCAAGGTCCCTCCAGCACTCCCCCGGCCCCCGACCACCCGAAAAGGTTCCGATCTCGGCAGGCAGACATGCATCGGAGCCTAAGCCACAAGCCAGCCCACCACACTTCCAGGCGCACCCTTCACATTAATCGTCTCTCCGGGCCAGGCGCCTGATGGACTATTATCTAGTTCAACTTGCATCCGACCCCTTCCCTTAAATGACCATGTGTTCACTCATCAATTCATAAGCATTCTCCATTCATTCCTGTTTATTACCACTTCTATTGCCTGATCTATAGTCATTCCTCTATCATCCAAAACTTGTCTTACACAGCCTCTCCATCTCAATGGGGGTCTTCCTGCCCTTCTATCTCCCCTTGTATCTGACTCACATATTCTCTTTGTAAGCCTTTCATCTTCCATTTGTTCAACATGACCATATCAGCTCAGCACCCTTCTGTCCACTCTGGCTGACAAATGTTCCTGCTGGCCCACTCTCCTACGTATCTCTTCATTCCTCAATCTGTCTCTACGAGTAACTCCACACATACTTCTCTAGCCGCTCATCTCCATCACATCCAGCTTTCTTCTCTCCTTTTCCTTCAGAGCCCATGTCTCAGCCCCATACATCACTGTTGGCACAACAATTCCTCGATACGTTGCACTTTTTATTTCCATTCCGAGATTTCTCGTCTTCCACATATTTCCCATTGCTCCGAAAACCTTCCTTCCTTCACACACTCTCTGTTTTACCTCCATTTCCATACCTCTACTCCTGCTTATTGTTCCTCCTAGATATTTAAAACACTCTACTTGTTCTAATATTTCCCCATCCAGCCTCACATCTAGATTCACCCTATGATCACCACTATTACACACCATTACTTTACTTTTATTGACGTTCACCTTCAGTTTCCTCCTTACACTAACCACACCAAACTCTTTGACCACCCGCTTCAGTTTTTCCTCAGAACTAATTTCACTAATGTATTCTTCTTTTTGTAACAGAAAAATACATGTTTTTTTTTTTTTTTTTTTTTTAAGAGACAATGAACGGAGGAAGGAAAAACACAGATAAAACAAAAAGGTCCATGTGCCTAAAGCATCCTCCATTCATAAATGTTTGTAACAACTGGATTTAAACATTTGTTGATTGGAAGTTTGGGGAAAGCAATTCGAGGGAAGTGATTCCAAAAGTAGTAGCTCTGGGGATAATGAATTCTGATAAGCAGAAGTTCTGCATTGTGGAGGAGAAAGTGTAAATTCATGGGCGCTCTCAGCTGCCCTAGTTCTACGGGGAAAGATGTGGAGAGGCGGCACAATTGAAGCAAGTTCCTCGGAACAATTGCTGTGAAAATATCTGTAGAATAATGCAAGGGATGCAACGTTTCTTCGTATGGGTAATGTAGGAAGGTCCTGTGTGATTGCAGGGTTATTGATTAATCTAATAGCTTTATTTTGAATTTTGTCCAACTGCCTCAATGCAACCACTCCACTTCCGCCAAGGTTTCGGGAGACTCAGGGAATAGCCTGAATTCCATTTTCTCTCCCAGGCCTTGGTAGCTGGATACATATCTTTCTGCCTCACACATCAGGGGTATCAGGAAAACCCTCTTTATATAACATACACATCCAACTTCACGACATTGCCCTACATCGCTATCCTCTATCCATAAAATACTACTCTTCCCACTACATATCATACATGTAACACCATACACTTACCTTATAAATATGGCAGTACAATTGTTAAGAGCAAACCTGGTGGTCCCTCGGATATCCACCCCCGGCAGGGTTGGGTTATTGACACAGGGCCCTCCCGGTCGTCATCATGCGACTGTGTCAAGAGCATTGCAACGTCCCAAAGCTGCTTGTCAGTACAGCTATTTCTTTAGTAATATAAGGGGACTTCACTCTAACATCAATTCTGTACACCAATTTCTTCAAGCAGAATCCCCTACTCTCCTTTTTTTGACAGAGACTCAAGTAACATCCACATCTGACACATCTAGATTTAATTTTTCAGGTTATCAACTGCTCCAAAATTTCAGACCTAAAGGTGGTGTATGTTGCTTCGCAAAATCTGAAATTGCCCTGGAGGAGGTTACTAGTTTCAATTGTCCCTATTTTGATTATTCTATATACAAATTAATTTCTGCTGGTAAATTTAAATACATATGTTGCATCTACCGTTCCCCAAATACTCCTCCAGAGCAAAGTCTTTTTGATTCTCTGTCCTCACAACTCAGTGTCCTCAACTTAAATGCTTCTTCTGAAATCACTGTGTTGGGTGATTTTAATGTCCATAATGTTGAATGGCTCACTCATTCAGCCAGGACTGATGATGCTGGTCTTGAATGTGAGCTATTTGCAGACTCATTTAATCTAATTCAACTAGTCAACCAACCTACCCGTGTACCAGATAATCCTAATCATAATTCCCACCTACTGGACTTATTTTTAACAACCAATTCAGAAAATGATGATGTTACAGTGAGGTCCCCACTTGGATCTTCTGATCACTGTCTGATACAGGCCACCTGTCTATCACCTACCACACCTTCCCACTCTGAACCTGTTTTGGTGACTAAATGGCATTACGATAGGGCAGACTGGGAGGGTCTTCAAGGTTTCTTTATTGATATTCCCTGGACCTGTTTCTTTTCTAATGATGCAACACTCCACCTTGAGCCACATACAAGATTTTGTAAAAATTGGAATGGAAACTTTTATTCCTCATCAAAAGTACAAGTAAAAGATCTAATTCACCTAAATGGTTTGACCATAATTGTGCTAGAGTAACTGAACAAAAAGCAATAGCCTACAATGCATACACAAGATCAAAAACACATGAAGCCTTTAATTACTTTAGAAACATCAGAAATCATGCCAAAACTGTATTAAACCTAACTAAATCAAACTTTCTCCATAAGCAGGCAAATAAACTTCTAAATAATCCAAATGATAACAAAATATTTTGGTCTACTCTTAACTCATTCAAATCCAACTTCACTACTGCTTCATCCATTCCACCATTAAAATCTCCGACTGGCATTCTTGTAAGTGACCCACGAGGTAAAGCTAACCTTCTTGCAGATATTTTCTCCACCAACTCAACCTTAGATGAAATAAATCAAGATGTCCCTGTACTTAATTTTAATTCACCTGAAATTCCCTCACTTAAGATCCACACCAGACATGTCAAAACTATTTTGCAGAATCTCTCAGTAGATAAGGCTCCTGGTCCAGATGAAATTCCTCCAATAGTACTTAAGAATTGCTCCTTGGTGCTCGCTCCTGTATTGGCAAATTTTTTTCGTCTGTGTACTCATACCTCATGCTTCCCAGTACCCTGGAAAGAAGCAAACATCCATCCAGTTCCTAAAAAAGGTGCCTCTTTCAGATCCATCAAACTACAGACCAATAGCTATAACTTCCACTCTTAGCAAAGTTTTTAAATTTATTTTAAATAATCACATAATTATCCTGGAGAATAATAAATTTAATCAGTGATAGGCAATATGGTTTTAGACGATGTCGATCAACTGCAGACATTCTTTGCCTTCTTACGCATCAAATCAACCAAGCTACAGACCAACATGGTGAAACACATACAATAGCACTGGATATATCAAAGGCATTTGATAGAGTCTGGCATCAATCCTTATTGTCGAAGATGTCACACTACGGCCTTGCATCATTAGTTCCACTAATTTCTTCTTATCTTCATACAGAAAAATACGTGTAATGGTAGATGGCCTTTATTCTCAATTTCACTCAATAAATGCTGGTGTTCCCCAGGGATCAGTTTTGGCCCCAACTCTGTTCCTCATTCATATCAATGATCTCATATCTACCACTCATAATCCAATACATTCCTACGCAGATGACTCAACACTCCACAGTTCCTTCACATTTACCAATTCTTTCACCCAACCCGATCTTATAAATTCAAAAAATAAACACTGCAATTTCTCTGAACCAGGACCTTTCTAGAATTAATGAATGGGGACAAGAGAATCTAGTTTCCTTTAATGCACAGAAAACCAAGTACATTCAATTTTCTAACCGACAGAATCTCACGACTCCCATATATTTGTTAATGATGTAAATATTCCCACTTCCCCTAGTATTGACATTCTCGGTGTAACATTAACTACTAACTTGAGCTGGACACATTATGTTAGAAGCATTGCTAAGAATGCCTCTAATGTTAGATGGTAATGTAATGTTAGATGGCCATAATTCTCACTTTTACTCCATAAATGCTGGAATTCCACAGGGATCAGTTTTGGCCACAAATGTTTTCCTTATTCATATCAATGGTCTCCTAACTCTTCCCCATACCCAATACATGTCTTACGCTGACGATTCCACACTCCACATTTCCTTTACATTTAGAATTTCTTTCATGCAGCCTGATATTATATCTAAACCAAATAAACACTACAATTTATATGAACAGGACCTGTCTAAAAATGAATGAATGGGGACATAAATATGGTTTTCCTAATGCACAGAAAACCAAATACATACATTTTTTGAATAGACAATCTTTCTGACTGCCAAATTATTTGATATCATGTAAATACTCCCACCTCCTCTAGTATTGACATTCCTGCTGTAACATTGAACACCTCTTGTTATATCCATTATTAAACAATGCCTCTAAGAAAATGGGACTTCTATACAGAGTTCGAGAATTCTTCCCTGACGAGCAGTTATTATGTATAGACGCCATGTTCGTGCTCAGATGGAATACTGTTCACCCTTGCTGAATGGATGTGGAGTGGTTGCATCGAGGCAGTCGGACAAAGTTAAAAAGAAAGAAATCATATTAATCAATAACCCTGTAATCATGTAGGATCTCCCACCTTTCATACTGTTCTGCCACGTTTGTAATTTTCCTATATTCAACAGCTGAGCTCTGGAACTCTCTCCCAGAATCAGTCTTTCCCTCTTCCTATGACTTAAATTAATTCAAAAACCGTGTGTCCAGGCATTTTGGCTCGAACGTCCCTTGATTTTGGCCTTGTCACTCTTTCAACTTTGGGGAGGCTCTCGCTACAGGCAGTTCTGCCTGTTGTCTCCCTCACTCACATAGGCCTAACATTTTCTTTTCTTAAATATACTGTATATTGTGACGCATCCCAGTGCTTTGCAATGCAACCTGATTGTACTCCTTGGTACTCGACTGTACCGCCCGTGATCTGGCTACCGTCAGCCGCAATGTATATTGAGTGTGACAACTTATAACTATGTTCTTTGTATCTCTGCAAAGGTCTCGTCATGTGCTAACCAGTGGTGGGTTTTGTTTTAAGCCATGTCGAGACCTTCCATTTAATATGTAGTATCAATAGAGAAGTTGATAGATAAGACAATGGGAGTTCAGAGAGAGAGAGTGAGTTAGGCTTCAGAGCAAGAGGGTAGTAACGCGCCACGCAGCCGGCCGGGTGGGTTGCCAGACGTATGGACTGGCTGGCAGCCCTGCGCTTATAGCTAGGCGCGACAGGGTTGGTAGTCCATTGTTGCCTGCCTACGCTGCCTGGGCTGGGCCCATGTTGTCGTACAGCACACTGCCTGGAGGCTGGCTGCGTGTTCCATGACCAGGTTGCCTACAACCTTTGAGATTCTAACATCCCTTGCCCTCTCTCCCAACTTCTCACTGTTGCACTCTTTCTCTCTGACGACATTACTCTCATTTCATTCTTCTCTCTATTTAAATGCATAACCTTCCCTTGAGGTCCTAAAGGAGTTTCAGCACTCACCTCTCGTATTACTCTTAGGACAAGCATATATTTACATGTATTAGATTTAAGGGGTTAATGTGAACAGCGATCTTCTTGAGGAGGATAGTTGGTGAACGTTCTACATGTTCACGAGTTATATGCCCCGCTCATCATCCCATTTGTGACTAGACTGGTACCATGTGTAAGAGCCCGACCATGCCCAGGAGTTGTCTGTAGAGGGACGAGGACTTAGCCTTGATTTGCATACCGAGCCAGGAGTGAGTGTAGTACCCGAGACTACAGCTCGCTCGTAGTGCCGGTATAGTAGAGTAACGTAATTTATCTGTCCTTGTGTTCTCTACAGTCTTCTCCTGGGTTCTCGCTTTCGGTGCTGGGACTCGTTGTTCCTGTGACTTGGCCTTCTAGCTAGAACACATGGGGATGATGAGTGGGATATATCTTTATTTTACTATGCATTGCAGCTCTCTTTAAGTATATGTATGTAACCCTTTACAATACACATTACTCACACACAAGACAACACTATTAATACTTTCATGTATCAATTAACTGCACTGTCGTTTTGCTGCTGTGTCCGGAGTTCTGTTGCGTAGGGCGCATACAGACTCGGAGGGGAGACAGAGTGAGAGAAGCGAAGTAGCCTATGCGGTAGTAGGCTACCGGCGCAGTACTGTTGCCTGCAACCTTTTAGTTATTCCAAGTATAGATTCATTATTATAATAAGTGACTACTATTTATGTTCCTCCCATGTGTATTATTAGGTATCTACTGGATCATGAACATCTTGTAAGGAGGACCGAAGACAGCGAGGACGGCAATCTACAAAGGAATTAAATACTAATCCGTTAAGAACCGCGAATTTGGATAAAGCTCCACCAACACGACCCAAATTCAAAACCGTCAGGGATAACGACCGAGGACCGAGGACAGCTATGAATGTAAATGTAGATCCGACCAGAACCAAAAATTCGATGAAAGAACGATCTGCGAGTTCTAAAACCGCAACTTTAAAGGTTTTCTATGCAAACGCTCGTAGCATACGCAATAAATTTTCAGATTTAGAGGAACTAGAGTTTACAGAAAATTATGATGTGATTGGCATAACAGAATCTTGGCTCAATACACAAGATAGAGACTTTTTAGCAGAGTATTCACTTCCCGGTTATGTAATGTTTGAGAACAGCCGAATAAATAAAAATGGAGGTGGCGTTTTATTTTATATCAAAGAAAGTCTTAACCCGACCCTCGTGTCAAAACCTCAAATTGTGAACGTCGACACATCTTTTGTGCTAATAAAGAATAATAAAGGTACAAAAATAATACTTGCGTTAATATACAGACCTCCAGCTCATCAGTGCAAACTGACCGAGAAATTTACGAACAAATTGCAGATGTAAGTAACTCACAAGATACCGTAATTTTTGGCGACTTTAATTTACCTGTGACCAAGTGGGGCGATACTCTTACTTCACACTCCGGACATGACTTGTATACGAACTTGCAAGAGAGTTCGCTTTAATCAATTTGTTCGAATGCCGACCCGTGGTAATAACGTTCTTGACATTGTACTTGCAACAAAGAAGAATTGATAGAGAATTTGAATGTTGGTGATGAATTCAGTAACAGCGACCATCGTACGATAACTTTCACTTTAAAGTTTACTAGTAACGAACCAAATAGTAGCATCGAAAAAGTCCCTAATTTCAAGAAACCAAACTTCCATAAACTTAGAGCTATGTTTAAAGAAACTGACTGGAGCTTTTTAATTAACAATAACGACATAAATACATCTTGGAAGTTATTCGAAACAACTTACCTAAAAGCAGTGCAAGACTGCATACCATCGAAAATACGGCGTCCAGGCCATAATAATAAGCCCAAATGGTGGAATAAAGATATTTCAAACTGCCTGCTTGCTAAAAAATTTGCTAATGATAGATTAAAATCCTCACAAAATGACGAAGAACGGGTGAAATTTGTAGAGCTACGACGCAAAGCCAAAAAGTTAATTAAGCAAAGTAAAAAGACCTTAGAGTTACATATTGCGAATCAAAGTAAAACAACCCGAAAGAATTCTATACTTATATCAGAAAGAAAAAAGTAGTTACTTCAACTGTTGGACCGTTAGTCGATGAAAAAGGAGAATACACCAAAGACGAAGTACAAATGAGTAATGCCCTCAATACCTTCTTTGCATCAGTTTTTACAACAGAAGACCTCAGTGATATCCCTACACCATCGCCGATTCAGATTGATAATTCAGATGTTCTAAGCAATATCACCGTTACAGAGAGAGAAGTATTGAATTGTTTAGATAAACTCAAGGTAAATAAAACGCCAGGACCTGATACAATCTCGCCTAGAGTTCTAAAGGAAGCTAAGAATGAGCTCTCCAAACCACTGACATTACTATTCAATAAATCCTTGCAGTCTGGAACTATGCCTGATCAGTGGAAGCTAGCCACGTAACACCGATATTCAAAAAGGCAGCAAATCCCTACCCAGTAACTATCGTCCAATTAGCTTAACCTCAGTTGTATGTAAAATGCTAGAAACGGTCATACGAGACAGACTCGTAAATCACTTAGAGGAAAATAACATACTTAAAGAAACTCAACACGGCTTTCGTAAAAAACGTTCCTGTTTAACAAACCTCTTAGACTTCTTCCACGATATCCTCAACCTCTACGATGAGAGTAAAGCTGTAGATATTATATACCTTGATTTTCAAAAGGCCTTTGACAAAGTTCCCCACAAACGTTTACTGCTAAAACTAAAAGCGCATGAATACAAGACGGTGTGTTGAAATGGATAGAAAATTGGCTCAGCAACAGAAGCAAAGGGTAGTCATAAACGGTAAGGCATCTAAATGGACCAATGTAAGTAGCGGGGTACCCCAGGGATCGGTACTAGGACCAATTCTCTTTCTAATTTACATCAACGACATAGATGAGGGTCTCACCTGCACAATCTCAAAATTTGCTGACGATACAAAAATTGCAAATAGCGTACTCTCAAAAGAACAAGTTGACGATATGCAACACAATCTAGATAAATTGTCATGTTGGGCCCAAATTTGGCAAATGAGTTTCAATGCGGATAAATGTAAAGTACTAAATGTCGGATACCTAAATGAGAAAGCAAACTATTCGATGAATGGCACTCAGCTTAAGAATGTAAACAGAGAAACTGATCTGGGAGTAACAATATCGAGTAACCTAAAACCGAAGTCATCAATGTTCAGAAGTTGTTAAGAAGGCAACAAAATCATTGGCTTTATAGGAAGGTCATTTGAGCATAAATCCAAAGAAGTTATCCTAACCCTTTACAATTCCTTAGTCCGCCCTCTTCTGGAATACTGCGTTCAATCCTGGTGCCCTTATTACCAAAAAGATATAAACAAGCTAGAACGAGTTCAACGTAGAGTTACCAAAATGATACCTAGCCTAAAGAACAAACCATACGAAGAGCGTCTTAGAGAATTAAATCTATTTCCTTTAACCCAGCGCAGATTAAGAGGCGACTTAATTCAAGTGTTCAAAATCATCAAAGGCATCGACAATATGAACTGTAGTAAGTACTTCACTATCGACCAATCTAATTACACGCGGGGAAACGGTTGCAAAATTATTGGTAAATCTTTTAACTCGCACGAATCTAAGAATTTCTTCTTCATCGAGTTGTCAACTTGTGGAATGGGCTTCCCCGAGACGTTATAGACTGCAGCACCGTTGATTCATTTAAATTCCGCCTAGACAAATATCTCGCATCAAACCCGCGACTGACTGCGTTTGTAAATGAATAACTTTATCCTCCCCTCAGTTACTAACCCATATGTCCCCTACTAACTTCCTAGTCCTGCCACGTTAGTGGCAGGGCAGTAGTTCCCCTTCCAATGTTCCCTTACCCACTCTAAACCACTGTTTGGACACTTGATCCTCAGTGTTTTGGAGGACAAGCAACCTAGAAGGGTCACTAGACATGTTGTTGCTTGATTTCCTTTGTACTCCTTTGTACTCCTTATGCTACATGCTAGTGCATGTTAGTAGGGGACAGTTATTGTAGTGCACGCGCTTTCAAGTAGGCGTGTACATTTGTCATTTAGCATTTCACTGTCATACCTTTAGCCTGCTTCTATTCTACATTATTAGAGGCTTAATATTAACGTAGTTTCTTGAGTATTGCATTTCTTTAGTAATAACGTAACCTATAAATGTCTGAGGGAGTTTAGCCTCATAGCCTACCCCTGTTGTACACTTTCGCCGAGTTAAGGTACCTCGTTACCGTAGACGATAGCTCTGTAGGGCGTTGGTGCTTTTGTTGTCTGGAGCATATAGTATTTGGGACTGGAATCGAGCGTGTCGTTGTCACTTAAGCCATTTCTGTCCTACGATCAAGAATCCCGAATATGTATTGCCGATCCAGCCGTAACAAAATGGCGACCTTGCACAAGATTCAGTAGTATCCTATCACATGTTTTTGGAGAACTATTCTATGCTACCTAGTAGAGCTGGCTAGAATTTTCTTGCATATTGGAGGAATTTTTATTGTGTCATTATTGTATTGGTGGACTTGCAGATTGTTTCGTTAGGTGTCTAGAGTAGAGTCATTCAAGCATCTTTAACATTTTGTGAGTCGAGACTGCAATTAGTAATAAGCACTTTTTTTTTGTTATGAACAGCAATTGTATAACCAGCACTATGTCTAATGACTCATCATTTACGGGGGAGGATAACACGGTACAGCCTAGTGACCAGCAAGTACAGCAGATATTTAGGGAGGGGAGTGTTATAAGTGGAGAGAGGGATGCCCGGGCATTTTTCCAGACACCTTTGACCAAACAGCGCCTGCAGGCTATTGATTGTTACGGTCTTCGCTGTTTAGCCACGGTTTTGGGGCGGGACTGTCCTGACAGTTGGCCCAAGAAGAATTTGGTGGCATGTTTGTTGGGTGATGGCGATGGGGCGGTGGGTGGAGTGGGGTCTTGGGGGGTTCCCTCCAAGCCTCCATTCCACTCTACCCTGAGCTGGGCCCTCAGTCAGCGAGTCTTAGCACGATGCAGCAGGAGGGTTCTCAATGGCAAGCTGGCTTACCCGTAAACACGTCTCGGTGTGGATCCCCCATTTTGTGCTCTCCCCCCCAGGCCTGTCTCCTGAGATGTTATTTCAGATAGAACTAGCTAAGCTTAAGGTGCAAGAGACAGGCAGATAAGACTCAGGCTAGTATGAGAATAACAACAGGCTGCAGGCAGGAGACTCGGACAACATCTAGTATAGAACGCATAGAGGTTGCTAGAATCCAAGCCAATCAGGATGCAACCAGGTACCAGGCTGAAATGGATGTCGAGAAGTCTAGAGTAGAGACCACGGGGCGTCATCTCGGTGGTGAGCACCGGGTTACAGACTCACTTTCGCATTTAATTAAGTTAGTACCCGCATTTGATGAGACAGCAGTGACTGAGTTTTTTGCTCGTTTCGAAAAGAAGTGTCGTGAGTATGACTGGCCGGAGGTTAAATGGGCAGCATTAGTTTCATCACGTCTAGTGGGTAAGGGGTTGAAAGCCTACGATGCACTGTCACTGGACGAGAGTGTTGTGTATGGACTGGTGAAGGAGGCTGTGCTCCGGGCCTACGAACTGCAACCCGAAACTTATAGATTGAAGTTCCGTGGCGTGAATAAGAAGAGCGACGTCAGTTTTATGGAGCACGCACGGGACTTAACAGATGCATGTAATAACTGGTTTCGGTCCGAGCACGCAGAGTCGGCTGAGGAAATTAAGCAACTTTTCTATCTGGAACAGTTTTACAAATGTACTGGAACCGATCTAACGCTGAACATTAAGGAAAAATGTCCCAAGACAGTAGAGGAGGCTGCCAAGATGGCAGACCTCAGATTATCATTGATTCGTGGTTGCGGTGCCGCTCAGAGGGCTGAGTCAGGGCAGAAGGGGCGCTATACCCCACCCACCAGAGTTTTCGATAATAACAAATCCTATGACACACATAACCACACTAAAAGCATTGCACCTAATAACACCTACAAACACAAGCCTCTCCCGTTTACTAAAGGTCAGGCCCCTTCTTCGCCCGCACAAAGGAAGAAGCCCATTGGGGATGTGAAATGTTACAAATGTCAGAAGCTAGGCCATTATTCACGTGAGTGCCCTAGTAACACTCCCGCTAAGCCGGTGTCATTGGTTCACAGTATCGGTGTGTCTCTGAAGGCTGCAGCAACTGCCCGGGGTAGGTTGTCAGCAGCTGAGGCACACGCGGTAAAGAAGCGTACGGAAGGCTCGACACCTGTCCGGGACACTTTCTGTAGCCATCGGGGACACGGGTTTGTGAGCTGGGGGAGTGAACTACGGAGGGTTGACTTGCTGAGGGATACGGGGGCTTTGCAAACTTTGTTGAGGAACTTCACAGGGAAACCGATAAATGCGGCCAGAGTTGTTGTGGTGCAGGGTATAAATGCTACGAGGTCATACCCACTTGTGAGGTTGGAGTTGAGAGTGGGAGAGGTGTGCAGGGAGCTGGATGTAGGGATCGTTGAGTGTTTGCCAGTTGAGGGCGTCGACCTTCTCCTCGGCAACGACTTTGCGGTGCCCACTTCCGGGACTCCACCCTTAGTCGTTGCCGAGAGGGCGGCCGACGTGGATGGTGAGAATTGGGAATGGGTTGGGAGGTGCCAACAGGATGAGATGGCCTGTGTGGTAACCCGATCTCGCTCTGCGGCTCCTGCACAGCCTAGCACTCAACTTCGGGGACAGTGGAGGAAGGATCAGGAGAAGGTTGCTAAGGGCAGGAAAAGGGACATTGATTCTGCTGCACTTCTCGGTGATTCGGTACTTGGACCTATAATAAACACGGGAGTTGACTCTGGCCCAGATATGGTGTGTAACAAGGCAGAGATTGGTAAGACTTCGCGTGAGGCAAGAGCTGTAGCGAGAGCCACTAAGGCAGTAGAGCCTACTAGCCGGGGTAATGTCTTATTACAAAACCATCTTGATGCATTGACGCCCGGGGACATTAGTGAGCAGTAGCTGCAAGACGCTAGCCTAGCTCGTTATAGCAATGGTGCCATAGAGTTGGAGGAAGATGGGGATGCGAAGCCGGGAGATTTCTTTAGGCTCAACAGGATATTGTACCGCAGATTTCTAGACCCCAAATCGAAGTGGGAGGGCGGTGCGAGGGTTGTAGACCAGGTGGTTGTTCCAAATAAGTATAGAGAGTCCTTATTGTGTCTGGCGCATGATGTGCCGGTGGCGGGTCATTTGGGGGTAACAAAAACATTGGCGGCATTGGGCAGGGTTTTCTGGTGGCCTGGGGTCAAGGCTGATGTCTGTGCATGGGTGGCTGGGTGTGCGACCTGCCAGACAACGGGGAAGCCTAACCAGACAATCCCGAAGGCACCTTTGTTTCCCATACCTGTCACCGGGCCTCCGTTCAGCAAAGTTGTAGTAGATTTGGTTGGCCCTTTCCCGCCTACTAGTAGTGGCAATAAATTCCTGTTGACAATCATGGATGTGGCTACGAGATACCCGGACGCATACCCCATGAGAAAGGGCTCGGCAAAGGCAGTTGTTAAAAACTTATTATTGTTCTGTTCCCGTTATGGATTTCCACGTGAGGTGCAGTCAGACCAGGGGAGCAATTTTACATCCAAATTTTTCAAGCAAACCCTTCAGTTGCACGGTATATGTTCTGTAGTGTCGTCAGCCTACCATCCCGAGAGTCAGGGAGTCTTGGAGCAGTGGCACTCGACCCTGAAGAGTATGCTACGCTGTTACTGTGGCAGAACATGACACTGATTGGGATTTGGGTCTGCCGTATGTTCTGTTCGCTGCACGTGAAGTCCCAGGAGAGAGCCTGGGGTTCAGTCCAAATCAACTAGTCTTTGGCCATAATGTGAGAGGACCTTTAAGTATGGTGAAAGAGATCTGGGAGGGCGAAGAGAAGCCGGGGTCTGTACTTAAATATGTCCTTGAGAGCCGGGAGAGACTTATAGGTTGCATGGCAGCGGCAGGTAATAACCTTGGTTAATGCACAGGCGGTCATGAAGCACCAGTATGACGCCAAGGGTGAAGCTTCGGGAGTTTTCGGTGGGTCAGGAGGTAATGTTGCTTTTACCTTTGCCTGGACACCCCCTTTCTGCCAAGTTCATTGGGCCGTATGTGGTGGCTAAGAAACTGTCCGACCTTGATTATCTCGTTGCAACACCTGACCGTAGGAAAAAACATCAGTTATGTCATGTTAACCTCATGAAAGAGTATGTGAGACGCCCCTCAGAGCCTCTCACTGTCCCTGTGCTGGCCTGCAGTGGTCAGGGTGGAGAAGGAGGTGGGGACAGTCATGCTGCTGAGGAGGATAGCTGGGACTGTGTCATTTCCGCGGAACAGTGGGCAGGGAATACTGAACAAGAGGCTAGGCAAGCTGTAAGTCACCTGCCTGAGCACCAGGGTGCTGCTGTCCTAGGCCTGTTCAGGTCATACCCCTCTGTTTTCGCCGAACACCCAGGTCTCACTACTCAGGTAATGCACGACGTGGACGTCGGTGATAATGTGCCCTTCAAGTCAGTGCCCTACCGTGTGCCCCCGGTAAAGTTGCCAGCTTTACGGGAGGAGTTAAAGTACATGGTTGAGAGAGGGATGATCACTGAAGGTTATGTGAAGTGGACATCACCCGTCACGTTGCAGCCAAAACCTGACGGCAAGGTGCGGTTCTGCATAGATTTTCGTAGGCTAAATGGCTTGACCACTACCAACCCTTACCCTTTGCCTCGAGTTGATGACAGCGTGGACAAGATAGGGAATGCAAAGTACCCTACTAAAATTGATCTTGTAAAAGGCTACTGGCAAGTACCCCTGTCGGACCGAGCTAAGCAAGTTTGTGGTTTTGTGGTAGATGGCAAGACCTACCAATGTAACGTAATGCCTTATGGGCTTAAGAACGCACCTGCCACGTTTCAGAACCTGATGAACGATATTTGTGACGAAATCCCTAACTGCACGGTCTACCTTGATGACGTGATAGTGTATGATGACGATTTTGAAAATCACCTAAGGCACTTAGAGACCCTGTTTGGGAAGTTGCACGATGCTGGGCTGGTGGTGAACCTGAGGAAGTGCGAGTTTGTAAAGGCTACTGTGCAGTATCTTGGCTTTGTGGTCGGGTTAGGCCGGGTGTGCCCCCCCCTGAGCAAGATACAGGCTATCAATATGTTTCCCAGGCCCACCACTAAGCGCCAGGTCATGCGGTTTCCTAGGTATGATAGGCTATTATAGGCGCTTCATCCGGGGATACTCTACTGTCTTAGCACCGTTAACTGATCTACTGTCGAAGTCAGTGAAGTTCTGTTGGGCTGCGGAGTGTCAGAGGGCTTTCGACCTAGTCAAGCACCTGCTGTGTACACATCCGATTTTGAGGGCCCCAGACTTCTCCAGGAGTTTTCAGCTGGCGACTGATGCTAGCGGTGTGGGTGCCGGGGCAGTGTTACTGCAGACTGATTCCGAGGGCTTGGAACACCCAGTGAGCTTCTTTTCTCGCAAGTTTAATTCGGCACAAAGGAATTACTCGACTATAGAGAAGGAGCTTCTGGCTATCGTTTTGTCGCTCAAACATTTCGAAGTTTATGTTCCAGCCTACGGCCCGGTAGTGACGATTTATACGGACCATCATCCCTTGAAATTCCTAAATCGGTTTCACAATCGGAATATGCGGTTGACCAGGTGGTCCCTAATGCTCCAAGAGTATAATCTCAACATTCAGCATATTGCCGGGAGTGAGAACGTGATAGCAGATTGTCTATCAAGGGTTGATGATCCAAGATAGTCGTGCACGGTGTGTGGGTTGAGCAGGAGTAAAATTAGGCTATCATAACGGCCGTCCAAAAAAGATTATAAAACAATAAAATAAACGAGAAAACTCTTTCTTTTTTTTAGTTTTGTAAGTCTTTATTGTTGTAGCATGATGCATGCGATATTGTGTTTTATGTATAATTCACACTTCAGTTGTTGTGTACCTTTTGCAATTAGTGGCAGCTAAGGGTAGCAGGTCGGTTGGTTGCCTGTCAGATTTTGATAATGCTTCTAAGGTCGATTATCTAAAATCTTGGGGGGGGCTGTGACGCACCCCAGTGCTGGGCAACGCAACCTGATTGTACTCCTTGGTACTCCACTGTACCGGCCGTGATCTGGCTACCGTCAGCCGCAATGTATATTGAGTGTGACAACTTATAACTATGTTCTTTGTATCTCTGCAAAGGTCTCGTCATGTGCTAACCAGTGGTGGGTTTTGTTTTAAGCCATGTCGAGACCTTCCATTTAATATGTAGTATCAATAGAGAAGTTGATAGATAGGACAATGGGAGTTTCAGAGAGAGAGAGTGAGTAGGGCTTCAGAGCAAGAGGGTAGTAACACGCCGCGCTGCCGGCCGGGTGGTTGCCAGACGTATGGACTGGTTGGCAGCCTTGCCCTTATAGCTAGGCGCGACAGGGTTGGTAGTCCATTGTTGCCTGCCTGGGCTGGGGCCCATGTTGTCGTACAGCACACTGCCTGGAGGTTGGCTGTGTGTTCCTGGACCAGGTTGCCTAGAACCCTTTGAGATTCTAACATCCTCTTGCTCTCTCTCACCACTTCTCACGGTTGCACTCTTTCTCTCTGACGACATTACTCTCATTTCATTCTTCTCTCTATTTAAATGCATAACCTTCCATTGAGGTCCTAAAGGAGTTTCAGCACTCACCTCTCGTATTACTCTTAGGACAAGCATATATTTACATGTATTAGATTTAAGGGGTTAATGTGAACAGCGATCTTCTTGATGAGGATAGTTGGTGAACGTTCTACATGTTCACGAGTTACCCCATTTGTGACTAGACTGGTGCCATGTGTAAGAGCCCGACCATGCCCAGGAGTTGTCTGTAGAGGGACGAGGACTTAGCCTTGATTTGCATACCGAGCCAGGAGCGAGTGTAGTACCCGAGACTACAGGTCGCTCGCAGTGCCGGTATAGTAGAGTAACGTAATTTATCTGTCCTTGTGTTCTCTACAGTCTTCTCCTGGGTTCTCGCTTTCGGTGCTGGGACTCGTTGTTCCTGTGACTTGGCCTGCTAGCTAGAACACATGGGGATGATGAGTGGGATATATCTTTATTTTACTATGCATTGCAGCTCTCTTTAAGTATATGTATGTAACCCTTTACAATACACATTACTCACACACAAGACAACACTATTAATTACTTTCATGTATCAATTAACTGGCACTGTCGTTTTGCTGCTGTGTCCGGAGTTCTGTTGCGTAGGGCGCATACGGACTCGGAGGGGAGACAGAGTGAGAGAAGCGAAGTAGCCTATGCTGTAGTAGGCTACCGGCGCAGTACTGTTGCCTGCAACCTTTTAGTTATTCCAAGTATAGATTCATTATTATAATAAGTGACTACTATTTATGTTCCTCCCATGTGTATTATTAGGTATCTACTGGATCATGAACATCTTGTATGCTACATGCTAGTGCATGTTAGTAGGGGACAGTTAGTGTAGTGCACGCGCTTTCAAGTAGGCGTGTACATTGTCATTTAGCATTTCACTGTCATACCTTTAGCCTGCTTCTATTCTACATTATTAGAGGCTTAATATTAACGTAGTTTCTTGAGTATTGCATTTCTTTAGTAATAACGTAACCTATAAATGTCTGAGGGAGTTTAGCCTCATAGCCTACCCCTGTTGTACACTTTCGCCGAGTTAAGGTACCTCGTTACCGTAGACGATAACTCTGTAGGGCGTTGGTGCTTTTGTTGTCTGGAGCATATAGTATTTGGGACTGGAATCGAGCGTGTCGTTGTCACTTAAGCCATTTCTGTCCTACGATCAAGAATCCCGAATATGTATTGCCGATCCAGCCGTAACAATATGCACCGTTTATATTATTGTTTCATATATATGATACATATGTATAATTGTTATATTATCACGACACTCTCTCTCTCTCTCTCTCTCCCTCTCTCTCTGTCTCTTCCTCTCCACCTACCACAAGTCCGCATTGCTAGATAGCGGGAAGAGGAGATACCTGCAGGACCGTGTCAGCAGGCAACAGGACTGTAGTTGTTATCTCCAAACCTGACGCTGTCCTGGAGTATAATGTGAACTTGCGGTTGGTGGACAAAAGTGATATGCAGTTCACTGCTGTTGACTGCCTGAGGAAGACCTGTAAATGGTACAAGAAGGTCGTACTCCATCTTCTTGATGTCACTGTCCTCAACGCATACAACCTGTGGATGACGCACACAGGAAAGAAGACCTCTGTAAGGCTGTTCTCCAAGGACATCATCGAGGCCATCCTCCGTAAGCACGTAACCACACGTGCGGCACCAGTTCCGAGGGCGATCGTGGATTTGCCCAGCCGCCTTGGAGTGCCGGGACTACCTCTTGACCCACAGGCTTGTGACTGTACCTCCCAACCCTAACCAACTTGCTGCTGGCCGGGTGGCCGGAAACGAAGGTGTTGCCACGTCTGCAGTCACACGACAAGGAGGCCCCGACATAGGAGGGAAGTCGCGGCCAAGAGGAGTCGGTGTGGATGTGGGACTCTGTCCTATTCCTTGCTACACCGAGTACCACACACTGGAACACTTCTAACCTCCTCCCTTCTTGCCAATCATTCATAACTTCATTCAATCATTCATTCATCTATTTCAAAGTACCTCATGAATTCATGTCATTATAACTTCATTCAATCATTCATTCATCTATTTCAAAGTACCTCATGAATTCATGTCATTCAATCATTCATATGGTGGAATAGCACACTACCCAAACACAAGTGCATTCATCATCATCAGCAACATCACCATACATCCATAAGTTTCGAATCTCATTCATCCATCTGGTTCTTGGTCCACCTCATACATCCATGTCATTCATTCATACATACATTCATACAATCGCTATAGGCAGTTCTTCCTTTTGTCTACCTCAATCACATTCATACACTCGCTATAGGCAGTTCTGCCTTTTGTCTACCTCAATCACATTCATACAGTCGCTATAGGCAGTTCTGCCTTTTCCCTACCTCAATCACATAGCTGCCTTTTACCTACCTCAATCACATGGGGATCCTACCTCAATCACATGTGGATTACACCTCCTGTGAACACCACAAAAAAAATGAGTCAACACTAATAGGGTGATTTGGAAATGTGTTGAAATAATATTATATATAAAACAAAAACAAAAATCCTGCAAAGCAAGCGAGAGAGAGAGAGAGAGAGAGAGAGAGAGAGAGAGAGAGAGAGAGAGAGAGAGAGAGCGAGAGAGAGAGAGAGAGAGAGAGAGAGAGAGAGAGAGAGAGAGAGAGAGTGCAGAAACTGAACTGAAGAAAGAGTGAAAAATATATAATAATACAGAAATATTACAAGCAAATAAAGAAATAGAGGGATTAGATAAAATAATAATGAGAATTACATATATGGATGAGGAAGAGAGAGAGAGATAAAGAGAGAGAATACAGAAACTGAACTGAAGAAAGAGAGTGAAAAAGATATAATAATACAGAAATATTACAAGCAAATAAATTAATAGAGGGATTAGTTAGAGAAAATAATAATGAGAATTACATATACGAATGAGGAAGGGAGAGAGAGAGAGACAGAGCGCGCGAGAGAGGGAAAGCTAGCAAGCGAGCCAGAGAGAGAGAGAGAGAGAGAGACAGACAGACAGACAGACAGGAGGAGTGAGAGAGATTAGAGAAAATAATAATGAGAATTACATATACGGATGAGGAAGAGAGAAAGGGAGAGAGAGAGAGACAGAGAGACAGAGCGCGCGAGAGAGGGAAAGCGAGCGAGCCAGAGAGAGAGAGACAGAGAGAGACAGACAGACAGGAGTGAGAGAGAGAGAGAAAGAAAGAGAGAGAGAGAGAGAGAGAGAGAGAGAGAGAGAGAGAGAGAGAGAGAGAATACAGAGAATACAGAAATAAGGAGAAATAAGAGAAAAATAAGACCGATTACCGAAGGAATAGTAGACGCGCGGGCAGGGGCGTATCTATGGTAGATAGCGCCTAGGGCAAGGACTGGGATTGCGCCCCCCGGTGGCGTGGGGCAATCACAGCGAGCCTCTCCAGCGGGGGGGGGTTCGGGGGGGCGCTGTAAGCCCCCCCCCCCCCCTAGATTTTTTTTGAAATATGAGCAATTCTAGGAGCATTTTAAAGCCATATTCAAAGCTATATTTAGGTAATTGAAACACTAAATATATAATGAATGATATACCAGTAGGCTATATATATATATACATATATATATATATATATATATGTATATACATATATATATATATATATATATATGTATATACAGGGTGTCCCGCGAGTTTTGTCAAATACTTCCAGTTGTGAAAGATTAGGTATGCATGAGTACAAAAATTCCTATACACATAGGCTTCTGGGAGCATTTCTTTGCAGCTATGGCCCCATAAAGGCAGCTTTTTGGCATTGTTCGTAATGTTTTTGTTTAACCCTGTTTTTCTTCAATACGATGGGGATAGGAAATCCAACTATGAGGTGTATGATGTAGCATGGTATCAATGCTTCAAACTGACTCCAACAACTACACTCTATCGTTCTTCATATTCTTTTGGCAATGAGTTGAATATTACAAGAAACCCACAACCGTATGTTAAACTCATCATCACGGAAAGAAGACAAATCATACAGAAGATTTGTTGGTGTATTTTAAAAGTATTGATAACATGCACCATCATACAGGATTTTGCGTTTTCGCTATCAATTGTATTTACATGGAAAATGAGTTTAAACCGATGAAAAACATGAAAATTCGGTCCTTATCGCATGCCAGTTTTAACGTGTTTTGCCATGTTTACCGCTTTGTATCCTATAAATGAAAGAAATGGATATAATACTGAGTAGTGTATGATGGAGTATGGTATAAATACTCTAAAGAGGCATAACGAACTCATCTTTAGCTTTCTTCATCTGCCCATGACGATGTGTTTAATAGCCTATGCGATTTTATGTTTGATTTGTAATATTCAACTCATCACAGGAATATGAAGACAGATACAAAGAATTTGTTGGTGTCCCTATGAAGAATTAGTATGATACTTTATCATCCACTATTTATTTTCTTATCTATACCTTTTGATTAGAGGGAAAACTGCCTTAAACATTACGAAACACGAAACAAATTCGACATCAACGGACCATAGCTGCAAAAAATCCCTCAAAAGGCTATGTAGCCTATATAGGCCTATAGAACATTTCTTACTCAGAATGACCTAATCTTTCATTTCTGGAGTATTTGACAACACTCGCGGGACACCCTGTATATTTAATTCTAAAAGTAGACCCCTATTTAGCCTAAGCAATAAAGTAATTTTATATAGAAATAAAGTTAAAACCACTTTCCTTCTTCATGAGGAAGTTTCGTGATCTTCTAAGATTCTTCTTACACAAATTATACAATGCTCTGAAATAATGAATATGACACTCTAAAATTACTCTAAACCACGTATAAACCTAGAAGCTAAATTCTAAAAGTATTTAGCCTAAGCAATAAAGCATGTTCGGATGTTCCTAAAATAATAAAGGTAAAACCACTGTCCTTCTTCGCTAGGAACAGTTTCATGATCTTACATACTGCTCTGAGAGTCTGAAATAGGGAATATTATATTCAATTTACCGTCAGATAAAATTAAACAGAGTATAGAGTATAAATGCATATATTTCGTACCTTTGCCTGTCCCTGCCCGTTTTGTTTATCAACAATAAACGTTCGCTTGGCGCTAGCATTCGAGAATGCTTAAAGTTATTAATAGCCTATATCCTGATTTTTGTGTGGGTCTCTTATAAAGTAAATTTCGAAGTACTAACAATATTTTACTATTAACTAATCAGTCAAATGAGAAATAATCCAGAATATCAATACATTTATACACCATTCAACGTTGCATAAAATATAATACCGGTAACTAAAGAAAACCACCCCGAAAATATTAAGAGGGATAACTTAACTATTGTCTATTGATATGTTTAGGCAATGGCTTGCAGGAATTCGTTGCCTAAAAGGCTAAAATGTAATTGTATTTAAAATATATATAGCCTACTGTGATTACTGTAGTAACTGTTCATAATTATAAAAACACGTTATGGCGTTATTATTCATCATAGCCTATTATATAATTATATTAATGACGAATAGATAGGATAGGTATTTAGGCATAATACTTGATATTAGATTTGCACTATAATTAAATACCCTGGTTAGGTTAAGTTAGGATATTAAGTAGGAGTATGTGTGGAGTTACTCGTAGAGACAGATTGAGGAATGAAGAGATACGTAGGAGAGTGGGGCAGTAGGAACATTTGTCAGCCAGAGTGGACAGAAGGGTGCTGAGCTGGTATGGTCATGTTGAACGAATGGGAGATGAAAGGCTTACAAAGAGAATATGTGAGTCAAGTACAAGGGGAGATAGAAGGGCAGGAAGACCCCCATTGAGATGGAGAGACTGTGTAAGAAAGGCTTTGGATGATAGAGGAATGACTATAGATCAGGCAGGGAAGTGGTGGTGGACAGGAGTGAATGGAGAATGCTTGTGAATAGTTGAGTGAACACATGGTCATTTGGAGTAAGGGGTCGGGCGCAAGTTGGACTAGATAATAGTCCATCAGGCGCCTGGCCCGGGGAGACGATTAATATGAAAGGTGTGCCTGGAAGTGTGGTGGGAGGGCTTGTGGCTTTGGCTCCGCTGCATGTCTGCCTGCCGAAATCGGAACCTCTCCGGGTGGTCAGGGGCCGGGGGAGTGCTGGAGCGACCTTGGTAACCCTGGTCTCTGGGTCTTCTCCTGGGTGACCTGGATGTGTCAGAGTTTGTGTTTTTTATCTGTGTTTATTTTTTGTTTTATGTTGTTTTTGTGTTTTCCCTGTTCTTGCTCTGTCTTGAGTCGGCTACCCCCAAAATGGGGATTGGGCCTGAGCATATAGATAGATAGATAGATAGAATAGGATATTTTATGTTATTACTAAAAAAAAAAAAAAAAAAAAAAAAAAAAAAAAAAAAAAAAATATATATATATTTGGCGCCCCCCTTCAAGTGGCGCCCATGGCACGTGCCCTACCTGCCCCACCCTAGATACGCCACTGCGCGCGGGAGGCCGAAGTCAGGGCAAAGCGAACGCATCCGAACGCACCCGGGAAATAGACCAAAAAGTACCTCCTCTTCCTCACCTCTTCCCACCCTCCACACTCGCTCTTAATATCCATAATAAACATATATGAGGAGACGAAGAGTTGCTCTTTCCAAAAATGATCGTTTCGTTCGCATTGGAGCCATAGTAAGGGCGCTAGGGCGAGTGAAAGTGAGCGAATATTTCGGGATTATGCCCGCTGGGCGTCACGGTGTAAAATACCTTACCACCCGCTATATAAGGGTTAAGCCCGTTTGAGGCCTAAGGAGGAAACTAAAATAATAATAAAGAAATACATAAATGAACAAATAAATAACATCTACACTCTTATGTATTCGCTACTTAATATTAATTCCTGAAACAAAACATTGCCTTACTATACTAAATCCTTCGATTGATCAGTTGACCTTGATCAGTTGACCGGTGAACACGCGTCTGACAAACATATTATGGATTGACTTCCTGTAAGTAGCAGCTGACCAGTTCCTTAATACATTACACTTATATTGTTGTGGTGGAAGAAGATTATGCGCTGACTTGCTTCGATAAGGTTCTGTATCATAAAAACTGTCTTCCTAAGCTTGACATTTACATATATTTTTGTTTTTACTTTCCAGCATGGTATTATATTCCTTATGCAAATTATTTGTCAGTACATATAAATATATTTATTTAGCTCTCTGATTTAGATAGATATTGAATAACTTCAGTCACCATTGCAGTAATGGTATTATCAGCATTAACCCCTTCTGTACCAGTGCTGTCCTTTTCATTTAATGCTGGCTACTATTAGACGATTTAATTCAGTTTAAGAAGTGCCTCCAGCAATTAACAGGCTTCGAACTATCTTAATTATTCCATTTTACTACCACATATCTTTCTTAAGCTGCACAAAATCGTTTAAATGTAGCTATAAGATCATTTAAAAAAAAACGTCGCTGGTACAGAAGGGGTTTAGCAGTAAGTGTAGGCTTAGTGAAGACCGAGGATATTATAACACACACTCAAATATTATGGTGCCCACGAGAGCGACCCCTTGGAAATATAAAGGTCTCCCCTTTAAGAGAAGACGTATGCCTCGCTCCGTTGTCTGAGAGGCGGAGTAGGGAACATGGAGGCGGTGACAATGTATTTAATATGTACGCTATAGGTGTCCTTCTGGCCTTTCAAGGGGGTGAGGGCCTCTTCCATTATTTGTTGGATGGAGAGTCATTGTGTGTATGTGTGTGTGAGAGAGAGAGAGAGAGAGAGAGAGAGAATGCGAGAGGGCGAGATCTCTTTATCATTTGTATTCCATCTTATTTGCAAAATGCAATACTTCATTAAATATTGTTTTATTGTTTATTCACTATTAGTATTTAATCAAGTGACATTGTTTATATTAATCTCAATTAATTCAATAATGTTGTTCTACAGTACAATACTTAGCCTCCCCGAGGCTGATCCCGCTCACCAGGTGGTCTTCACAAAAGACCACCCTGAGTGGAGGAGGCCCAGGGGAAGACCACGGCACTCATGGCTGAAGGAAGTCAGTAAATCATGTGATAGAATACTTAATATGGACCAGGCTTATACCTGGAGGCTTTCCCGGGAGGATCCCCTTGGGTGGCGTCAGGGGGTGAGTGCGCGCTGTCGCGGCGTATTGATTGATTTATTGATTGCAAAGATATATCCCTTATTATTTCATTAATTTTACAAAAATATATTACCAAGACACTCTGTATAATTTGTCTCTTTTTATTGTTCTCGTACAAAACAATTGAGGATAATTTAATGTAATCAGCTTATAATTATCGATTAATGAATTGTCCTTATATCTCTGAGCGTGTAAAGTACATAATTATTATCTCGTAAGATGAAGGGAAGCAATTGGGCACTGACAAAGTTCATTGATAGCTAGTTAGCTCAGTTATCGTTTCTCTTTCTCTCTCTCTCTCTCTCTCTCTCTCTCTCTCTCTCTCTCTCTCTCTCTCTCTCTCTCTCTCTCTCTCTCTCTCTCTCTCTTAACTTAAGTTAATGTCAATAATTAGAGCACTTTGTATCAGCGAGGAAGTAACTTATTGGATGGAATGCTAGCTAACTCATAGATAGAAACCAGTTTTACTCATTGGTGCTTCTTCGTAATGAACTCCGGTCACATCTGGAGTTTCGTAGAGAACAACGACATTGGCTTGCTGTGCTGAAAGTTATCTCCAAGTTGGCGGATGACTTTCACTTAGAATGCGTGCTAGTAAAAAAAAAAAATTATAAAATAAAATAATAATAAATAAATAAAGTAACTTGCATATATCATAATATATTGGTTTATGGTCTGAAACATGAAAGATGCCACTAAACTTGGGAACGTACTATGTGAGGCTAAGCAAACCCTCTATCTATTAGGAAGGCGTATTAATGATAGTGATGTGGACAAAGATGTCAGGCTCTGAGTGCCAGTGACCTAATGTTTCCAAGCAGTGCACTGGAGTAGAACAAAGAGCTTAATAATTATTCCGTCGTATTATGAACACATTTATACATAGGCACATAAGGACAGTTCACATACTAAATCATGCTTTAATAGAGCCCCATTTAGATTATGCTGTTTACTTCTGGTCCCCAACACTCAGAACAAACACAGACTGAAAAAGTCTAAGCTAGGGCTACTCAGCTTGTTCTATCGGTAGGTGAATGAGTAATACGTAGACTACGAGGGCAACTCATTGAATTCTTTAAATAATACATTTGACAACGTGGATTGTTACATTATGTTATTTAGTACTGCTATACGAGGAATCCTTTTTGCATATAGAATATATTCTTTCTGTAATAAATATCCCTTAGAAGTTGTTAATAGTTCAGTATGTCAGACAAAAAAGTGTAAATAGTATGCTGTATACTTTACAATGAAAGTACAGCACTATACAGTCTCATCTTTCACCAAGAGTATATCCTCGGAACGAGTCGCAAGATCTTCGAGATAATTACCATTCCTTGTAACTCCTATAATTATTGTTAAGTAAGAGCGTAATTGGCGAGATAGTTGACGCCCGCCTCCTCCCAACCAAGAAAAGAAAAAAAACAAAAAAGATATACGATGCCTGCCAGGCGCAGGAGGAGTCCACTTTTCTTATGATTCTAAGACCAAAGTTTTGTCAGTGGTGTTTTAGAATTCCGAACACTTTGGCAGAGTTTTAATTCTAATTTATCTCAAAGAGATTATGGTTTCTTTCATTATTTAACCTAAGAGGGCTCGAAGTTCTCAAGAACCTGAGAATACTTAACTAAAAAAAAACAGAGGTCTAGAAACAATGATATCTTCTAGAATTATCTTGATAATATTGAAGCCAGATCACCTAGGAAACGAGAAGAGATAATGATCAGATGACTCAACCTTTTCTTGAACTTAGTGTTACACACAACCATGTGAATTGAACACAGTACTCAATTATACATGCTACTTATAGATTTATTCTTCCATATTTAGTTCCTCAATGCACACCCTCATACCCATCGGCACATGTTCCCACATTCCCATTAAGTTAACCACTTCGTATTATATTATCATTCTAAGAGAGGCCTGAGACGACACTGATCAGGTCGTTCCAGAAGTTCTCTTGCCGCTTCCTGCTCAATCCAGCCGGTGGGGCATAGGCCAATATCACATTCAAAATGATGTCACCAACTTTCAGTATAATCAATCTACCATTTATTCATATTGGTTATATATATTTTCAAATAAGATATATTTACTTTCAATTATAAGACAACATAGGTGACATTCAAATATTTCTTAAGGTCACTATTAATTGGAATGGCATGGTTCTATTCAGTTATTGGGTGATCGAATTATGAATGTTGGCACCATAATAAGTTGAAATTTGAGATGTAATATTTACAATCAAATTTTCAGAGCAATATACTGATTATATACAATTTATATTAATCCTAACTGATGACATTATTGGTGGAGTCTTACCTTATATTTGCCAGCACTAAGTTATTCACTTTATATAGATAACTATGAAATTTAAAGTGACAACGTATATACTAATCATATTGTATTAAATTAACTTATGAAAGCAAATGATGGACTAAATCAGATTCCAGCCAGCCTTTAAAGTTTCCCACGTGCATTTGTTTGGTCAGTCAGACAACAAGCAAAACACAAACAGTCACACCACTTGGGTAGACTTACCAAATTGTACACAGCGCTCCAATTAGTACGCAATATTACCGATTTAGATTAATAAATATAGTAGCACATTGTACGATGACTATCACATATGTTACACATGATTAATAAACCTTTTAACTCTACTACCTTTTGGCGATGAGTATTTCTTTAATTGACTGCGTACGAATTGCATTTTGTTCAGCTACTGAATCTCTTGGGATGGGCTCTTAACCCCTTGGGCACCATGACACCTTTTTAATGATGTAAATATTCCCACTTCCCCTAGTATTGACATTCTCGGTGTAACATTAACTACTAACTTGAGCTGGACACATTATTTTAGAAGCATTGCTAAGAATGCCTCTCAAAAACTGGGACTCCTGTACAGAGTTCGAGAATTCTTCACTGACGAGCAGTTGGCCGTAATATATAAAAGCCATGTACGTTCTCAGATGGATTACTGTTCACCTCTATGGAGTGGAAGTGGAGTGGTTGCATTGAGGCAGTTGGACAAAATTCAAAATAAAGCTATTTGATTAATCAATAACCCTGCAATCACACAGGACCTTCCTACATTATCCACACGAAGAAACGTTGCATCCCTTGCATTATTCTACAAATATTTTCACAGCAATTGTTCCGAGGAACTTGCTTCAATTGTGCCGCCTCTCCACATCTTTCCCCGTAGAACTAGGGCAGCTGAGAGCGCCCATGAATTTACACTTTCTCCTCCACAATGCAAAACTTCTGCTTATCAAAATTCCTTTATCCCTAGAACTACTACTCTTTGGAATTCACTTCCCTAGAGTTGCTTTCCACAAACTTACAATCTACAAAAGTTTAAATCCATTTGTTACAAACATTTTATGAATGGAGGATGCCTTTAGGCACATGGACCTTTTTGTTTTATCTGTGTTTTTCCTTCCTCCGTTCATTGTCTCTTTAAAAAAAAAAAAAAAAAAAAAAAACACAAACCCAATACCAGGTTGAAAATGTTATATCTCTATTTTAACGGAATCCAACATTATTGTATCCGACTCCTTGCACTTTATCTGTTCATTTATATTTGACAATTTACTGAAATCAAATTATTCTCCTTTTTTAAACTTTTTGTTTGTAGTACATCACCATGTTTACTCTATTTTCAAATTTCTTTCCCCCCCTCTGCATTTAAATATTATCACCAAGTCACATTCTTTGTTCTTGGCATGTTGTGTCCCTTAAATATCTTAATTAGCTATCTACATCTCCCAGCTTCACCACTCACAGTTTCGTTTACTCCTTTATCTTTCGATTACAATTTTACATTTTTATAATTTTAACTACGGATTTTCGCAAACGTCTTATTGTCCCACACAACAAATCCTTTTAAAACCAAATTTTTAGTGAACACTATGTACATACACTCGTTATCCATCAAATTTGCTTCATTAGTCCTATTTTGTTACATATAACAGAATAAACTAGGATCTTCTTTTCACGAGCTCGTAGCTTGTAGCTTGTTACAAACAAACTGTCTCTGCAATAAGCACCAGTTGCAAACATAGGTTTGAATTTTCTTAGACCTATTGCAACAAGGTCTTGAAATATGTTATGAAGTTGACATTGTCTCTCTATTATTGTCTATGAGTATGTATGAGACGAAAAGGCAAAGCTACCTGTAACAAGTGTGTCCCTCAAAGTTGAAAAAGTGATAGATAGGCAAATTCAAGGTACGTTAAAGTCAAAATGTCTGGGCACACGGAGCTTGAAGTAGTTTAAGTAATAGGCAGGGGGAAAGACAGATTAAGGGAATGAATTCCAAAGTTTACCTGTTGAGTAGAATAAAAACTGGGAAACTCGGTTCACTCTTGTGCTAAAGAGTTGGGTAGATTAGGGGTGAGAGTGTTTAAAAAGGCGGGTGCCCCCCACTCTCCGTAAGGGAGGAGGTACACTGAGAAAGCTCGGAAGAACAATGGTTATCCCCTTTTGTACCGGCGACGTTTTTCCTGTTTCATTCCAGGTATATTTAGACAATTTTCTGCCATTTAAAAATTATCTGTGGTAGTAAAAATGGTTAAGTGTGATAGGTTGAAGCCTGTTAATTGTTGGATGCCTTTTATACGCTGAATAAAATCATGTGAGGGTTGCCAGAATAAAGTAAAAATTTACAGCACCGGGACTGAAAGGGTTATTGTAATAGCAGTGGAGAAGTGAGATAGACGTCATGGCCTTGTGGTGTGGTAGTGGTACATTATCCGAGGATCCGGGCTTGTTTAATTAGTCCTGGTAGCAAGGGGAATATATTACAAGTGTTTGGGGGCCCGTGTTGGTGTGTTATATGCCACTCGGGCCCAATAGGTGACAGGCTGGTATTCCAGGTATGTTTATTTAATGTTTCGGAGGAGACTGAACGTTTTCCTTCTTGAGTTGGTAATGCCTTATTTTCCTTTATGGTAATGTTCGATAGTAGACTCGTACA
>CM064577.1:52996214-53246169 GCA_032716605.1 Paralithodes platypus | reverse complement strand
ATATCTCTGAAGAATCCGTGGACATTACCAAAAGGCCACATCATAGGAGACCTCGAAACATTTGATGACCTCCCCATAGATTCCAATGAAACCCCTACCAGTCTCAAATTACCCCTCTCCCTGACACATTTTCCGACCACCAAAAACACAGCATGTAGCAACTTTTGGTCTAGAAGTGTTTACAGTGACGTATTTGCCCAACAATGACCCACTAAAATAGCAGGTAAGATACCACTATGTTGCACAACAAATCATTAACCCCACAACGCAGGCCCCCCCATAGCAAGAAACCAGGATGTGTTTATTTTTAAGTTCCCGAGAATTCCAAGGACAGGGTAAGCAAACATTTCGTTCTTTTCCCTACTGCCATCAAAGACTGGAACGACCTACCCCAGTCAGTCCGTGAAAAGAGAACATGTGTGTGGTATTCCTTTCAGGACGTAGCCTAATGGAAACACCGTTGAACCGGACAGTATCTGCCGAGAAGGGAGCAGGGCCACCAGAACGGAACTTAGCGGTACTCGTGAATATGTTAAGCGATAGACAAACCAAACTGTAATGCTTACAGATTACGAGTGACTCATCAATGTAGACAGGATGTAAGGTATCTTAAAGAGTAGAGGCGGGCCCCGAGAAAAGACTGTTTCTAAAGTATCTATTTCTTTATCCTCCCTTTTTCCCCAGCTAACCCTCATCCCCCACACTGACCCCCAAAGGGAAATACGCCTAACGTGCCTTATGTGGGCCGAATCACTTAGTTGGAATTATGCAAAGGCTGGTACAATGTCATATTTGTGACAAACTATGTGGCTACCAACATCTGTCAATTGTCTGACTGAATATCATATTATTATTAATATTATTTATAATAATAAGACAACCATCCCGTTAGCAAAAATCCCATACAACGCCAGGAATAGGAACGTCAAGTCCAAGAGATTTTAGAGGCCGGACCATTGCTAGAAAGTCACGAAGCACAACCCAGGAGGGGGCGCGAGGGAAAAAAAAAAACTAAAGCAGAAGAACACCGAAAAGCCGAGCCGCGAGAATCATTCCGCAGTCGTGTTCTAGCGAGACAAAAAAGATGAGTCAACACAAACAGCGTAGAGAGAGGAGATGGAATGACGTGCCAGGTAGAAGAGGGACGCACGGAGAGCGTGCTTGAGTGGCAGTGTAGTGTTAAAAGCATTGTCAGATGGCGTTGAAGAGGCCCGATACCTGACACACAATAGTAGTTGAGGTAGTTAAGTAGATCGACGGAATAAATTCCACGCAGTAAACTAGAATAGGGAGAGAAATAATATTAATACACCAAAAAGATACTCAAACTGTCCATTCAGCCAGTGAGACGACCCCCAGAGCGCGCGGGAACACATAGATGGGGACGCGTCGAAGTGCGATCCTAAAAAGGTAGTGAGAGAGAGCATGGGTAGTTAAACACCAACCAGAGCTCTTAACATACAATATACTAATCCCAGGATAAGGATAATGAGTATCCTACACACTGCGCCCTTGTAAAGGAAATCACTTTTGATATTTTCTAGGTAGGTTCCGTGATTTCAGAGTAACTGCTGATATACACTCAGATAAATAAATAACAAACTCATTCTCTTAGCCTACCTAAGATAAGGATTTAGTGATAGAAAATACATAAACCTCAAAAGTATATTATAAAATAATATTATTACAAGTGAAATGAAAAAAAGGAAACCCATAACATTTACACGACATTCACTTACCCATTCATCCAATTTCACACTACAAGACATTCGATTATAAAGAAGGGTGCAGTGGTGAATATCTTAGGGTTAATTAGTTTGTGTTCAATTAATTAACACTTTTCCAAATAGGAATGACAACATGAATGACAACTTGAATGATAACATGAATGACAACTTGAATTGACAACTTTAAGTAGACTACGAGAAGGTCCTAAAGTAGGCCATTACTGCTAAGGTCTCCAGAGGGAATGCAAGGTAATGATGAAATATAGAAGTCCCCCCGCCCCCCCGCTATTCACTGCTTGACTTGAACTCCTGGCTGTCCTAAGGTAGGCTAATACAGCTTAGGTCTCCAGAGGGAATGCAAGGGAATGATGATTATAGAAGTCCCCCTCCTCTTCACTGGTTGACTTGAACTCCTTGCTGTCCGGGCACACACAGGCTGAGAACCTGCAGTACAGCCCCGAGAACTATACATGAGGGCTCACACAAGGCAACCTGGCGTCACCACACTGTACTTGTATGCCGTTCCGGACCAGTGAACAGCTGCAGGGCTCGAAGTGTAACCCAACGCTCTCCCTCATCCAAGTCCTACACTCGCCTCAGGCCAACCAGAACCAGCCCACACTCGCACATGGATGGGTCCACTCGGTTAAAGCACCAGGTAGATGAAACGGCCACATCAGGACCGGACTAAGGTTAGATTCTTGGTATATATCATGGGCAAGATCTTGGTCAAAATTCATAAGTAAGAGCTCTGGTTGCAGACCCCCAGCACACACACGCTACACCGCTAGGAAGCAAAGACAGAAAACACTTAGGATTTTACACCGTAAAGACGTAAAGTAGTATGATACTGACAAATACAATCACAGAAGAAAATCATCACTGTCAGACACCATCACTAATACTTCACTCTTAAGCAATTCACTATATGTAGCACCAACACTCACTAGTAGCTGAAGAGATTGTAATCCTCGTGTGCTGGGAATGTACTGACTGACTGAATTAAGTCCTCTACCAAATCACCTCTCAATAATTCATATAAGTCAAAACACATACTGAATCAACATTCGATACCCCGAACACCCACCTCAAAGAAAATAAGAAATGAATTATACAACTATCACTTACACTAACAAACCAGCTGAAACTCAATTAATCAATCTACACTAGCGCGCATACCTGTACAGTATCACATAGTCTCGTAAAGCATCGGATCCAAAATTGAAACTCACCAACGCATACACACAACACTCGATCTCATGAACGACGCCATCTATGATCAGACAGCCTAACCAGATTATTCACACCTATCAAAGCAATATGACACAATATTCCTGACACACATAATAAATTTGACTGGTAAATTAGAAAAACAGAAAACACGACAAAACGGAGGCGCCGTTGCAAAGGCATAGCTTCCCGACCAGCAACTGAACTGAACTAATTATTTAACCTATATTTCTGTCCCTCAATACATTCACCTTCACGTATTCGATGAGTCTGCTTTATGTAACTTTCTTTAGTATTATTTGTGATAATATGACTTCATATCTAGTAGTAGTAGTTGTAGGTCGGAAAGATTTTGCCTTTACAATGGCACTTTCCTAGGTTTTATGATTTTATAACTACTGTATTGCAATTACAATTTCAATTTGTGTCTATTTGTGTCAATTTGTGTCGTGCTCATATTTCCTTTAATATATCACTGATTTTCTTTACGCTTCTATACATACTGTATTATTTAAATGTTACAATAACTTGATTTGGCATCCTGCGTTTTCTGGATGGATCTGGCAACACTGTCATTCGAGTCTTGACATGGGCGAAGAAGAAGAAGCGGATCTTTAATCCCACACAAAACTTGAAGACGTTGACGAGAGTAGTTGACTGAACCTTCCCTCCAACACATCAACAACAACAACAACAGTAGTTGACTGAAAACGACCGGCCTAGTGCATTGCATGTGAAGACTGTACTGCCACACAAGAGACAGGGCAATTAACGGACGGGATTCTTATTCTGATCGCCCTTAAAAGCCACCAAGAAGAGTAGCCTAGTTGAGACTGTGTTAGTTTTAGTTAGACCATAGGCTATAGGCTATTGTGGTTCTTTTGAGTAATTTAAAGCTAGGCCTACTCGTGAGTATTGTATCGTGTTTACTGTAGGTAAAAGTATATTAGGCTAAACAAATATAGACCTATTAAAATGTCTATGCCTAAAGTGTTGAAAACACTACGCCTTCATTGGAGGGAGGATGGCCTGTTATATGTACGCGCAAATCTATTTGGTCATAAAATAACCTTGTTGCTTGATTCGCAATGCCCATTTATGATGCTTTCCGTCAGGTGTGTTAGAAAATTTAACCTGCAGAATAAATTTAAAAAGTTACAATGTAACATTATACCTACCTTGATTGGTGTTTTGGGAAATTTACCAGTTGACTTTAGTGATTTAACATTAAATTGCTTTGTTGGAGTCTCCAAAAACCTCTCGTCTTTTGGTTTTGAGGATGATCTGGATTATGGTATACTAGGATGTGATATACTGTTAGGTCATCATTGTAGTATAGTCATGAACCCCGTAAACCCTAAATTAATAGTACGGGACTCCAAAACACAACCTGTCCCACGCTGTGCCTCGGATCTTCCCATTTATATTAATGATGTATCGTTTCATGCAACTTTAGATACAGGAAGTACTGATTGTATTCTTGGTGAATCAGATGTTAAAAATATCGGTTTAAAAAGCATTGCATACTCTGAGGCTATCGTACCACATAGTTTTCTCGGTTACACATTTGGTGCATCTGTACCCCGAATGTTAATTTCCATTGGGTCATTTAAGAAACATGTCACTGCTGTGACTGCCAAAACACAATCCGGCAGAGCAGTAATTGGCATGTCATTTCTCAAACACTTGAGTGCAATAAACTTCAATCTGCATGGTCATGGGCTGGGGGAAGAAAAGGACCAAAAACAAATTCTGCTCCAAGGTGAAAAGGAATTCGTGATTCGCAAAGTAATGGGGGTAGATGTAAGTAATAGTATTTACTCCAGTAGTACTAGTACATTACCTAGTCATTGTCGTAAAATAATTGGTAAGACTTTTATAAATAATAAAAATTACTATCATAAACTTTGTATCGAAAATGCCCCCCAAAAAATGTGTTTGCCAATACCGCTCCCTTATAAATTTGACGAACTTTATAATAAAGCAATTAGGCCTAACATAAAAAGCAAAAAAAGAAAATCTGAAGGATGTATTGGCAATGCAAGTAAAAAACCTTGTATATATAAGCATAAGCTCCATCAATCTTCCAGCAAAAAATGAAAAGCTGAAGAGGATATTGGAAACTTAAGTAAAATTTGTTTGTTTACCTTACCAGTAGGCTAGGCCTACATGAAGTTAGGAGGCCTATTGTTAGCAGAAAACTTAGGAGTAGAATTACTTGACAGGTCATTCCCATGTTACTTACTTACTTACTTGGTCATACTTGGTAGAATTCCGTCCTCTGTGGATGCAGCTAAAGTGGACCTCCGCTGCAGCCAGGCAGCTCCGCAACTCCCTCGTTCCGTCTATTTACTAACGAGTTGGATGCGGTGCTGGGATATCCTGGTATTGGGGGCTCGTCTGGTACTGTAGCCAGCCATCGGTCCAGCTGACGCTTGAAGCAGGGTGTCAATCCACAAAATATGAATTGTGTTATCATTATGGTTTATTATTTTGTTATCATTATAGCGCGGCGAAGGCGCGAGCTCTAGGGGGGTCCGGGGGCATGCCCCCAGCTTTTTTTTTGGAGAATTTAGGTGTCTAAAACAGTATTTCCTGCAATAAAAAAACAATCAAGATGGAAAATATGGAGACCAAAATTGTGTCAATTTACCCTAGCCTACCTTTTTTTTTTGGGGGGGGGGAGTTTCTGTTATCATTATACAAAAAGTTCATTGCGTTATCACTCAAAAAAACAGCGTCGTTTGACACCCTGGTTGATTAGGCTATTGATAAGAGAAAAATCAAGGTAAGATTAGGAGTAGTGGGCATACCACTATAGTCTATAGGCCTACAGCATAAATCATCTATAAAAACTTAACCTAACATAACTTAACCTTGGCCTAGTATTCTCATTACTACATGAAAACTAGGTTAGGTTAACATTGTATAGATGAGTTATGCTGTATGTCGGTTGTAGTACGCCCACTACTCTTAATCCAGGGTGTCAATCCACAAAATATGAATTGTGTTATCATTATGGTTTATTATTTTGTTATCATTATAGCGTGGCGAAGGCGCGAGCTCTAGGGGGGTCCGGGGGCATGCCCCCCAGATTTTTTGTTGAGAATTTAGGTGTCTAAAACAGTATTTCCTGCAATAAAAAAACAATCAAGATGGAAAATATGGAGACCAAAATTGTGTCAATTTAGCCTAGCCTACCTTTTTTTTTTGGGGGGGGGGGGGGGGGTTTCTGTTATCATTATACAAAAAGTTCATTGCGTTATCACTAAAAAAAACAGCGTCATTTGACACCCTGGCTTGAAGGAGTCTGTCGTGACTCCCGTCAGTTCCCGGACGGCCCAAAACCCTTTGGTACAGTATGGAAGAGGCGAGCCCCATTTTTGCTGAAGTTGTTGTGGGCGACTGTTGCTATTTTCTGAGAGGTAGCCTCAGTCCTCTTGATGTAGCACAGTCGCCCTTTTCTAACGTGATTGTTGATGACTAGTCCCACGTCAGGTACCAGCCCTTCTAGGGTCTTCCACACATAAATCACTAGGTAACGTTCTCGTCGTCTCTGAAGGGAGTAGAGCCGCAACTCCTTCAGGCGTTCCCAGTAGTTCATGTGTTGGAGACCCCAGATCCTGCTGGTGAAGGTCCTCTGTAGAGACTCCAGTTTGCCAATGTCACCTATCTTGTGGGGAGTCCATAGCTGGCACCGGTTATTCCACCTTTGGGAGGACCAGAGCCTTCCAGAGTGTCAGCATACAGGCCCTCTCTCTAGTTTGGAAGGTCCTGAGTATCCATCCTGCGAGTCTCCTAGCTGTCTCGGTGGTTTGGTTGATGTGGCGAGAAAAAGTTCCATCTGTACTCATTGTTACTCCCAGATCCCGCACATGTTCTTTTGGAGTGATGGTTTCTTGATTGGCCTGGTAGCTGGTGCTCTCTTTGATGGTTTGTAGAGGGCCGTACCTTAGCAATTCGAATTTCTCGCCGTTCATCCTCATGTTGTTGGAATCTGCCCAGTCCAGTAGGCGATTCAGATCTTCTTGGGCCACATCGTCAGCTGTCTCTACCCTCCTCATTACTCTTGTGTCATCTGCAAATGAGGTGGCCGTGGAGTGCTGGAGATCATGATCAATATCCCCTATCATGATAAGGAACAGAAGTGGTCCCAGTACAGACCCCTGCGGAACGCCACTTATTACCTCGCTTGGGTCTGAAAGGTGTCCTTGGACCGATACTCCTCTGTTCCCTATGTGTTAGGAAGCTGTGCAGCCACTTGCCGAGATTTCCTCCTATACCTAGCTTTTTCAGCTTGTGAAGAACGAGGCCGTGATCTACTTTATCAAATGCCTTGGCGAAATCCAGGTATATCACGTCGACGTTCTTGCCTTTACTGATGTCTTCTAGTAGAGCCTCATGGTGGGCAAGTAGCTGTGACAGACAGGACCGGCCCTTTCTAAACCCGTGCTGTCTCCCGTTGAAAGCGTCGAGGTCCTCCATGTGTTTCGTTATTCTCTTTCTGACGACCCGCTCGATTATCTTTGTTATGTGCGAGGTTAGCACTACGGGCCGATAGTTTTTGGCCAGTTCTTTGCTACCCCCTTTGTGGATAGGTTTCACTACCCCTTCCTTCAGGGATGAGGGAACTGTACCGGTAGCTAGGGACTTGGCAGCTATTAGTTGCAGTGGTAGCGCCAGTTCAGCTTTTCAGGTTTTTAGGAGCTGTGCACTGAACCCGTCTGGACCTGTTGCTGAGTCGGCTGCTATGTCGTCAATGGCTTGAATTATATCATTAATTTCTGGGATTATGTCGGTCAGTATTGGTGAGGGAGAGGGCTCTTGCATTGTGAATATTGCATATGGATATGGGTAAATGTTTATCACCAACCAGTTGACGAGTTTTTCAGGTTATTTTTTGGATAATATTCAAGGACACTAGTGCGACGTTATGAGAAACTATTTATTAGGGAAAATAGGCACCAATAGATTCGCCATATTTTTCTCCATATAGTCCGCATGGAGGATTTTCGTTATCAAAAAATTTAAAAATACCCACTTCACAGACAAATACACCAAAAATCTAAGTCAAAGCGGGGGTGTGGGGGCGGCAGCCCCCACCTATAATACTAGGTTAGGTTAGGTAAGGTTGTTAGGTTAGGCTAATGTCCTTTCAAAGGGGCATAGGGTAGTAAACACTAGGATAGCCTATACCTGGTCAGAGGTAAGAAGAAGAAGAGTCCTGCAGTAGTCTCCTTGAATGCTACCATTTTTTGTCGTTTTTTATTTTTTATTTGAAATACATTGTTTAATACCAAGGACTGTCGCATTTTACTATTCTCCCATTATCCATCAATCTTAAGACACGGCCCCCGATAGTGGGGAGGGCTATGAAGATCAGGGAAATTGCGGGGTAAAAGGGGTAATATTGGAAGAACTCTGAAAATACAATATTTAAAAGTAACAAAACCTGAAAATGGAAAAACTTGAGCCAGGTTTTGACCAAACTTGGCTCGGATTTTTAAATTTTTCAGAGTCCAAAATTACAGTACCGGTAGCCTAACCTCATTTCGAAAGTTGGCTCGGATTTTTTTGTTTTTCAACTTGGATAAAGCCAGTAACAATATGGTTAAGATTAGCCTAGCCTAACCTAGTATAATGGGTGGGGGCTGTCGCCCCCACCCCCCCGCTAAATCCATGAAATCCGAGCCAAGTTTTGTCATTAACCTAACCAAATTAGCTAACCTAACCTAACCTAGTATTATGGGGTTAACATTAGCCTAACCTAACGTAGTATTATGGGTGGGGGCTGCCGCCCCCGCTAAATCCCTTAAATCCGAGCCAACTTTTGCCAAAAAAACCCGAGCCAAGTTTCGAAATGAGGTTACTGTGATTTTGACTCTGAAAAACCCGGGCCAAGTTTGATCAAAACTTGGCTCGGGTTTTTCCATTTTCAGGTTTTGTTACTTTTAATTATTGTATTTTCAGAGTTCTTCCAATATTACCCCTTTATTTACGGCTTTTACCCAGCAATTTCCCTGATCTTCACTATCAGGGGCCGTGTCTTAAGATTGATGGATAATGGGAAAATAGTAAAATGCGACAGTCCTTGGTATTAAACAACACTGTATATCAAAGAAAAAACCATCTTCAGACTGATCCGGTAAATAAAAATACCAAAGTACAACAAATTACCTGAAAAACTTGTAGCACATACCACCACGACCTCCATGTTAGGGCTCCATCTTCAAACTGAGCCCGCCCGGGCCGGCAAGGGGCGTGACGTGATGACTGAAAGACTGTGTAATTGGTTGATAATTTGATGGAAGGCTGTGATTGGTTCCAGGAGTGATGGGAAGCATTGTGATTGGTTCATGCTATGGTTCATGATTCCTAAAAAGACAGCTAGGTGTAGTGACGTTCGACTGAAAGATTGAGGGTAAGAGCTCCCGAACGACGGCCATTGTGTACTATTGCGCCGTGGCCATCGACAGGGAGGTATTTTTTACAGTTTCTCCGTATTTCACTTATAACGAATTTGCGACGGTGAGTACATATACACCAACAAAGTATCGTTCAGGAAAGTGATAACACACTAATAATCATCGATGGGGCCCGTCACTGGTTGGTCGGTAACTTAAACCTGGATATGTTTTGGTGACCTGATGGCCACTATGCTGCACAACGAGCCACAATCCCCTGCAGCGTCCCTGTTAAGGCCCCAAGACCCTGAGAGGCTGAAACCCTCTAAGGATTCAAGGGCCAGGGCTGAGTGTGTGTACAGTACGTTTTACAATAAGCAAGGCAGCGAATTGCTTGGTAAAACATTTCTTTAGCCTTTAGGTGCGATCTTATTCTTAGGTGTAGAATGGTGTTTTATTGTTTTATTTTCGTACTTATAGTAGTGGATATATATACTGAGGAGGACAGATTGAAATGAGTATTTACCCATCATCCAACACTCCAAAAATACGCCCCCTGAAAGTGGGGAGGGCTATGTAGGGTGTCAATCCACAAAATATGAATTGTGTTATCATTATGGTTTATTATTTTGTTATCATTATAGAGCGACGAAGGCACGAGCTCTAGGGGGGTCCGGGGGCATGCCCCCCCGTAATTTTTATGAGAATTTAGATGTCTAAACAGTATTTCCTGCAATCTAAAAGCAATCAAGATGGAAAATATGGAGACCCAAATTAGCCTAGCCTATGTCAATTTAGCCTACCTTTTTTGTTTCTTTAAAAAAAAAGGGTTGGGGGAGTTTGTTATCATTAGGCCTAGGCCTAGCCTATACAAAAATTCTCATTTGCGTTATCACTCAAAAAAACAGCGTCGTTTGACACCCTGGCTATGAAGATGACTCAAAGGTGACAAAAGCTATGCCCTACCACCTGTGACTTACTGAAATTCTCATCGAACAATATAAAGATCTTGTAATTAAATTCGGGATGGATGTAGTTACCGGGTGTACCACTACCGACATACAACATAAATCATCTATAAATACTTGTAATAAAATAAATACTTATAAATCTATAATACTAGGTTAGGTTTGGTTAGGGTAATGTATTTGAGTATCCAAAGGCAGTCAAAATAGACGGAAACATGATGGTGAGCGTCCGCGTAGTGTAAACAAGACTACACCCGGTACACCCGGTAACTACATTCTTGCCTTAAATTCATACTTCGATTTTATCGTGGCCTATAGGTTTCTTATACCATGTATTTCATTCATATATGTGTCTAAATGTCCGTATAAATTTATGGTCAATATTTACGAGCCGCACCACAGCTGGGATCTCATTTTTAATGGTAGTTTGGGGTTCCTATCATCATATGATTCATTGCTAGCCTATATAATTTTTATCCACCGGAAAAAGAAAAAAAGATAATTATCGCGAATAGACTCGCAGCGTTATTATACATAATTTATTAGGGAAAGTGAAGCTCTATGGAATCCTTATAATATACTCACATAGATTCCGTTGTGGTAGAATAGTTTTGATAAGTTTTGTAACTCGATTTTGTCGATATAAATAGTCCCGCGCGTAAACAAACTCAGTCCCGCAATCTTGAGAGCTCTGCTACGGATGTGTTCGAAATGGAGTACACTCGCTACGGTAAAGTGTTATGTTCTACAAAGATGTTACTGTATGTCTAATATATGAACCCACAGTAGCTGGCATGCAACTTGCAAGGGCTAGTGTTGTATCCCACGTACTGGGTCTAGGGCGCTCTAGGGGTAGGTTGTTTGATTAGGTTAATATACTAGGTCTCGGAAACAAGATTCGTAGTTGCGGTAGTATTTACATCAAAACTATAGTTAACTATCAAAACTATTCTCCCACAGTGGAATCTATGTGAGTATATTATAAGGATTCCATAGAGCTTCACTTTCCCTAATAAATTATGTATAATAACGCTGCGAGTCTTTTCAAAAAAATTACCGAAAAAAATTCTTGGCTTTATTTCATTTTTTTTTTTTTTTTTTTGGCATTAACCTAACCAAAAAACCTAATAGCCCCCAAATACATTTAGGTTAGGTTAGGTGTTTTGGTTAGGTTAATGCAAAAAATAAATAAATAAAGCCAAGAAAAAGAAATATTTTCCGGTGGATAAAAATTATATAGCAATGAAGCATAAAATGATAGGAACCCAAAACTACCATTATAAATGAGATCCCAGCTGTGGTGCGGCTCGTAAATATTGACCAAATGTATTACTGATCCTGAAAAAAACAAAATATCCTCTATATCGCCTACCTCGCAAGAGGTGGGTGGCTTTGTTTACATCCGCCGCGAGTGTACCCTCGGCGTCTCGCGTTGGGGAAAATTAGGTTTTTGCCCCCTACTGTCTAAATATATGAGGATTTCAATAAATCCTTGGGGGGAGGGGGGGGGGGGGGCTTGTTGACCCCCTCAACATATTTTGTATCCCACGGCAAACGGTTATGGCCAAATAGTTATTTTTCGCGAGTGGAGGGGCGTGTTTTTAGATTGTTGTTTAACGGGTAAATATGTATTTCCTAGTATTATCACACATCAAAACACCCTTACACAACTCTAAACTACTGTAGATAAAAAATTTTTTTTTTTTTTTTTAGCAATTTAATTAGCCTACAAGATCTTTATATTGACCTTCTCATCTAGGTTGCTAGTAGCCTAGGGGGGACAAAACCTAATTTTCCTTAAGCAAACCTATTGTTGAATAATGGTAAATACTCGCTTCCGACCATCCTCGGTATATAAATTGACTGTATATAAACAATAATCACACAGAAGAGTAGAAAACATACAAAATCCTTGCCAAAATCAATTGATAAAGAAGTGTGAATTTGGTATGAATAAGCTTGTATTCATGGGTCATGTGTTGTCTAAGAAGGGAATTGGACCATCAGAAAGTAAAATCAAAGCTGTAAAGGGAGCCAAGAGACCAGAAAATGCAGCAGAGGTTAGAAGTTTATTAGGTCTTGTTGGATACTGTAGTAGGTATATTGACAACTTAGCCACAAGGGAAGAGCCACTTAGAATGTTAACAAGATCTGAACAACCCTGGGTATGGGGAAAACAGCAAGAGGAAGCATTCATTGATTTGAAGAATCAGTTGACTTGTGCACATGCAATGGCTTATTTTGATCCAAAACTGCATACGCAGGTTATTGTTGATGCAAGTCCAGTTGGCTTGGGTGCAATTTTGGTTCAAAAACAGTCAGATGGATTTTACAAACCTGTAATTTATGCCAGTAGGTCACTATCGGTTGATGAGAGAAGATATTCACAGACCGAGAAAGAGGCTTTGGCAGTAGTCTGGGCTTGTGAAAGACTAAGATTGTACCTTTTATGGACTAGAATTTGATCTAATAACAGACCATAAACCACTAGAGTGTATCTACTCTCCTAAATCCAAACCACCCTTGAGGATTGAAAGATGGGCTCTCAGATTGCAGCCATATAAGTTCAAAGTAAAGTATCAACCTGGTAAATTTAATGCTGCTGATGCATTGTCTAGACTGCCGCTTAAGGATCTTCCTAGGTGTAATGTAGCTGAAGAGTATGTTTATTTGATAGCAAAATGTGTGACACCTAGAGCTATGACTACAAAAGAAATTGAAGTAGAGTCAGCAAAAGCTGAGACTTTATGTAAAGTTAGAAAAGCAGTGAGGACAGGTGATTGGATTAACTTACCTAATTTTAAGTCTATACATGAAGAACTGACTACAGTTGGCAAACTGTTGCTCAGGGGTAGCAGAATTGTAATCCCAGAAACACTAAGGAAACATATTTTGAAATTATCACATGAGGGTCACCAGGGCATTGTCAAATGTAAGCAGAGACTAAGGGAGAGAGTGTGGTGGCCAGGTATTGATAGAGATATGGAACATTTTGTAAAAATTGTCAGCCTTGTCAATTAATGAGCTCCAACACTAAACCTGAACCATTGCAACCAACCGTGTTACCTGAACAACCTTGGCAGCATGTTGGTATTGACCTGTGTGGGCCATTTCCAGGGGGAGAAAGTTTGTTGGTGGGTGTAGATTATTATTTAAGATTGTTTGAAGTGGGAGTTTTGCATAACACTTCATCAGGTAAGGTAATTGAAACACTGGACAATTGGTTCACATGTCATGGTATACCAGAAGTAAGTGTCAGACAATGGACCTCAATTTGTATCTGAAGAATTTCATAATTTTGTACAAACCTCAGGTATAACTAAAGAAGGATTACACCTTATTCACCTCAAGCTAATGGAGAGGTGGAAAGACAAAATAACACTTTGTTAACCCGGGAGCTGCGGGGAGACTCATAAGAGTTCCCCCGGCGCACTGCGGGGAGACTCTTATGAGTGAGTGAGAAAAAAAAATCAACTTTTGACATCGAAAAAAAAATATATATTATTTTTATTTTTTTATTTTTTTATTTTTTTTTGGCCCCTGGGCCATGCAAAATCTCAGTCCTCTACCTCCCCTCCTTCCCCACTTTCCTCCTCTTCTTCAGTTATCACCTATTTTTCCTGTTATTCCCTTATTCTGAGGTATATTTTCGTGCTAACATTAGCGAGTTTCAAGCAAGGTTTTGTCATCACTGATGGCAAGCGAGTGCAAGAGAGAGAGAGAGAGTATCGATCGACTGTGTCTCAGTGGCCTTGGGGGAAATTGGCGGGAAAGCAGATTGCCTCACCCATACATTATACAACTCGCGGGCTATATCTCCGATTTTGACCATCCAAACGCTGTTTTCACTCGTTTTATTGTTGTTTCAGGTTAATACCTTTATAATCAACCCATAATAGGCGCATATGGATAAGTATTAATGCTATTAATGGCACAATGAATATTTTAGTGACGGAAACACCTCAAATACGTCAGCACAGGGGGACGTTTCCAATTACCCCCATGCGCACTTCAGAGGTTAAAGGCCATTCGCACATTTCATGTTGAGGGTAGTAACTGGAAGAAAGATTTGAATAAATTTCTTGTAGCCTATAGAAGCACACCTCACAAGCGCCCATATGAAATGATATATGGAAGGAAGATGAGAACAAAATTACCAATCTGGAGTACTGAATCAAGTTTGTGTGAGGAAGCTATTAGAGATAAGGATGCATGGAGGAAAGAGAGAGAGAAAGTCTATTTTGATTCAAGAATGCATGCTAAAGAGATGGATGTAAAGAAAGATGACATAGTAGTGCTGAAACAGAACAAGGAAAATAAGCTATCACCTAAATTTAGCCCTTCACCTTACAGAGTCATTGAGAAAAGAGGGAACAGTGTTCAAAGAGAAGGGAGTGATGGTAGCCAGAAAAGGAGGAATGTGACTCACTTGAAGAAAGTGAAGTTTGATAGTATGGATGGCAAAAGGCAGTTGTGGGAGAGAGGAAGAGAGAAGAATGAGGAAGAAATGGATGTGTTGTATGATGATTGAACTAAAAGAGGAATGCATGAAGAAGAAATGGATGTGGTGCATGATGAGGGGAATGACAGTCAAGCACACATGAATCGAATGGGTATAGCAACACACATGAGTCAGAGGGAACAAATATCAAGTAGTGAGAGACCTAAAAGGACAGTGCACAGACCTGTTAGGTTTAAGGATTATATCACATGACAACCTAATGTTGGTACATGATATTCAAGCATATGATATTGTTTAGTTTAGTTTATGATTTGGTATAGCCTACAGTTCTGTACCAGTATTGATACAGTATTACTAATTTATGTTTAGCTCATGATGATATACAGTATTTTACAGTACTACTGTATTAATTATTATGTTAAATCTATGATTGTGATACCAGTAGTTATCATGGCTCAAATGGCCTAGCTAGCCTAGAGATAATTAAATATTTAGTTTATTATGTTTGTTAATCATGTAAAATGGATAAATCTATATTTAATGCAATATACAACTTGAACAGATTAAGGTCATTCCAGTAGTGTTATTAGTGAATTAATGTACAGTGGAGCCCCCATCCTAGCTGCTAATCGGTTCTGCAGAAATAGAGCTAGGTTTGAAACAGCCAAGATCGGGGCACTGTTCTTATGGGGAAAATTCAATCGGTTCCGTGCTCATGCCAAAATTTGCGTCTTTTTCTATTTTTTGCTTATGACATGTTTTATTGTACACAAATTAAATTTTATGCATTAAGCCTATACTGTATCATATAATACACCATAGAATAAGTTTTTAATAACTAGAAAAAAAAGGCCCAATATCTAAACAATTACCGCACTTTTTCTCAGTGTTAGGCTATGAAAACATGTTTTTTGTCTAGGCTACATCAAGTAGCCTAGGCCCAGGCTGGGAAATTAGGCAGCCCGGCTAGCCCGGATATGTTGCCGGGCAAGTGCTTTTTAAAGTTGGTCTGCCCGGCAGTTGCCCGGGGGACAAGTCAAATTTTTTGCCTTTTAACCCTTGAAAAATGCTATTATAAATATAAAAACAAACATACACACTTTCCATAAATATAAATAAAGTATAAGAGACAGGCAAATGTATCTACGATTTCCACTTTCAACGACCATTGGTTACTAGTAACGTAACGGCTGGTTTTCGATTCACGTTAACTCCTCCTCCTCCTCCTCCTCCTCCTCCTCCTCCTCCTCCTCCTCCTCCTCCTCCTCCTCCTCCTCCTCCTCCCTCCTCCTCCTCCTCCTCCTCCCCCTCCTCCTCCTCCTCCTCCTCCTCCCTCCTCCTCCTCCTCCTCCCTCCTCCTCCTCCTCCTCCCTCCTCCTCCTCCTCCCTCTTTCCTCCTCCTCCTCCTCCTCCGCCCTCTGTCCTCCTCCTCCTCCTCTTTCCTCCTCCCCTCCTACTCCTCCTCCCCTCCTCCTTCCCCTCCTCTCCTCTCCTCCTCCTCCCCTCCTCCCCTCGTTCCTCCTCCTCCTATCTCCTTCCTCCTCCCCTCCTCCTCCTCCTCCTCCTCCTCCTCCTCCTCCTCCTCCTACTCTCCTCCTCCTCCTCCTCCTCCTCCCCCTCCTCCTCCTCCCTCCCCCCAGGCCTACATATAACCGTTGGACGGTTGGATAGAGAGGAGGTACTTCCGAATAGGCGGCTCGCCCGCCGCCCTTTTTCAATAAAAATAATGTTTTAAATGTCGCCGGGGGAGCATGTGTTTAGTGAGAAAATCTACTATAATGAGTGTGTCTTAAGAAACGACAGGCTACCTTGACAAGATTCTTGACACTAAAACAACCACCATCAACAAGTACAACTAGGTAAAACCGTTGTTTTAAAATAGTTTGTTAACTTTTTTGTATCTAGCCTAGTCAGTCTGTCAGACGATAGATTTCTCTTATTGACTCGCCTCTTAAGTGAAAATTGTTGGTAAGCTACTCCACCTATGTTTTCTACCCAAGATATTTACTTAATGTTACAAAAATGCGTTTATAAACAATCTTAAGGATTTAGTTACACAATTTTTAATACAAAAATATATATATGATACTCTGCAGTCTCTGTTCTCCTACTGTACAATGTAAAGTATGCCAGACAACTTGATCCCTGAGGGGATGGGCACAAACTAAGCTCCAGCATAGAGGCAACGTTCAGTTCGTTCGATTTTGTATCTTGTTTCGTGGGAGGGTTGGTAATTGATAATGTCTAACCGCGAATTATTATTTGTGTATGGGGGTGCAAGTGAAATGTGTGTTATCATACTGTTGGAATGGCTGTGGTGGTGAATTTAGTTTGTAACCAGTGTAATCAATTCGATCATGCTGATCAGGGTCTTGTATTCACGTTGTAAATACAACACTGGTCTACTTCACCCCTAATGTCTGCCATTGCAAACATTGGTTGGGAGGCCATGGGCTTAAGTAATAAGTACCGAGTGTCGAATGTTGATTAAAGATGACTTTATCACTCACTTACTGGACATATTTCTATTTTCTATATATATAAAAAAAAAAAAAAAAAAAAAAAAAAAAATCAGCAATATTTATTATCATAAACTAAAGCTAGTCCTTCGCACTCATTAGAGATGTGAACCATGAATTTTGCAATATAATATCTACACTTACACAGACAGATAGATAGATATTAGATAGATAGATAGTTATTTATTTAGTTCAGATTTCAGAATGAGTTTTCTGCAGAGGTTTACCTTACTTAATATTCAACATGAGTATGATTTCATAAGTTTTCTATAATATAACTGTACACTGACAGCTTATTACTTACTGGTACCGTATTAGTTATTTTTGACATATTAATTAGATAACTAATCATCTGATGGTATTGCATTGTTTGTAACTTTGTCACTGTCTTTATATGCTAACTTGTGAAAGCTATTTTTTTGCTATGTGCAACCTTTGTATTCCCCTAAGAAAAAAAAAATCTTGAATAAAACAAAATAACTAAAAAACATTATATACTGTATATACAGTATATACAGTATATACATTATATACTGTATATACAGTATATAGCATAATTTGTATTAATTCAACAAATTCCATATTCAGGGCAAGTACAAAAATATCAGGGCAAGTAAGGAATATATCAGGGCAAGTAAATTTCTGAATTCACTAGCCCGGGGCAACTAGATCTGGAACACTAATTCACTAGCCCGGGGCAACTAGATCTGGAACACTAATTCACTAGCCCGGGGCAACTAGATCTGGAACACTAATTCACTAGCCCGGGGCAACTAGATCTGGAACACTAATTCACTAGCCCGGGGCAACTAGATCTGGAACACTAATTCACTAGCCCGGGGCAACTAGATCTGGAACACTAATTCACTAGCCCGGGGCAACTAGATCTGGAACACTAATTCACTAGCCCGGGGCAACTAGATCTGGAACACTAATTCACTAGCCCGGGGCAACTAGATCTGGAACACTAATTCACTAGCCCGGGGCAACTAGATCTGGAACACTAATTCACTAGCCCGGGGCAACTAGATCTGGAACACTAATTCACTAGCCCGGGGCAACTAGATCTGGAACACTAATTCACTAGCCCGGGGCAACTAGATCTGGAACACTAATTCACTAGCCCGGGGCAACTAGATCTGGAACACTAATTCACTAGCCCGGGGCAACTAGATCTGGAACACTAATTCACTAGCCCGGGGCAACTAGATCTGGAACACTAATTTCCCAGCCTGGCCTAGGCCTAAATCTTATGCATTGTAAATAATAATGTAGACATGGCTAAATGACAGTCCTAACCATAAATACTGTAGATTGGGGCATTGTTTCTATCATGCGAAAATGTTTAGGCCTAGCCTAGGTTCTAAATTCGTCCAGCCACCCCTCAAGTACCCATTTCGCCCCAAATACATCCAATAAATACATATTATGAGGAAAAGACGTATAAATACGTATTATGAGAAGATTACTTACCACACAGATTTTATTATAAATCATTGTCATACTTAGCCTAGCCTAGGCTAACATCGTCTAGGCTAGGCAATTCAATCGCTTTCGTCCGACATGGACTGGTCTTTGCTGTGTTTTGAGCATGAAATTCCTTCATTGCTACCACCAGGCCAACCATCCCTATCACTAGAGGTTATAATAAATGCGGGAGATAAGGGGTTCAGGCACAAAAAGGCTTGCAAACGGTTGTTTTGTCAACACAGATACTAGCTAAACTGCAAGCGTCTGCTTAGTGATGACGTCATACAAAGATGGCGGCATCTTGCGCATTTGACGATCGGATCTCGGATTCACTCGGATTTCGTCCCTAAACGGCAAGCTACTGGCAGATTCTTTTGTTATGTTAAAACAAAATTATTGTTTTTGTTTGTTTTCTAGTTTTATGTCGAGTTTTTCGTTATTTTTGCTATTTTTTCGGGTTTCGGCTGGGATTTTGATGCGAGGATTGAGGCTTTTGGCGCGAGAATTGAAATGGGGAATATTTGGTGTGTGGTGCGAGAATTGAATCAACGAAGACCGGTGTAGCGAAGATGGGGGCTCCACTGTATAAAGTTATTTTATGTATAAGTATTGGTATTCAGAAGATTCTATTAGCCAATTATGATTTGCAGTACAGTACTGTAATAAGTTATAGTTATGTTCAATAAAGATTGTACTGTACTGGTATAATATAAAGATATTGTAGGAATTATGTTTTATAAGATAAGGAGGGATGTAGTGTATATGTCTATAAGGAGGAGCCGTTGTAACGTTGTAACGTTGTAACGGAGGAATTCAAATAAACTTGTGTCCAGAGCACGCTGTCTTTAATGACGTCCTTTACATTATTATCTGGAGGCCTGAGGACTTAACACTCCCCTAAACAGGTTGCCGACCAAGGCTGACGAGTCCCATTCACCCAGATTTGTATAAGGTTGTCTCCCCTAGATGGGTTGCCGACCAAGGCTAACGAGTCCCATCCACCCGGAATTACAGGCACTCCTCACTTAAAGTTACCTGATCATTTTAAGTTGCCTCATTATTATACTGTTCATTAATTAGAGAGAAACTTTCGTCTTAAGTTGTTAGGCCTCATTATTTTAAGTTGTCAAGTGAGTTAATTGCTCAATAGGTGGCGTTCTGAGAGTGAAGGTCTGAGTCTTGGGGATGAGACAGTGAAGCACAAAGGCGAAGCAGCTCCAGAGATGGGGCTGCTTCGAGCCGTGAGTGGGCAACCAAGCTCCAAGTGCTTCACATGTCTCACTCCCAAGACCTCACAGGCTTCACCGTGTTGAACGGTTGAACATACAGGCTCTCAGAGTATGACCGAGAGGGAGCAAGTTAGAATATAGAAAAAAAAAAAAAAAAAAAAATAGAGGTCCAATATTGCAATATAAAATACAAAAAATAATTGCTTCACTTAAAAGGTATTGAATTAAATGTCTCAATTTTTAGGAATGTAACTACAACTCTAATTGAGGAATTACTGTTTTGTTAATGTGCAGTTCATTGCTTATTCTCTATGGCCACAGACCATAGCGAGATTGGTAGAGCACTCGCCTGCAAACCGTGAGGTTGGCGGTTCGAGTCTCGGGCCAGCCAGTGTGCTAATTGGTTGACGCCAGTGCATAACAAAGCCGCTCCAACAATTTCCTCTCTCTCCAACACTCCTTCTCCCCTCTCTACACTCTTCAGACAAAAAGTAGGAAAAGTAGAAAGTAGCTACGAGGTGCCATTGTAAAGGCTTATCCCTCAATACATTCACCTGACCTGACCTGAGTGCTGTGGTGGACGGCATGGTCTAGCAATCTGTAGAAACTGGTCACTGAAGTCCCTGATCATCGGGGCACCCACCTTAGCCCAGCTCTTGAGCAGGGAACGAATGGTGGCCAAAACCGAATCATCTTGTATCTACCACATACTTGCTCTGATTCGCATGCCTGTATTTTTATCTAGTTTTCCCTATTTTCGTTTCTCCGTTTACTCTTCATCTTCACCTATTTCCAACATCTATTTTCGATCCTAGGGGATGTGTCGGATGGTTGAAAGCCACAGTTGCTCGCGCGTTTGGGGCTAGCAACACGTATTATGAAAAACATGTATCCTCCTTCATTCACTGTCCCCCCCCTTCACTCACTCAACCCCACAATTTGCCGGAGGATAACAGGTTTTTCACAATACGTAGATGGAGGTCTTTTAAAAAAAAAGAAAAAAAAGTTTTCCCTATTTTAATCACCTGGGTTTCTCCTCTTACTCTTAATCCTTTCTCTCCTACTAGAGCTACTTATTTATTGTCTTTCTGTCTATCCATTCTTAGATTAGAAACTAAGCAGTGCCCATCTCAACGATATGTTGCATTTTGTTTCCTGTAAATATAATCTACTTTAAAATAATGTCAATGGCAAAAATAAATCTAATCCAGTATATTTATTAATAATTTCTATAAACCATCAGAAACCCATATTATTATTGCATTCCTCTTTAATATCAATGTTTACGGCTACAACTTCCCTATTGCCTACAAGTGGTTAATTATGTGTCTACATACTGAGAGTGATAAACAAGTAACTGTTCACTAAGTATCGTATGAAACATTTTATCGTTGATTGTTGTCAACCTTCATCATCTTTGATTATACTTTTTGCTTTTAATAGCATTGTATTTGTCATTAGCATTAACCCTCTGTTCCCGGAAGGGCTCTTGAACGCCCATAAAAAGCATACCAGAGCTGCCCGGAAGGGCTCTTTAACGCCCAGTGGTTGAAAGCCTGTGAGCTTGGTGTGAGAGGCGTCGGTCCGACGCATGTAAACAACAGCCGGCTGGACCGACGCCCCGCATCTCCGGCCACAAGAAGGAGAACGTCGCTTGTTCGTGTGTGCCTGTATGTTGTTGTTAAGTATCGAAAAGTAGTGTAAAGTGGCTGTTGTTGCCATTAAGTTATCTCCAATGAAATCATCATCACAACTGAACCAGTTGACTTAGAGAGCTCTACTTAACGCCATTCTACAGGTAAATAACACAGCTACGCTTGGGGATGCGCGGGAATGCGGAAGCACTCAGAATAACAAAGATACGGTAGCCTAGCCTAGACGTTTTTCGGCCAAAACACCCGGGTTTCGGGGAATATATATATAATACATAGCCGGGGCTGGAGGGTTAAGGGGGGTCACCGGCTTTTTTTTTTTATCTCTCTCTCCTTTTCTCTCCTTCCCTGGCTTATATCCATTCGGCCCCATTCAGCCAACTGTTTTATGACGTTTATCCCAATCCAGGTGCCGATTACTTCTTGGCGAGCGATAGCGAGCCAGCATTGTATGGAGAAATCCGGCTTCGCTGGAGACATTTTTCTACCGAAAAATGTACAAATTTAGCAGCTATCAAAACAAAAATATATATATGCTGGCTTGCTACTGCTCGCTAGGAAAATATTGACACCTGGATGGGGGTAAACGTCTTAAAACAGTAGGCTGAATGGGGCCGAATGGATACAATCCAAAGAGAGAGGGAGAGAAAGAGAGAACAAAAGCGAGGTGGGCTCCCTTAAGAATTAATTTGCTGTAGACTCTGCTGTACACATACACTATATATATTATACTGTACACATACACTATATATATTATACTGTACACATACACTATATATATTATACTGTACACATACACTATATATATTATACTGTACACGTACACTATATATATTATACTGTACACGTACACTATATATATTATACTGTACACGTACACTATATATATTATACTGTACACGTACACTATATATATTATACTGTACACGTACACTATATATATTATACTGTACACGTACACTATATATATTATACTGTACACGTACACTATATATATTATACTGTACACATACACTATATATATTATACTGTACACGTACACTATATATATTATACTGTACACGTACACTATATATATTATACTGTACACGTACACTATATATATTATACTGTACACGTACAATATATATTATACTGTACACGTACACTATATATTATACTGTACACGTACACTATATATATTATACTGTACACGTACACTATATATATTATACTGTACACGTACACTATATATATTATACTGTACACATACACTATATATATTATACTGTACACGTACACTATATATATTATACTGTACACGTACACTATATATATTATACTGTACACATACACTATATATATTATACTGTACACGTACACTATATATATTATACTCAAGACTAAACACATTGTAAGTGAATTATGTGACAAATAGTACTTTACTGTATTATTAATATTTATATACAATGGATATCGTTCTTCCTGCTGACTCTCTGCTTTGTAAATATTAGAAGTTAGAAGTAGAGGGATACGCAGAAAGAACTAAAGTTATATGATTTTTACGTGTTTGAATCTAAGGAATATGGTTAATCTCTGCATTACTCTATAAATAGTATAGATCCCTTGTAAGTTCAATAAACATCCACTCTCTCTCTCTCTCTCTCTCCCATTTTCCTGCTACAACTTCACATTTTTCCTGCGCTGTTAAATATATTCCGCTGTGTTTACGATGACAGGACAAGCAACAGTATTGTCAACATACTACCGTAATTTCAACGGTGACTAGCATATAGTACATAACCATCAACATTACTATACAGTAGTCCGTTCATTCTTGGTTGGGCAGAAATCGTAACCTCTAACATTTGTAACTCAAAAGGGGCTAGAGCAAATGACTGAAATGAGCTGTCAATTTCCACACGTATTACCTAGCTAAGTCTTCCTGTTTAGTAGAAAAATTAGCTGGATTACTCTAGTCCTTCTTGAGTTACAGAGGTTATAGGTTACAATTTCTTCCCAACCTAGGATGAACAGACTATAGTATTTTACTGTTTTATTACTGTAAAATAAAGTTATAATACAGTTAAGATACCGTACTATTGAATAAAGTTATAATACAGTTAAGATACCGTACTATTGAATAAAGTTATAATACAGTTAAGATACCGTACTATTGAATAAGGATGGTCTTAATATCCGGTCTTTTGATGTTAATTCTGAGGATCATTTTTACAGTGTGTATATCCTTATTTCTTAACCTGTCATTGCACTAAGAATATGTTTATATTGTGCTGTTAAGGTAACCAATAAAATGTGCAGATTTATTTAAGGGGTTTTGACATCCTAAGTAATTGTTTTCATTATATTCATTGTTTAATACTGTCCCTTATTATATTTAATACTGTCCCTTATTCCTTCACAGAAAATACTGATTAAAGGCTGAACATCTCATTAATATCTCCCATTACAGTACAATCTTTAAATCAAGCAATCCCACTTGACTAATATTTCACACACCCCAACTGGGAATCAACCCTGGCTCAATTAATCCACATACGGCCTTGCTAACCACTATCACGCTGGCTTAGGGTTGGCAGTTGGTGACCCAGATGACCCTGAGCAGCAGTCGTCGGGCAAGTTGTAATTTTTCTGTTTTCCAAACCAGTGTGGTATAGTTGTTAGCACGTTCGGTTGTTGATTACTTGATCCAGGGTTCAACCCAAAGCCGTGTGTGTGGGACCTCCTATTATTTTATCTGTGCATACATCTTTCACTTTAATATATATGTCTCCTTCCTTTGCAGCCCCAAATATCCTTTGTCTGAGCTCTGCAGACTTCAAATCGCTGGTCACAGTCAATGGATTGACTCAGAAGCATCTCCTAAACAATGTTCATGGAGACGGCATTGAGAAAACCTCCAAGCCTCTAGAGAGGCAGTACCATACCATACCTTCAGCGGGTCCCAAGCATATATTACCACCTTCCAACTCAGCATACTCAAGATGTTCACTCTACTTCACCTGCACCAAGTTCCCACCAGGTTTTGTGTATAACTGATAAGTGACAACTGTATTAGGTCCAAGTGAAAGTAAGAAAGGAGTGAGGCCATTTTGAATATTCTTGAGCAGCAGAACATTTTGGGTCTAATTACTATATTATAATAGTTCCTTAAGTTGCACTAGATGTTGTTCTGATTGACGATGTAGTAGATGTAGCAGCATCAAAAGACGTAACAGCCGCAACAGCCATCTCCATAAAGAACAACAGCAGCACACTGGCACCAATACCCACAGCCATCACCATAAAGAACAACAGCAGCACACTGGCACCAATACCCACATCCATCACCATAAAGAACAACAGCAGCACACTGGCACCAATACCCACAGCCATCACCATAAAGAACAACAGCAGCACACTGGCACCAATACCCACAGCCATCACCATAAAGAACAACAGCAGCACACTGGCACCAATACCCACAGCCATCACCATAAAGAACAACAGCAGCACACTGGCACCAATACCCACAGCCATCACCATAAAGAACAACAGCAGCACACTGGCACCAATACCCACAGCCATCACCATAAAGAACAACAGCAGCACACTGGCACCAATACCCACAGCCATCACCATAAAGGCTCCCTGTAAGAAAAGCACTTCTTCAGGGGGGTCACCGGCTTTTTTTTTATCTTTTTCTCTTTCCCTGGCTTGTATCCATTCGGCCCCATTCAGCCAAATGTTTTAAGACGTTTACCCCCATCCAGGTGTCAATATTTTTACATATTTTGGTAGAAAAATGTCCCGGCCGAAAAACAAAATCTCGGTTTTTCTGTTTCTTTGGCTCGCTTCGCTCGCTAGCAAATTTTTGAGTGGTTCGCTCCGCTCACCACCCCAAAAGTGCCCAAAAACCTTGGAAAAAAAAAAGGAAAATGCCCCGGCCGAAGGAAAAAATCAGTTTTTCACAATTTTTTGGGCGGTTCGCTCCGCTCACCACCAATATTGCTTGAAAACCTTTGAAAAAACAAAATATCCCAGCCGAAGAACAACATCTGTTTTTCTTAAAATATAAAAAACGCCTCCATCGCAATCGCCTCGCTTCGCTCGCTCGCGGGATCTCGACCTTCATCCCGTTCGCTTCGCTCACGGGATGTGGTTTTGTCTCGCGAATGGCTAGAAAACCATAAAATCCGTCTCCATCCTCGATCGCCTCGCTTCGCTCGCTCACGCGATGTCGACCTCATCCCGTTTGCTTTGCTCACGCGATGTCGACCTCATCCCGTTTGCTTTGCTCACGCGATGTCGACCTCATCCCGTTTGCTTTGCTCACGCGATGTCGACCTCATCCCGTTTGCTTTGCTCACGCGATGTCGACCTCATCCCGTTTGCTTTGCTCACGCGATGTCGACCTCATCCCGTTTGCTTTGCTCGCTTCGCTCGCAAAAAAATGGCTAGAAAACCATAAAAAGTCAAAATCTCAAAAATCCCCCAAAACACACTCAACGGATGCAGACAAAACACACTCAACGGATGCAGACAAAACACACTCAACGGATGCAGACAAAACACACTCAACGGATGCAGACAAAACACACTCAACGGATGCAGACAAAACACACTCAACGGATGCAGACACAACACACTCAACGGATGCAGACAAATATATGAAGAAACCTAAACAAAATTGTGCCAAAAAGAAGTAAAGAATAAGGCAGTAATGGCTTAGTAAAGATCTCTCTCTCATAAGTAAAGAATAAGGCAGTAATGGCTTAGTAAAGATCTCTCTCTCTCTCTCATAAGTAAAGAATAAGGCAGTAATGGCTTAGTAAAGATCTCTCTCTCTCATAAGTAAAGAATAAGGCAGTAATGGCTTAGTAGAGATCTCTCTCTCTCATAAGTAAAGAATAAGGCAGTAATGGCTTAGTAAAGATCTCTCTCTCTCATAAGTAAAGAATAAGGCAGTAATGGCTTAGTAAAGATCTCTCTCTCATAAGTAAAGAATAAGGCAAAGGCAGTAATGGCTTAGTAAAGATCTCTCTCTCTCATAAGTAAAGAATAAGGCAGTAATGGCTTAGTAAAGATCTCTCTCTCTCTCATAAGTAAAGAATAAGGCAGTAATGGCTTAGTAAAGATCTCTCTCTCTCATAAGTAAAGAATAAGGCAGTAATGGCTTAGTAAAGATCTCTCTCTCTCATAAGTAAAGAATAAGGCAGTAATGGCTTAGTAAAGATCTCTCTCTCTCTCATAAGTAAAGAATAAGGCAGTAATGGCTTAGTAAAGATCTCTCTCTCTCTCATAAGGCCTTCAGTAATACTGGTGGTGGTTATGATGGTCCACATCTCTCTCTCTCTCTCATAAGGCCTTCAGTAATACTGGTGGTGGTTATGATGGTCCACATCTCTCTCTCTCACTCACACACTCTCTCTATCCTCGGCCACCCACTCTCTTATAAAAAAAAAAAAACATTGTCTCACACACACACAGTGGACCAGAGGGAAGGATGGGTAGACTGTGCCTACCTAGACTTTAAAAAGGCATTTGACAAAGTTCCACACAAGAGATTGCTGTGGAAATTAAAACATGAGGGAAAGTAGGAGACAAACAGATGGAGAGCTACCTTAGCGAAAGACAGATGAGAACAACAGTAAGGGGGAAATCGTCAAACTGGACTCAAATTACGAGTGGAGTACCACAAGGATCTGTCCTAGCCCCAATCATGTTTTTAATATTTGTAAATGACTTACCTGAGGGACTAACAAGCTACATGAGCATGTTTGCGGATGATGCTAAGCTGCTTAAAATTATCAGAACCCAGGAGGATTGCCTTGAACTCCAATCAGATTTGCAAAAGATCCATGATTGGAGCATCAAATGGAATATGGAGTTCAATGCAGGAAAATGTAAGACTCTAGAAATGGGTAAAAGCAAGTACAGACCTAGAAAAGATTATAAACTAGGAAATGGAGTGATTCCCAAAGCAGAAAAAGAAAAAGACTTGGGGATAGAATTTAGGGATAACATGTCTCCAGAAAGCCACGTAAATAAGATAGTGAGAGAATCACTAGCACTATTGGCAAATATCAGGATGTCTTTCAATTATCTTAATGAAAATACCATGAAACAAATAATAACGGCAATAATAAGACCCAGGATGGAATATGCATCTGTAGTGTGGCCCCCTCACATGAAGAAATATATCCACAAAATTGAGAGGGTACAGAGAGCTGCTACGAGGATGTTCCCAGGTTTGGAATATTTGGAGTACTAAGAGAGGCTCGAGAGATTGAATCTACCTACACTGGAACAAAGAAGGAAACGAGGACAGCAAATTCAGATATACAAATGTGTTAGAGGTATTGACAAAATCGACCAAGAAAACTTCATAGAGAGGGATGGAGGTGAGAGAACAAGAGGTCACAGCTACAAACTGAAAGTGCCTAATAGTAAATCCGATCTGAAAAGTAAAAGATTTCCTACCAACTCGATTAGTGGGTGGAACAAATTGCCAGCCGAAGTAGTGTCTGCACCATCAGTGCATAGTTTCAAAGCACGGTATGACAAACATATCTTAGGAGGCAGGAATTAACGAGCATGCTCACTCCCGCAAATACAACTAGTGTAAGTACACATGTATACAGTTTGGTTTCCCTAACATGCCTTATCCATGTATTAGATTGATAATTACAACCAATATACAGTGCCTTTAACCCCTTCAGCACGATGACGTACGGTCGCGCTAATAAGTCATGTCTCAGTTGTCATTACATTTGGCTCGCTCTGTGCTATATTAATGTCTGTCAGATGTTGAATAGGGTGGGTAAGTGTAGGAACATGTTGGTATAGCTCGCTCAATAAAAAGAAAGCATGTGTAAATAATGCTGATACCAATTATTGATCAAAACATAATCAGTGCCGAGACATCACTTATTAGCGCGACTGTACTTTTCATCATATTCTGGTGACCATGAGACGATTTTCTTTACCCTATAATCTACCTCTAGGAATTAAGGGGTAAATACGATTTCAATAAACCCTCCTTCTTAACCCGGGAGCTGCAGGAAGACTCTTAAGAGTTCCCCCGGCGGACTGCGGGAAGACTCTTAAGAGCAGAGCTTTTGAACGCGTACCAAAACCGCACGTTTATAGCCAGGCGGCTGAAAATTGGTGTGGGTATAGTACTACATGTCAACTCTCGACACCACCCCGCCACACGCTCGCCCCGCACTCGTGCAAGCACCACCGCGCCAGTAACCAAGCACTAGTCATGGAGCCCACACGTCCCTCACGCTCGCTCCCTGATGACACAACCAGCCCTCCTTCTGGTGGTGTTAGCCGCCGTGGAAGGCAGAGGGTGGCTGCTAAAGACCCTAGCTACCAGTACGACACGCCCTACAGCTCGGAGGACGAAACACCAGCACCCAAAGCACGGAAAATACGTGCAAGCATGGCAAAGGTACAGAGGTCATTGGTGTTTCGGGACACTGCCACCACGACCCAGGCCACTGCAACAACCACTGCCACCACTGCCACCCCTGCCACCGGTACCAGCGACGCAGGAGGCCGCCCTAGGGCTGCAGAACCTGCGGGGGCAGGAAAAATTAAAGGCACGGGCGTAGGGAAGAGAACCCGTACGCCAGCCACAGTGACCCTACCACCACCACCACCACCAGCCGCCCCTGGCCCGGCTGCCCCTGCTGCCCCTGCCCAAGGAAAAGGGAAGGGGAAGGGGAAAGAGGGAAAGCGACTGCTGGCCCTGGTGTCCCTGCCGGCCCTGCTGCCCCTGCCCAAGGAACAGAGAGAAGGGCGACAGGCACCACCATCATCTTGCCTGCCTCCAGGGCCACAAGACCACGCACCACTGCTGCCCCTGCCGCCGCCCCTGCCACCGCCTCTGCTGTCCCTGTCCATAAGACTCCCGCACATGCTAAAGTGATCCGGAAAACTCTGACACCATCAAAGTATGCCGCCCTACTGTTTGATGGTGATTCGCAGGGCATTGGCAGCCCGGGTTTCAACGACGAAGCCCTAGCAAGGGACCAAGGGTGGGGGGATTTGGGAGTGGACAGTGGGAGTGAGTCCGACGTCGGTGACGAGAATGAGGAAGGGCGTCTGTCAAGTGAAGAGGAGGGTGATGATGATGCAGTGCTGTATTGCGACCATGGAAGCGATATTTCAGACGATGAAGGAGACGCAGACGACATTCCGATCCCTGGGCTGCCTTCGTTAGATTGGTCTGACGGGGTCAATTTTGTACCTGACGTGCCCCAGTTCAATCCTGGGACGTCAGGTACAACTGACGACTGGCCCTGTGACGAGCAAGCGAACGAAAGCGACTTCTTCCTCGCTTTTTTCGATATGGAGGTAATGACGTACATCGTTGCCCAAACAAACGCCTACTACAGGTGGGTGTTTGGCAGATTGGACGTCATTTCTCCAAAAGCGAGAATACGAGGCTGGGTGGATACGACTGTGGAAGAATTCATGACGTTCTTTGCCTTGTTGTTCCTCATGCCTCTGATCAAGAAGCATGTGTTGCAACACTATTGGAAGCACGACCCTCTCATCGCCACCCCAACTTTCAATAAGTTCATGACTCGTGACAGATTTTTGTTGCTGCTAAGATTTATGCACTTTGCAGACAACGACAATCCTAACCGGATTGACAGGATATGGAAAGTTCGGGATGTGTTCACCATGTTGTTGGAGAGGTATAGGAAATACTTTTACCCCTTCCTCAATTTGGTGATTGATGAGTCGCTCGTGCTCTTCAAAGGACATCTAGTTTTCAAGCAGTATATCCCCTTGAAAAGGCATAGGTTCGGAATCAAGCTCTTCGTTTTGTGTGACTGTGAAACTGGAATAGTGCTTGACATGATCGTGTATACAGGCACTGACATGGACATACCGAAAGCTGCTGCCAATGACCCCATGGGCATGTCAGGTGCCATCGTCAGGAAAATGTTGGCACCTTACCTGGGCAAAAGCCACATCATCTACACTGACAACTGGTATACTTCTCCTGCTCTCTGCCAGTTTCTTCATGACAACCAAACGGGGTCATGTGGGACTGTCAGAAAGACAAGAAAGTTTATGCCTAAGTTCACCGGTAATGTCATTCCTCTTACAGATGCCTCCTCCAGTGACACACCTTCAGAAGACGACCTGGCCCAGGAACACCGCGAGAGACATGTGCGAAGAAGGCGACGAAAGGGGCAGAAATACAAGCAGCTCGAGAAGTGTGGGAAAGTGATAGCCCTGAAGTGGAAGGATAAACGAGACGTCCACCTGCTTTCCACCGTCCACACAGGTGCCCAGGTGGATTCTGGCAAAATCCACTACCGAACCAGGAAGACCATCTACAAGCCCGACATGGTAGTGGACTATACCAAGAACATGCGCCTGGTGAACAAGTCTGACTGTCAGCTGTCAGAGGAAGACTGTGAAGTGGTATCACAAGCTCTTCCTCCACCTAGTTGATATCACGATGCTCAACGCCTACAACTTGTGGTTGGTGAAGAAGGATATGTCCCCAAACCAGAAGCTGAAATTCCGGGAGTTTGTCTACAATGTCTCATACCAACTCCTGGAGAAGTATGGCACCACCACTCACAGACGTACGGCATGGCGTGGGGATCACGTTCCTGACTGCATCCAGCTGGGTGTCGAAAGACACTACCCAACCAACAGAGCTGATTGGCACTCGTCACAGGCAGGTGCAGTGCACCGTCTGCAGCTCCAGTGTCAGGAAACCCCATGTCACCAAAAGAGTCACCTCAATGTGCGCCGAGTGCAAAGTTGCACTCTGCCTGGGTGACTGCTTCAGGGACTACCACACCTTCAAGAATTATTGAGTGTCGCCCCCTGCCCTGGACTCGCCCCGTGCCCTGCCCTGGACTCGCCCCCTGCCCTGCCCTGCCCTGGACTCGCGCCCTACCTTACCTGACCTGACCTAATTGATCACGCTACCTCATAATGTAACATATATATTATATAATGTATAAGTTCCAAAGATGTCCCTGTGATATAGCTTTTACATTATATAATTGTATGTTTCATTATTTAGTTTATAAGTTTCAAAGATTTACATGTAATATGCCTTCTTTTTTTAGTATATCAATATATATGTTTGTTATTAGCCTAAGTAATGTGTATATAATTATTTTCTTACCTCAAATGAATTGTACAAAAATAAATGTTTCAATAAATCCTGTCAAACCTACTAAGATAACAAAAAAAAAAAAAAAAAAAAAAACAAGGTCATGTCATTGTATTCTTACAATATGATATATTCTATGAATATTTCATATTGTTTGAATACAATGGCATGATCTTGTAAAAAAAAAAAATTATCAAAAATTTTCTACAGTATAAAACCTTCCCCATAACCCCCTCCTGGATTCGATCCCACTACCCTACCACACTTTGAGTTTTCCAGTCCGCAACCTTACCAACCATGCCACAGGAGCTCATACCAAATATCACTCAAAACTTCGTGTCTACAATCGAAATGACAATATAACAAAAAAAATGAATTATCCCACCAATTTACGTTTGTAAATTGATGGGATTATCAATTATATCATGCCAAGGTTTATAAAAGTTTGTCTCTGTCAAGAATTAGTAATTATATAACTTTATTCTGTCAAAAATTGCCCAAACACTCAGCAAAATTGCCCCTCTCAGTGCGACTCCACTCATTTTCACACGGTCAAGCGGTGACCCTTGCCGCTCCTTTATGCCCCAGCAACAGCAGCTCTGTCTGGGAACAAAATTGGTATAAATACAATAATGGATAAAATACTCTTCACAAATACATTTGTATTGTATAATATTGTAAATAAAAAAGAATAATAACTGTGTGGGTGTCGAAAATTGCTCAACCAGCTTTCTTATGTCTCATCTACGCGCGTATATTGGATTATACATAGTCATGACTGTCATACAAATACTTGCAGTAGGTCTCGAATATACATTTAGATTGCATATTACTTGGAAATAAATAAGTAAACGTTTCTCTGGTGGCAATCTACCCTTTCGCAAGTGTAAGGAGACACCATTCTATATTTAGCCCTTTATCACAAAAGGCAATCTGCCTGTGTTTACTGACCACCGTCGCTGGTGGTCTATAATATAGTACTTTATTTACAGTCAATGGCCTACATGTTTCTGTGGTACTTCACATGTGTCTAAAATGCAATGTCTGCTTGCATAAAAAAGCAATTCTGAAGTCCATTTATACGTACGACATACGCATGTCTCAGTTTCTCTCTCTCTCCATTCCTGACTCATGTTATTGTAGACCTCTTGGTGGCAACGAACACCAGACACCTGGTAGACATAAGGTTCAAAATACCAAGACATCCATACGCCTCGGGCGCCTCCACAATTATCACAAAGCTGGCTATCTATCTAGAGATCTCCCTGCCTGCCTTCCCTCTCTCCATGACTCACTCACTCCCTGCATGCCTCCCTCCCACCCACCCACCCTTTCAGGCTTCCGTCTGCTAGAAACTCATTGATAATGTGCGTAAATATCGCATGAATTGGTCTATATGCGGTATATATATTGATATATGGCGCGTCTACATACGTACAAGTCTGTATTATAGCATGACAGTGCTCTAAGTACAAGATATAAGTGATATTTATGGCGTAAACCACACTCTCAGCTCATAAATTGCCGCCAAACCTCCAACCCATCTTCATTCCCGCCTAAAAATTCTCTTATAATTCCCTTATATATTGCAATTTTTGGTCACTATGAGGCATATTCATTGTTATATGGGTGGCCTACACACGTATACATACTCTACATAGCCTAAAAGGGATAAAAAAAGGAGATATACGTGATAATACGCGGTAACCCACCCCCTCCTCCCTCTCCTTCTATCCCCTGGGCGCGTGAAAATTCGGCAGGGAAATCTCGCCGCTCGATGACAATCTAGCCGCGCGGTGCCATTCGCTCCACATTTTTCAACTACGGACCGTTCCCCCCCCCCCCAGACATTTTTTGGGGGGTCAAATATATATGGGCCGATGCACGCAAACATTCCCTACACGATGATGTACTTTTTATCGAAATTGGCAATGGGTCCCAAAATCATCATACATGCGTACAGTATTACCCTGTAGAAAAACCCCTGTGCGCACGTCTTAGGTTAAGGACGCTACGCCATTGCCCAGGATAGACGATTCCCTTGACTCCCTATACGGATCCAGATGGTTCACTACCCTCGACTTGCAAGCAGGGTATTGGCAAGTGCCCATCAAGGCAGAGGACCAAGAAAAAACAGCATTCTCCACTAGTGGTGGCCACCACTACGAATTTAACGTCCTACCTTTTGGCCTCTGCAACGGACCCGCCACTTTCTCCCATTTGATGGAAGCGGTATTACATGGCCTTACCTGGGAAACCTGCCTAGCGTATCTAGACGATATTATTGTATACTCACGAACCTGGGAAGAACACCTCCTCAGGTTGAAACAAGTTCTTCAAAGAATCCGAGCCGCCGGGCTGAAATTGAAACCCTCAAAATGCGAGATTGCACGAAATAAGGTAGATTTCCTCGGCCACGTAATATCTGAACATGGCATTGCACCAGACCCCAAGAAACTTCAAGCCATACAAAACCAACCCCTACCCACCACCGTTAAAGGAGTACGTTCTTTTCTAGGTTTAGCCACATACTACAGACGTTTCGTCCCACACTTTGCCGCAATAGCCAGACCCCTCCACCAAGTCACCCACAAGGACACCACATTCACCTGGACACCTGAAAGAGACCTCGCTTTTAACACTTTGAAACAAAAACTGATCCAATCCCCTATTGTCGCTTTCCCTGATTACCATAAACCTTTCCGTCTTTATACTGACGTATCTCTGTACGCCATTGGTGCAGTTTTAGCTCAAGTAAGAGACGGAGAGGAACATGTGATAGCGTATGCCAGCTCCACACTCAACCAAGCCCAACAGAATTATGCAGCCACCAAGAGAGAGTGCCTAGGGATCATTTGGGCACTCAACCACTTCAGGTCATTTGTGTTGGGCGCAAATCTAGATATAATAACCGACCATCAATCTTTGCAATGGTTGCGTAGGTGCGAAACCAACTCAGCCATCTTGGTACGCTGGAGAGAGACACTAGAGGACTACGATTTTACAATGCAGTATCGTCCAGGTAAACTTAACACCAATGCAGACGCCCTGTCACGTTTGCCAGTACCGAAAGACCCCCCCCCCCCACCAACCTAGCCGCCTTACAAAACACTGAGCTCGTACATACCCCCATCAACCAACATAATTCCTCCCCAGCCCCCTCACTAATTCAATCTTGGGAAACAAGGATCAGACCACCCTGGATACCGTTAAATATCTTCAAGAAACTGACTCGCTGGGGAGATCAACTTGCCACAGACTCCGGTCACATAGTCCTAGACCCCACCATTGCCCACGACTACATGATTGCCATCCACGAGGGAAACGGCATAAACCTTGGACAAAAGAAGATGTTAAAAATCTTCGCAGATCAGTACTGGACCCCCAGCCCCTCCAAGATTGCACAACGCGTGACAAAATCCTGCAAACCTTGTTTATTGGGGAAGGATAGATCACGCACCCCAGGCCCAGCTGGTACCATTTCTGCCAACAAACCGTTCCAAGTCCTATCCCTCGACATCATGGGCCCGTTTCCTTCTTACGCTGGCAACCGCTATATCGTCACATTTGTTGACGTATATTCAAAATTTTTAATAGCCTGCCCAGTTAAAGACCACACAGCCACCTCCGTTGCCACACTGCTTGCCACAGAAGTGTTCCCTATATTCGGCCTTCCCCTTGCTCTTCTATCCGACAACGCCCCCGAATTTAGTGGACACGTTTGGCACCAGTTCACCCAACAATGCGGTATTAAGATCAAACACTCATCCCCGTACTGGCCTCAAGGAAATTATATATGCGAACGCAGCCATCGCACCAGTTACGTACCAAAATGATTGCTCTTAACACCTCAGACTGGCCATCACAGATAAAAATGATACAATGGGGCATGAACACCTGTCCCCGAGAAGACGGTATTTCCCCTCATGAACGTGTTTACGGCGTACCCCCCCTGTTATTGCCGTTCCACCATCACGCTCACCTCCCCTCCAACACCTCCACAATTGACCCATTGCAACATCTGCAAAACACCCTCCATACTGCCCAAACCTGTCAAGACACCAAAACTGATAGCCCCGATGATAAAAACCCTTTCGCCATCCATGACACCGTAATGGTAGCCAACCTCCCTGTCACCAACAAATTAGGCCCTCGCTATGTCGGGCCCTACACCATCATACAAGTCCCAAATGCCTATCAAGTCACCATTGATTATCACGGCGTGACTCGCACGTTCCGAACTAGATTCGTCCGAGCTTTTAAACCTCTAAAACCACAAGACATTACCCCACCCCACACGTCCGACCCTGAATTGAACACCCCTACAACCCCTCCCACTCAGGCTATGAATGTTCCCCTGCAAACCCCTAAGGGCCTAAACCCTCCAGCACCGAACCGGCCGATCATTCCTCAACATACCCCCCAAGCTAACCTCCACAAACCCCAAGACCCCACTATCACACCTTCCTCCACCATGACCAATTCCTTCACTTCTCATTGTCCAGTACCTCCCCAAAATATCAAAGTACGAAAACCTCCACCCACAACCCCGACCACAACAGAAACCCTCCCGTCTAGCCCTGAAGTACCTCCACCAGGCACCACAGTAAGAAAACCACCACCCCCACCTAAAACCAAGTACACAACCAACCGCACCACACAACCTACCCCAGACACCTCACGCTACAACTTACGCCCACGACTGAAATCCTTTAAACCTTCCAGAAAACACACCCTGATAACAAAGTTCCGTAGAGCTGCCAGACCACTATCCTCCTCCTCCTCTTCTTCTTCATCGAATTCTCCTCCACAAAGGGAAAGAAGACGAATAATCACAAGCAAACACCATCACCCGTCTAACTATATTCCAAAAATAACCACCCCCACCCTCCCACGAAAGCAAATACCTTCCCCTTCAACCTCATCCCCTCTCAACCCCACCTCATCACCCCGAATGACCTTCTAGATCTGCCCCCCCCCCACCAAACTCCCACAAAACCCCCTATTTCCACCGCCATCAAATCACCAACCCCACCAAAGAACGCACCCAACACACTTTCCTACCCCAACCCTCAAAATTAAACCTCCCCTCACTACCCACTCGGCTAGCCCCCCCCCACATCCACCTCTTTCACCGCCACTATCCCTGCGACCCCACCCCCGCATCAACCAACCTCATCATCTCATAAAACCCCCAACCAACCTCCCCCTAAAGACTACCCTATGCCAACGACCAACCCCTCCTCACCCACCACGTCTACCACCCAAGTAACTCCCAACCAAAGCCCCTCCAAAATGACGTACCCGACCTCCACACCCCCCCTTAAATCCCCCCACAAAGTCGCCCCTCCGAGAACCCCCACCCAATCCTCTCCCATTCCTCCTACCACCCTCACTCGACAAAAACCTCCACACGCATCTACCTCTCGCATAACCCCCTACATCACCCCCACTAAATGCCCTCCACCTGTAAAGCGTTCTTCCCCTCAATATAAAACATCGTCGAGCGACTCAAGTCCCACTACAAAAATCTACCTTCCCACCAGAACCTCCAAAGGTAGAATCATCAACAGACCCATCAGATTTGAAGACAGTTATGCAAAAACAAAACCCCTTTCTTCCACCACAAGCCCAAGCCACACAACACACACACCCCCTCTTTCTCACACACCTCCATCACGCACCTTACCTAAACCAATATTGCACATTGCCTCCATATATTTTCCCAGCCTGCAACACCACCCAAGACAACCCCAGACTCATATCCCCCCTTCACCCCCAGCTCCGCCTTCACGCGTTAGTCCCTCCCATTCAGTTGTTAACCCCTTCACCACACTGAAGAGGCCTCCTGTCAGTCCCACACACCTCACTCAATACCTGACCTCCACCATGAACACATCCACACCATTCGTCGCTCCCGTCCCTACCCCCACTGAGGACGAATACACACCGTTCATAAGACAAATTAAATTAAAAACGTCCACAGGACGCTCAGCCCGTCTACAACGGCCACATCAAGCCCGGGCAGCTGCCCTCCACAACACCGAAGACACAGTCCTACAGGTCTACATAGACCTGCACAAGAAACCTGACCCTCGCTCTCTTGCCTGGTGGGACCTTCTACACACCCTCCAAATGACCCACCATGACTATACTTCTCTTTACTTCACCCTTGAGGCTCGAGGACGAGCCTACAACGAAGGAGAGGGAAGTAAAATGCCCCAGAACGAGAAGCCCACCACGGAAGCCACGAGCGAGAACAACAAAGAAACGGGAACAGAAACACCCGAAAGAAAGGCCCACAGAACGAAAGGACCAGGTGACCAAGCCAACCAGTTCAGACAAGCTGAAGCCCGCAGGGCTAAGCAGCTCCAAACCACACCTGCCTATCGCTTCTAACCACTGACCCTTCCCCCACCTCGCGTATCCACTACCCCTCGTGTCCTACACCTCTTACCCGCCAGACTCTACCTACATGATGATGAACATGAATACACCTTAATTTAATACACCCATGCCCTGTCCCTAAGTTAAGATATCAATATCAACATACACTAAAATACCTGGTCTTGCCAGACTAAGTTTCTGAAGACCAACCGCCCCCATAAATCTATGTATGTTCTTCCATCCGAGAAGTAATATGTTAACCCCCTAAAATACCTTGTCTTGCCAGACTAAGTTTCTGAAGACCAACCGCCCCCATAAATCTATGTATGTTCTTCCATCTGAGAAGTAATATGTTAACCCCCATGTCATAATTGATAAGAAACTATGATACCCACGGGTACACCATTGTATTTATTAGTGGCCCCTCCATCATTGACGAACATGCCTATTACATAAGGCATCCTCTTCAAACACTAATCCGCCGTAGTTTTTAATCTACCGCGCAGAGCATTTAAAAAACTGAGGAGCCTTCATCATGAGCGCACGCGACCTCACTCATGGCTTCAGTCATTATGAATTGGGTTCTCACTACGAAAAAACTTCGTAAAAAATAAAAACAAAAAGAAAATAAGAATAACTATCTAATAAGCTTTCCATCATATCGTGGATGTACTTGTGTGGATCTCTGACCAGACGCTGATTCAGGCGTCATTCCTCCTTCTCTGCTCTGCGCTCAGCCTGCCCGGACGTGCCTCCCCACGCTCCGCTGGTTCCGCATTCGTTGCGTCCCTAGTGAGTTTTTTCTCATTTGTTTACTCCAGGATGTATCGAGTAAGGTTAGGATAGGCGTAGCAGGAGTGTCCTGGGCTGGTTGCCCGCAGTGCAGTGTATTTTGGGTCGTGTGTGTGGGGCATCTATTTCGGATGTACCCTCGTGGTCTCGTTGTGGACATGTGAACTTTTTCACAGTTGAGTTAGTTTGTGATGCAGGCGGCTTTCACTACGCGTTAATTATTGCTGCCTTTTATCTTTCTGATGAGGTAAGCTTTGTTTTCTGACGTTCCCAGCGTATTTTTCTTCACTTAGTGAAGTTTTGTCTGGGTCCCGAGTCAGTCTTCCCTGGGTTGGAAGTTTTTGCTACGGTGGTGTGTTGGCGGTGGTTCCTGTTGTGATATTTCCAGTGTTTGTGTATATTTCAACTTTTATTATGCCGTCTGCCTAGGCCTAGCCAGCCGCTCGTAGCTTTGCCACATGTACTAGTGTTATTATTTATTATTTATAAATATGCCCTACTGTGTCATGTGTATCCGGGTTTTAGTTGTGTATTGGCTAATTCCTCGGACTATAATTGTTTCCTGGTTTAGTTGTGTATTGGCTAATTCCACGGATTATTGTGTGACCTTGGGTTAGTCGTGCGTGGCTCTCCTCGTGTCTTTTGTTGTTCAGATGGTGTCTGATCAGGGTGGGTTTCCTTCCGGCGGGTTTTTTCTCGGTTTCACCATGAAAAAATCCCGGCCGAGAGCCGTGTTGGGCCACACGTGGTTGTTAACACTGGCTTGTATCCCCGGCGTTGGGGGTGTCTGTGGCTCTCCAGGACTGCGTCTCTGTGGGTGCCTGGTTTCAGGCCTCCTTTGATTCCCGGCGGGATGGCTGTACCCATCTATAAAACGTTGTTCTTGTGGACATACGTTATGTAGTTTTTCTACCCGGTTTTACAAAAACCACATGAAAAACCTAGCTGTTGTTTTAGGCTTTCCTCCCCGGCGATCTTTTACAAAGAAGTGGGGACAGGAACTTATGGGGTTAACGTTTGGACATCTCACCCGGCGGGTGCACCTGGGTAGGGTGGGATGAACGACTTATGTCTTTCAGTTAATTAACCAATCCATTTTAGTGATACTATGTGTATCGCCGCCTTTACACTTACGGCGATTGAAGGTTCAATTAGGTTAAATATCGATTCTCACACCCGGCGGGTGCTCCTAGGTGGAGGAACTAAGGAATTTACAAAATTCGATTTCGATTTAACCACTTAATTTATTAGTGGCCCCTCCATCATTGACGAACATGCCTATTACATAAGGCATCCTCTTCAAACACTAATCCGCCGTAGTTTGAATCTACCGCGCAGAGCATTTAAAAACTGAGGAGCCTTCATCATGAGCGCACGCGACCTCACTCATGGCTTCAGTCATTATGAATTGGGTTCTCACTACGAAAAAACTTCATAAAAAATAAAAACAAAAAGAAAATAAGAATAACTATCCAATAAGCTTTCCATCATATCGTGGATGTACTTGTGTGGATTTCTGACCAGACGCTGATTCAGGCGTCATTCCTCCTTCTCTGCTCTGCGCTTAGCCTGCCCGGACGTGCCTCCCCACGCTCCGCTGGTTCCGCATTCGTTGCGTCCCTAGTGAGTTTTTTCTCATTTGTTTACTCCAGGATGTATCGAGTAAGGTTAGGATAGGCGTAGCAGGAGTGTCCTGGGCTAGTTGCCCGCAGTGCAGTGTATTTTGGGTCGTGTGTGTGGGGCATCTATTTCGGATGTACCCTCGTGGTCCCGTTGTGGACATGTGAACTTTTTCACAGTTGAGTTAGTTTGTGATGCAGGCGGCTTTCACTACGCGTTAATTATTGCTGCCTTTTATCTTTCTGATGAGGTAAGCTTTGTTTTCTGACGTTCCCAGCGTATTTTTCTTCACTTAGTGAAGTTTTTTCTGGGTCCCGAGTCAGTCTTCCCGGGGTTGGAAGTTGTTGCTACGGTGGTGTGTTGGCGGTGGTTCCTGTTGTGATATTTCCAGTGTGTGTTTATATTTCAACTGTTTTTATGCCGTCTACCTAGGCCTAGCCAGCCGCTCGTAGCTTTGCCACATGTACTAGTGTTATTATTTATTATTTATGAATATGCCCTACTGTGTCATGTGTATCCGGGTTTTAGTTGTGTATTGGCTAATTCCTCGGACTATATTTGTTTCCTGGGTTAGTTGTGTATTGGCTAATTCCACGGATTATGTTGTGACCTTGGTTAGTCGTGCGTGACTCTCCTCGTGTCGTGTGTTGTTCAGATGGTGTCTGTTCAGGGTGGGTGTTTCCTTCCGGCGGGTTTTTTCTCGGTTTCACCATGAAAAAATCCTGGCCGAGAGCCGTGTTGGGCCACACGTGGTTGTTAACACTGGCTTATATCCCCGGCGTGGGGGGGTGTCTGTGGCTCTCCAGGACTGCGTCTCTGTGGGTGCCTGGTTTCAGGCCTCCTTTAATTCCCGGCGGGATGGCTGTACCCATCCTTAATAAAACGACGTTCTTGTGGACATTCGTTTTGGGGGTTTTTCTACCTGGTTTTACGACAACCACATGAAAAACCTAGCTGTTGTTTAGGCGTTTCTCCCCGGCGATCTTTTACAAAGAAGTGGGGACAGGAACTTATGGGGTTAACTTTTAGACTTCTCACCCGGCGGGTGCACCTGGGTAGGGTGGGATAAACGACTTATGTCTCATATAGTTAACCAATCCATTTTAGTGATACTCTGTGTATCGCTGCCTTTACTCTTACGGCGATTGAAGGTTCAATGAGGTTTAAAAATCGATTCTCACACCCGGCGGGTGCTCCTAGGTGGAGGAACTAAGGAATTTACAAAATTCAATTTCGATTTAACCTTAATTTAGTGATACATTTCGGTATCGCCGCCTTCTATTTCACGGCGATCTTTTGTGACAATTCGTTAAATATCAGATCTCGTATCTTCCTGCCCTGGGCTATTCTACTAAAATATTTCAAGGGCCGGCGTCTTTATGGGGGGGGCTTTGTTACAAAATTGAATCTTGAGACAGTCACCACCTCCTAGAGACTATAAGTGCCATGCTGGACCATTATATCAGAGGGTATTCTTCATTTTCTTTAGCAAATAAGATTTGTTTAGACTCTTTACACCCCGCCGCGTAGCGAGATGTGTTAGCTGTGTCTTTGCATCCCGTTACCCGGCGGGTTATTAACACTTGTATGCGAACATGTTGGGTTAACCTTATGAGCATTAATTCCTGGAAATTTTCTTTTTTTCCAGAGCTGAGCTCCGGCGGACCAATACAGACCCGGCGGTAGTTTTCACACACCAGTCTCTGTCATGGCTACCGTGGCCCCAGTTTTTGCCCTGTGCACTACCCCTACTTGTGCTGGTATCCCTAATTTGCGCATACCCTTTGCATAAGGTGTGTTAAATGTCTAGACCGTTCAAGGGGTCTCTGGGTTATGCATAATTGTTCCTTTTGCTCCCAATTAGCTAATAAAGTCCTGTGTGACAATGATAAGACCGCGGCGGTAGCGTTGAGAGAGGTCCGACAACAGATGTCGGCCTACACTACCATTGTCGCACATAAGTCACTTCAATGTGACAACGTCCCACTTTGGGATAAGTTGCTGTCAGAACACCCTCCCCCTAAACGTTCCTCTAGAGTCACGGGTTTTAAGCCGACAGAGACTAGTCAGGGTTCTGTATCGTCTGCGGATACACCTAAACGCCCGAGAGAGCCTACACCCCCGGCATCCACCTCCTCGTCGCGGGCGAGATCGAGGTCAAGGTCACCTCTCAGACACCAGTCTTCTAGTCGTGCCTCTTCCCCGGCGAGTAAGAAGAGTAAGATGGAAGGTTCCACCAGTGGTCACGGCAGAGATTCCTCCAGGTCTAAGTCTAGTTCGCGGTCACACCGCAGCCATAAATCCTCCAAAAAGGATTCACATAGGAAGTCCTCTCGACATTCCCCAAAGTCTAGTGCATCTCATCGTACCTCTACACCTGAAAGTGTTTGTGTTACGGCCTCAGAGTCCAGTGAAGCGCCTGTCCCTAAAAAAGATTTACCTATTGATATTTTAACCCTAGAAATGGAAAGTTCAGGAAGTTCAATAATTGAGAATGTTTCAGACTCTCAAGAGAGCGTAGGCCAGGGCCTCGGTGTTTGGCGGTTTGCTCAACCAGGGTCTGACCACCCGCGTCCGACTCATACGAGTCACACAGTAGCCGATGTCCACAGGGACGCGGCGATCCCATCCTCTATCCCGACTTATCTTGGAAACAAGGTACCCCTGCCTCGGCGGGGTCTTCTCAGGAGGATCGGGAGGAAAAAGATGAAGTTTCGATAATTTCAGAAATGGAAGGACAAGGGTCAGGCTCAGGCTTGGACGCCGCCCGTGATAATAATGATTCACCTGTAAGTTCTTCATCTAACCAGTTTGTTACAGCACAAGAAATTGATGGGTTGATTACTCATGCTCTATCTAAATTTTTTGGTCAACAACAGGAAAACCCCACAATGGACTTGGGGGCTCCCTCGACAAGTTCTACGGTACGGCCTCTGATGACGTCAATTGATTTATCTAAGATTCCTAACCCTCCTACTCTGTCACCGGCAAGGAGCACTAAGCCTGCTACGGCGGCATTAACAACGTCAAATGTCAGGGTCATAACGGATGTCAATCCACCCCCTCTAGACAAAGCGCCTCTTAGAAAGGTAGCTATGCCCCTGCTTTATGGGCCAGACGAGTCATGGGTTCTTTTGAACCCCTCTAAGCCAGAGCTTGCCCAACCTACCTTGTCAGGGGAACTCCCGGTCCCACGTGAGTGGTTTATCCAGGGTAATAAGTCAAAGAAATTAAGGGCATTGGATGCCTTGGGTAATGTTTTGGACGTAAATATCAAGGCTATACCTAGTTATTATCACCAGGATTATTTTGTGTATGCTTCAAAGCCTGCTTTACCCCCTGCCTCAGCTTCAAAACTATTTTCAGACTGGTCTAAGCTGGATGGGTTTAATGATATTAAGACTCTGTCAGCTCTTACTCCTGAACTAGATTTACAGACCGTCACAGACGACGCAGCTAATCCAGTTTTGAAGGTGGGACAGTTGGGACCAGGACCTTGGGTGGATTGGGAGGTAGAGGCTCAAAACTTTGCAACCACTTTCACTTCTAAATCTTCCCACCAGATCCCTCAAGATACACATTCATGGTTCTCCATGCCGGTGGGTTCTGCCGGCGGAGTCCCGTCAGCTTTGTTTGCTTTTCTAGCTGCCCCTAAGATTAATCTTTGTGAACTGAAGGACCCGTTCACTACCCCTACCCCTACTCATCTCGACAGAGAATTTAGGCTAAGGGGAAAAGCTTTTCGCCTGTTTTCACAGTACATAGTATCTCAGCAGGTGGCTAAGTCTTTACTCCGGTCCACTCAGGCAATCGCAGATGCGGATGCTCGAAGATCGGTTGAGTTATCCCGGCGTCTGATTCTTCAGTCGTCCATCCAATCCTTAGGTGACATACGCACAGCCTTGCTTGAGGCGGTGCGAGCACGACAAGATCTTAGGATGTCGTTAGTTCGCAAGCTACCTGATCGCATTGCTAACCAGGTGGTGATGTCCCCAGTACTTACTCCTTCTTTAATGTCCCCTGAAGTATGGCGAACGGTGTTCAATATGGCACAGGCCGTTAAGCACAGTCCCGTCCCGTCTAAGAAACCTGCATTTAACTTCCCCAAACCCAGGCCTCCTACTAAAACTCAGCCAGGGGGTTCTAAGCCTTTTCTTCCGCCTAAGTCCTCCCACTCCCCCCTGGGTCAGTACAGGCATAGACAGAGAGGGTTTTCAGGACAGAGAGGACGCGGCCAGCATAAGCCGGGTCAGAGCCAGTCTTCGGCCCACACCAGCCAGCCGGCAAAGCGTCCAACACCACCAACCCCACCATCAAAAAACTAAAGTCTCTCTCACTCCCAGTGCCTACCTTAAGGCCGGAGGAACCGAGGGAAGTACAGCCGGCGAACCCTTGTCTGCTAACTGGGTCGTTCCGAACGTGTCACCAAGCATGGCCGTTAAAAACTTGGGCACGGATGGTGGCACGCAAAGGCATCACTTGGCAGTGGCTCCGGCGACCTCGCTTACGTCAGCCGACAACGGCGAATTGTGTTTCTTTAGAGGTGGAGTCGCTGGTCCAGGAGATGATTGCCAAGAATGTCATCATCCCGGTCCCTCCAAATTACCCTGTATTCACGTCCAAACTATTTTTGGTTCCCAAACGGGACAGTGTTCAGATGAGGCCGGTCGTAGATCTGTCTTATCTGAATCTTCACATTTACAACGAATCTTTCAGAATGTTAACAGTTCACCAAATCAGGCTAACACTTCCGCCGGGAGGCTGGATGTGTTCCCTAGACCTGACAGACGCCTATTGGCACGTGTCGGTCAACAAAAGATTTCAAAGGTTTTTGGCCTTAAGGATCAGGCACCAAAATTTTGTTTTTCAGAGGATGCCGTTCGGTTTGAACCTAGCACCTCGATTATTCACGAAACTAGTCCGGCAAGCCCTGATGCCGTTGTTAAAACAGGGAATCAGAGTGTTGTGGTATCTAGACGACTGGCTGGTGGTGGCAGAGACACAACAATTATGCATAAAACATGTCAATATCATTTTAAATCATGTCAAAACTCTAGGCTTCAAGGTAAATCTGGTAAAGTCAAACCTTGTTCCCTCAAGAGTAATTCAGTGGATAGGGCTGGTCTGGGACACCGCCGCTCTCACTCTGAGTCAGAGTGTGGACAATCGCAACAGGTTTCGCAGGAAACTGTTCAGGTTTCTTCACAGTCTGACTACGACACGAAGAGTCTGGGAGTCTCTGGTCGGCTCTCTCAACTGGATTCAACTAACTGTCAAGTTGGGCCGGTTGAAAGTAAAACGATTAATATTGGAAGGCAACAAATATTTCCCGCTCTTACCGGCGGGAAAATTATGGCCCATACCAAAATTAATCCACACCTTACTAGCGGTCTGGGCGAAGAGGGAAACATTGCACTCAATAATGTCATGGACCTCTCCTCCACCAACGGTATGGGTAGACACGGATGCGTCGGGCACCATAGGGTGGGGATTTCAGTCAAATCAGGGGCACCAGGGTCAGGGGCTTTGGTCCCACTTAGAAATCTCTCACATAAATGTCATAGAATTACTAGTCCCCTTGTATTTCCTTCAGGCTCACGGCCCGGCGTTACGGGGCAAGTCGGTGGCCTTCAGAATGGACAATCTGAATGCAGTTCACTGTATTCAGAAACAAGGGTCAACGAGGTCAAGGAAGTTGCTACTCGTGTCGGAAGAGATTTTTGTTCTAGCCATCAGTCTAGATATTTATCTTCACGCATCTTACCTCCCAGGCGTAGCGAACGTCTGGGCAGACGCTCTGTCCCGGAGACAGAGCACGACAGTAGAATGGGAGCTCAAGCAACCCATTTTCGACCTAATGATTGCGGAGCTCTCCCATCCACAAGTGGATCTTTTTGCGTCCGAGGAGACTCACAAGCTCCCTCTATACCTCACCCGCCGGGCGATAACGCCGGCAGGGGGGCCAGACGCCCTAGTGACAGACTGGAACAGATGGAGCTCCATCTATCTGTTTCCACCGCCAGATGCGTCACTAATGTGCCACGTAGTGAACAAACTACGAGATTATCGAGGCTTAGTCTCGCTAATCGCGCCCCTGTGGCCGGCACAGTTGTGGTACCAGCAATTGAAAATGTGGTGCCCGGACCCGGTATCGCTCCCGGTCGGGTACTTCCACTTAGACACGATTGGCAACCTAGCGACCTCGCTGACTTTTGCATTATGGACATTCAGGAGGCCAAGTGGCTAGCACCATACGGTAGAGATGTGACCAATAAATTGCTCAATCAATATACTCAGTCTACTAAGCGACAGTATCAATCACATTGGCAAGCTTTTACTTCTTGGATTGTTAGAACAGAACAAACTGTACCCTCAGTGGCATTGGTTTTTAATTACTTAAACTATCTGTTTGAGCAGAAACGTTTATCTGTGGTGACATTAAAGAATCACTTAACTGCGATTAGAGTGCCCTTTTTAGACCTTACAGGTCTGTCCATACTGGTGGCGGAGGAAACAGGATTTACGAGAGCGTGTTTTAAACTCCGCCCACCTCCCCGTCAGCTCATGCCTACTTGGTCTCTGGACAAAGCTTTGTCTTTGCTTCATTCTCGTCTGTATCAAAATACTGCAGACTTTGCATTAATCTTAAAGAAGGCGGTTTTCCTTTTGGCTTTGGCCACCGGAAACAGAGTGTCTGAGCTGGCGGCGATGAGCAACACACCTAATTGTCTTAGGTTTGGTCGACTTAATGATTCAATTTCCATTGCACCCTCCCCAGCTTTTGTAGCCAAGAATGAGCATAGTGCACACGTGTTTTCTGAGTTCACGGTGCCGGCGTTAAAAAGGGGAAAGGTGCATCATAATTTATGTCCAGTGCAAGCTCTAACCAAATATTTGAGAATAGCTCCTCAAAACCCCCAAGGTGCTTTATGGGTAGCAAGTACGGGTAAACGCTTACTTAAACGGCAATTAGCCTCTCTTCTGGTAGAAGTCATTAAAGAGAGTAATCCCGGCGTTGTGGGTAGGGCCCACGATTTACGCAAGTGGGCAGCCTCTTTACGTTTCCTGAAAAAAATTTCAGTTGAAGATATCGCGTCCACACAGTTGTGGGCGTCTAATCATACGTTTCTCTCTAGATACTTGTCAGTTGCTCTAGACAAACCTTCCTTACCATGTATAGCTTTAAGGCAGAGGGTCTAGGTGGCCCTGCAGTCACTTATGTTTACTTTCACGGGAAGGGGGTGGGGGGGGGGTGCAGTCAGTTGACATAGGACACCCTAGACCCCGCCGGAGTATGAGAGCTGTGATACAATTTAAGGTTAAAATGTGATATGAAAATTTCTCAGCGAGAAATTGTGCTAGTACAAGGTTTAGTACAAAACAACGGTGTTGTTATAGTAGTTTTAGCTGCGAAAGCAATGTAATATTAGAACAATGGAGTTCCTTTGCAATTTATCTCCACATGTATTTTGGGGTTTATGATGTGCACATATAAACTTATAACTTATTATTTTTGTCACCACTCGTTGAGTGGGGTGCCTTTGTAACTACAGATCTGTGTTCAGAATCTTCAGGGTTACCCGTTTTTGTCAGGCAGGCTTCTTTGAAGCACACACCTGCCTGAACCCCCTTTTTCTTGTATATTTTCGGCCTACGCCAAAGTGTTACAATATATTTCAAAAGTAAGAATACTATGTGGTTGTTTTTATTATCTGCTTTTCTAGAGTTATGATATGATTACGAATGTCCCCCTCCAGTCTTAGATATCAGGCATGTTCGTCAATGATGGAGGGGCCACTAATAAATTATAGGTTTGACTCCTGTAAGGAGATAAGGAAAACCTAATATTTAGTAGTGGCCCCGTAATCATTGACGACTGGGGCCCTCCCGACCGTCCCCTTCCCATTCGTTGATGTATTAAGGATTTTGGTTTACTTGATATGTCAGTGAAGGAGGAATGACGCCTGAATCAGCGTCTGGTCAGAAATCCACACAAGTACATCCACGATATGATGGAAAGCTTATTGGATAGTTATTCTTATTTTCTTTTTGTTTTTATTTTTTACGAAGTTTTTTCGTAGTGAGAACCCAATTCATAATGACTGAAGCCATGAGTGAGGTCGCGTGCGCTCATGATGAAGGCTCCTCAGTTTTTAAATGCTCTGCGCCGTAGATTCAAACTACGGCGGATTAGTGTTTGAAGAGGATGCCTTATGTAATAGGCATGTTCGTCAATGATTACGGGGCCACTACTAAATATTAGGTTTTCCTTATCTCCTTACAGGAGTCAAACCTATAATTTAGTGATACAAATAGGTATCGCCGCCTTCTAACTTACGGCGATCTTTTGTGACAATTCGTTAGACATCAGATCTCGTATCATCCTGCCCTGTGCTATTCTCCTAAAATATTTCAAGGGCCGGCGTCTTTATGGGGGGTTGCTTTGTTACAAAATTGAATCTTGAGACAGTCACCACCTCCAAGAGACTATAAGTGCCATGCTGGACCGTTATATTATATCAGAGGGTATTCTTCACTTTCTTTAGCAAAAGATTTGTTTAGATTTTTTACACCCCGCCGCGTAGCGAGCTGTGTTCGTTGTGTCATTACATCTCGTTACCCGGCGGGTTATTAACACTTGTGTGCGAACATGTTGGGTTAACCTTATGAGCATTAATTCCTGGAAATTTTCTTTTTTTCCAGAGCTGAGCTCCGGCGGACCAATACAGACCCGGCGGTAGTTTTCACCCACCAGTCTCTGTCATGGCTACCGTGGCCCCAGTTTTTGCCCTGTGCACTACCCCTACTTGTGCTGGTATCCCTATTTTTGCGCATACCCTTTGCATAAGGTGTGTTAAATGTCTAGACCGTTCAAGGGGTCTCTGGGTTATGCGTAATTGTTCTTTTTGCTCCCAATTAGCTGTAAAGGTCCTTTGTGAGAATGATAAGACCGCGGCGGTAGCGTTGAGAGAAGTCAGGCAACAGATGTCGGCCTACACTACCATTGTTGCGCATAAGTCACTTCAATGTGACAACATCCCACTTTGGGATAGATTGCTTTCAGAACACCCTCCCCCTAAACGTTCCTCTAGAGTCACGAGTATTAAGCCGGCGGAGACTAGTCAGGGTTCTGTATCTTCTGCGGCTACACCTAAACGCCCGAGAGAGCCTACACCCCCGGCATCCGCCTCCTCGTCTCGGACGAGATCTCGGTCAAGGTCACCTCTCAGACACCAGTCATCTAGTCGTGCCTCTTCACCGGCGAGTAAGAAGAGTAGGACGGAAGGTTCCACCAGTGGTCACGGCGAGGAATCCTCCAGATCTAAGAATAGATCGCGGTCACACCGTAGCCATAAATCCTCCAAAAAGGATTCACATAAACGGAAGTCCTCTCGACATTCACCAACTTCTAGTGCATCTCATCGTACCTCTACACCAGACAGAGTTTGTGTTACGGCCTCAGAGTCCAGTGCAGCGCCTGTCCCAAAAGAGGATTTGCCAATTAATATTTTAACCCTGGAAATGGAAAGTTCAGGGGGTTCAGTAATTGAGAATGTTTCAGACTCTCAAGAGAGCGTAGGCCAGGGCCTCGGTGTTTGGCGGTTTGCTCAACCAGGGTCTGACCACCCACGTCCGACTCATACGAGTCACACAGTAGCCGAGGTCCACAGGGACGCGGCGATCCCATCCTCTATCCCAGACTTATCTTGGCAACAAGGTACCCCTGCCTCGGCGGGGTCTTCTCAGGAGGATCAGGAGGAAAAAGACGAAGTTTCAATAATTTCGGAGATGGAAGGACAAGGGTCAGGCTCAGGCTTGGACGCCGCACGGGATACTAATGATTCACCTGTAAGTTCTTCATCAAACCAGTTTGTTACGGCACAAGAAATTAATGGGCTGCTTACTCATGCTTTATCTAAATTTTTTGGTCAACAACAGGAAAACCCCACAATGGACTTGGGGCTCCCACGACAAGTTCTACGGTACGGCCTCTGATGACTTCAATTGATTTATCGAAGATCCCTAACCCTCCTACTCTGTTACCTTCAGGGATCACTAGGCCTGCTACGGCGGCATTGACAACTTCAAATGTCAGGGTCATAACGGATGTCAATCCACCCCCTCTAGACAAAGCGCCTCTTAGAAAGGTAGCTATGCCCCTGGTTTATGGGCCGGACGAGTCATGGGTTCTTTTGAACCCCTCTAAACCAGAGCTTGCCCAACCTACCTTGTCAGGGGAACTCCCGGTACCGCGTGAGTGGGTCATCCAGGGCAATAAGTCAAAGAAATTAAGGGCCATGGATACTTTGGGTAATGTTCTGGACGTAAACATCAAGGCTATACCTAGTTATTATCACCAAGATTATTTTGTGTATGCTTCTAAGCCTGCTTTACCCCCTGCCTCAGCTTCAAAACTATTTTCAGACTGGTCTAAGCTGGATGGGTTTAATGATATTAAGACTCTGTCAGCTCTCACTCCTGAACTAGATTTACAGACCGTCACAGACGACGCAGCTAATCCAGTTTTGAAGGTGGGACAGTTGGGACCAGGACCTTGGGTAGATTGGGAGGTAGAGGCTCAAAACTTTGCAACCACTTTCACTTCTAAATCTTCCCACCAGATCCCTCAAGATACACATTCATGGTTCTCCATGCCGGTGGGTTCTGCCGGCGGAGTCCCGTCAGCTTTGTTTGCATTTCTAGCTGCCCCTAAGATTAATCTTTGTGAACTGAAGGACCCGTTCACTACCCCTACCCCTACTCACCTAGACAGAGAATTTAGGCTACGGGGAAAAGCTTTTCGCCTGTTTTCACAGTACATAGTATCTCAGCAGGTGGCTAAGTCTTTACTACGGTCCACTCAGGCAATCGCAGATGCGGATGCTCGAAGATCGGTTGAGTTATCCCGGCGACTGATTCTTCAATCGTCAATCCAATCCTTAGGTGACATACGCACCGCCTTGCTTGAGGCGGTACGAGCACGACAAGATCTTAGGATGTCGTTAGTTCGCAAGCTACCTGATCGCATTGCTAATCAGGTGGTGATGTCACCAGTGCTTACTCCCTCTTTAATGTCCCCTGAAGTGTGGCGAACGGTGTTCAATATGGCACAGGCCGTTAAGCACAGTCCCACCCCTTCTAAGAAACCTGCATTTAACTTCCCCAAACCCAGGCCTACTACTAAAGCTCAGCCAGGGGGTTCTAAACCTTTTCTTCCGCCTAAGTCCTCCCACTCCCCCCAGGGTCAGTACAGGCATAGACAGAGTAGGTTTTCAGGACAGAGAGGACGCGGCCAGAATAAGCCAGGTCAGAGCCAGTCTTCGGCCCACACCAGCCAGCCAGCCGGCAAAGCGTCCAGCACCACCAGCCCCACCATCAAAAAACTAAAGTCTCTCTCACTCCCGGTGCCAACCTTAAGGCCGGAGGAACCGAGGGTAGTACAGCCGGCGAACTCTTGTCTGCTAACTGGGTCGTTCCGAACGTGTCACCAAGCATGGCCGTTAAACACTTGGGCACGGATGGTGGCACGCAAAGGCATCACTTGGCAGTGGCTCCGGCGACCTCGCTTACGTCAGCCGACAACGGCGAATATTGTTTCTTTAGAGGTGGAGTCACTAGCCCAGGAAATGATTGCCAAGAATGTCATCATCCCGGTCCCACCAAATTACCCTGTATTCACGTCCAAACTATTTTTGGTTCCCAAACGGGACAGTGTTCAGATGAGGCCGGTCGTAGACCTGTCTTATCTGAATCTTCACATTCACAACGAATCTTTCAGAATGTTAACAGTACACCAAATCAGGCTAACACTTCCGCCGGGAGGTTGGATGTGTTCACTAAACCTGACAGACGCCTATTGGCACGTATCGGTCAACAAAAGATTTCAAAGGTTTTTGGCCTTACGGATCAGGCACCAAAATTTTGTTTTTCAGAGGATGCCGTTCGGCTTGAACCTAGCACCTCGATTATTCACAAAACTAGTCCGGCAAGCCCTGATGCCATTGTTAAAACAGGGGATCAGAGTTTTGTGGTATCTAGACGACTGGCTGGTGGTGGCAGAGACACAACAATTATGCATAAAACATGTCAATATCATTTTAAATCATGTCAAAACTCTAGGCTTCAAGGTAAATCTGGTAAAGTCAAACCTTGTTCCCTCAAGAGTAATTCAGTGGATAGGGCTGATCTGGGACACCGCCGCTCTCACTCTGAGTCAGAGTGTGGACAATCGCAACAGGTTTCGCAGGAAACTGTTCAGGTTTCTTCACAGTCTGACTACGACGCGAAGGGTCTGGGAGTCTCTGGTCGGCTCTCTCAACTGGATTCAACTAACTGTCAAGTTGGGCCGGTTGAAAGTAAAACGATTAATATTGGAAGGCAACAAATATTTCCCGGTCTTACCGGCGGGAAAATTATGGCCCATCCCGAAATTAATCCACACCTTACTAGCGGTCTGGGCGAAGAGGGAAACATTGCACTCAATAATGTCATGGACCTCTCCTCCACCAACGGTATGGGTAGACACGGATGCGTCAGGCACAATAGGGTGGGGATTTCAGTCAAATCAGGGGCACCAGGGTCAGGGGCTTTGGTCCCACTTAGAAATCTCTCACATCAATGTCAAAGAATTACTAGTCCCCTTGTATTTTCTTCAGGCTCACGGCCCGGCGTTACGGGGCAAGTCGGTGGCCTTCAGAATGGACAATCTGAATGCAGTCCACTGTATTCAGAAACAAGGGTCAACGAGGTCAATGAAGTTGCTAAACGTGTCGGAAGAGATTTTTGCTCTAGCCAACAGTCTAGATATTTATCTTCACGCATCTTATCTCCCAGGCGTAGCGAACGTCTGGGCAGACGCTCTGTCCCGGAGACAGAGCACGACAGTAGAATGGGAGCTCAAGCAACCCATTTTCAACCTAATGATTGCAGAGCTCTCCCATCCACAAGTGGATCTTTTTGCGTCCGAGGAGACTCACAAACTCCCTCTATACCTCACCCGCCGGGCGAAAACGCCGGCAGGGGGGCCAGACGCCCTAGTGACAGACTGGAACAGATGGAGCTCCATCTATCTGTTTCCACCGCCAGATGCGTCACTAATGTGCCACGTAGTGAACAAACTACGAGATTATCGAGGCTTAGTCTCGCTAATCGCGCCCCTGTGGCCGGCGCAGTTGTGGTACCAGCAATTGAAAATGTGGTGCCCGGACCCGGTATCGCTCCCGGTCGGGTATTTCCACTTAGACACGATTGGCAACCTAGCGACCTCGCTGACTTTTGCATTATGGACATTCAGGAGGCCAAGTGGCTAGCACCATACGGTAGAGATGTGACCAATAAATTACACAATCAATATACTCAGTCTACAAAACGACAGTATCAATCACATTGGCAAGCCTTTACTTCTTGGATCGTTAGAACAGAACAAACTGTACCCTCAGTGGCATTAGTTTTTAATTATTTGAATTATCTGTTTGAGCAGAAACGTTTATCTGTGGTGACATTAAAAAATCACTTAACTGCGATTAGAGTGCCCTTTTTAGACCTTACGGGTCTTTCCATACCGGTAGCGGAGGAAACAGGTTTTATGAGGGCATGTTTTAAACTCCGCCCACCTCCCCGTCAGCTCATGCCTACTTGGTCTCTGGACAAAGCTTTGTCTTTGCTTCACTCTCGTCTGTACCAAAATACTGCAGACTTTGCATTACTCTTAAAAAAGGCGGTTTTCCTTTTGGCTTTGGCCACCGGAAACAGAGTGTCTGAGCTGGCGGCGATGAGCAACACACCTAATTGTCTTAGGTTTGGTAGACTTAATGAATGTATTTCCATTGCACCCTCCCCAGGTTTTGTAGCCAAGAATGAGCATAGTGCACACGTGTTTTCTGAGTTCACGGTGCCGGCGTTAAAAAGGGGAAAGGTGCATCATAATCTATGTCCAGTGCAAGCTCTAACCAAATATTTGAGAGTAGCTCCTCAAAACCCCCAAGGTGCTTTATGGGTAGCAAGTATGGGTAAACGCTTACTTAAACGGCGATTAGCCTCTCTTCTGGTAGAAGTCATTAAAGAAAGTAATCCCGGCGTTGTGGGTCGGGCCCACGATTTACGCAAATGGGCAGCCTCTTTACGTTTCCTGAAAAAATTTTCAGTCGAAGATATCGCGTCCACGCAGTTGTGGGCGTCTAATCATACGTTTCTGTCTAGATACTTGTCAGTTGCTCTAGACAAACCTTCCTTACCATGTATAGCTTTAAGGCAGAGGGTCTAGGTGGCCCTGCAGTCACTTTTGTTTACTTTCACGGGAAGGGGGGGGGGGGGGGGGGTGCAGTCAGTTGACATAGGACACCCTAGACCCCGCCGGAGTATGAGAGCTGTGATACAATTTAAGGTTAAAATGTGATATGAAAATTTCTCAGCGAGAAATTGTGCTAGTACAATATTAAGTACAAAACAACGGTGTTGTTATAGTAGTTTTAGCTGCGAAAGCAATTTAATATTAGAACAATGGAGTTCCTTTGCAATTTATCTCCAAGTGTATTTTGGGGTTTATTATGTGCACATATAAACTTATAACTTGTTATTTTTTGTCACCACTCGTTGAGTGGGGTGCCTTTGTAACTACAGATCTGTGTTCAGAATCTTCAGGGTTACCCATTTTTTGTCAGGCAGGCTTCTTTGAAGCACGCACCTGCCTGAACCCCCTTTTTCTTGTATATTTTCGGCCTACGCCGTTGTTAAATATATTTTCAAAAGTAAGAATACTATGTGGTTGTTTTTATTATCTGCTTTTCTAGAGTTATGATATGATTACGAATGTCCCCCTCCAGTCTTAGAAATCAGGCATGTTCGTCAATGATGGAGGGGCCACTAATAAATTATAGGTTTGACTCCTGTAAGGAGATAAAGAAAACCTAATATTTAGTAGTGGCCCCGTAATCATTGACGACTGGGGCCCTCCCGACCGTCCCCTTCCCATTCGTTGATGTATTGAGGATTTTGGTTTACTTGATATGTCAGTGAAGGAGGAATGACGCCTGAATCAGCGTCTGGTCAGAGATCCACACAAGTACATCTACGATATGATGGAAAGCTTATTAGATAGTTATTCTTATTTTATTTTTGTTTTTATTTTTTACAAAGTTTTTTCGTAGTGAGAACCCAATTCATAATGACTGAAGCCATGAGTGAGGTCGCGTGCGCTCATGATGAAGGCTCCTCAGTTTTTTAAATGCTCTGCGCGGTAGATTCAAAACTACGGCGGATTAGTGTTTGAAGAGGATGCCTTATGTAATAGGCATGTTCGTCAATGATTACGGGGCCACTACTAAATATTAGGTTTTCTTTATCTCCTTACAGGAGTCAAACCTATAATATAACCATTATTCCTGTAAGACCTAGACAGAGCTCATGACTGAAGATGTTAGCAACCATGCAGTAACTCTAATTCTTACTCCAACCAGAGATTGTATAGATAACCCTCTTTTACCATTGTCTCGACGCATATCTACCACGAAACAATAACGAAGCTACCCCTACGAACTGCCGCTTTCTTTGGTATATATTTCATAGAAAACGCAGTTCCCAGGGTCAACTAGATCAGCAAGAAATCGTGTCAACTAATAGTGTCCATAACCCCTCGTATTGACGAGTAATAGTACACTATGTTTTTCTCTACTTTTATCCACAGTCAAGCACACACCTACAGCTAACCTCATCTTCCCCACAGTCCACATGATTCTATAATTTCCAGACTCATATACCACCACCTATTGCTCATCCCCCGGTAGCGTTTGATTACCCTACCTTCCCTGTCGGTAACCCCCAGTCTAAGATACCAACTGTAGCCTAATATCACAATCCTGTTGCCTCAGCAAGAGTTCACCATAAACACAAAGTTCTTCTTTAATAGGAAAGAATGGTGTAGCTTTATTAAGCCTCCAGTCTTCAGTTTTAATACTGGTTTTTACCCTCTGTAACTGATCATCATTGACGGACTCTTGCTCAATCTCTCTTGCTGATAAAGCAACAGGAACATTGCTCTCCACTACTGCCCGAACATAGTCCTAAGTTTCACCTTTGTCCCTCTGTACTCCAGAATTCAGCCTAGATAACACATCAGCATTATTGCCTACACCCGGTCGGTATACAACATTAAAATCATATGCCTGCAGCCTGAGTACCCACCTCTCTACTTGGGCTGACGGTTTGATCTAGAATTCTAGATGAATAGATGAACTCTAATGGTTTGTGGTCAGTTTCTAATTCAAATTTACGACCAAACACATACAGATTAAACCTCTCGCATGCCCACACTAGTGCCAGTGCTTCTCTTTCTGTCTGGCTATACCTGCGCTCGACGGCTGTCAAGCTCCTGGAGGCATAGGATATTACCTTCCATAGACCACCTATCAGCTGAAGTAAAACTGCCCCTAGACCAGTTGGCGAGGCATCTGCTACAATCCTCGTTTTACAATTTGGCTTGAAATATGCAAGTACTCTTGTTGACGTTAGACATTCTTTCAAATGGTCAAAACTTCTCTGTTGCTCCTCACCCCACTCAAACGTTACATTTTTGCGAGTAAGCCTCTGAATTGGCTCAGCTACAGTTGATAAATTTGGTATAAATCTAGACACAAACTGCACAAGCCCCATGAATTATCTCACTTCCCCTGTATTACTCGGTGCCACTGCATCTTGTATATCGCCTATTTTCTCTTCACTAGGTTTCACACCATTCTGTGTTATCTTGTGACCAAAAAAATTGAGTTTCCTAAGCCTAGATTCACACTTCCCTGCATTGAGGGTAAGACCAGCCTCCTCCAACATGCTCAGAACTGCTAGTAACCTCTCCTCATGTTCTTTCTCATCCCTCCCATAAACAATGAGATCATCAGCAATCTTGGCTACCCCTTTACAACTCCTGATCACCCCCTGGATTATCTATCTATCTATCTATTGCCGGACGCCTTACTCCCCTTACGAGGGTGGCCATACACAGAATGCCCCCAAGCGGACCTATTCCCTGTGAGAGGGACAACCCGAGCCAGTTTATTGAAGGACTTACAGGATTGACCACTCAATTTAGGATCCGTCCGACTCCGAGGCCCTCTGTGTATCTTGTTAACACTATTTTTCTACAGTGGTGTTCGGCTAATCCATCCACTAACCTGCCTTACCCTTAGGTAAGCAGTACGGATTTGTATCAGGTTTACTCCCCTAGACAGGTTGCCAACCAAGGCTGACGAGTCCCATCCACCCGGATTTGTATAAGGTTGTCTCCCCTAGATGAGTTGCCGACCAAGGCTAACGAGTCCCATCTACCCGATAATTATCCCTGCCCCTGGATTATCTGCTGGTATTTCTCAGGTGCTGAACTGACCCCAAACATTAACCGCTTATACCTGTAAAGTCCCCTGTGAGTAGCAAAAGTTGTAATGTACCGACTTGATTCATCCAAAACTATCTGGTGAAAACCCCACTTTAGATCAAGTTTACTGAATACAGTACTTCCATTTAGGTCTTGCAGCAGTTCCTTCACAGTTGGAATAGGTTGGTGTTCCCTGATTATAGCCTCATTAGCCTTTCTCATGTCAACACAAATTCGAACATCATCATTTTGTTTTGGGGCTACAACTAAAGGGGATACCCAGCTAGTGGGACCCTCCGGTACCTCCTCTATTATGTCGTTCTTCAATAACTCATCCAGTTTGTCATCCACTTTATCTCTTAAACCGAATAGAATTCTTTTCACTCTTTGAGCCACCGGGAAAACACTCTCGTCAATGTTCAGCTTAAGCTCCTAATCTTTTAGCTTCCCAATACCTACAGAGAGTTTGTCGTATTTGTCCTTTATCTCCCCCGGCAGTTCACTAACATTGTTTACATGAAATGGCCCAATTCTCAAAACATTAAGGGTTTCTGCAGTATCTTTGCACAAGAGGGTCCTCCCTGGCCAGTCGACCACAACAAATTCAGCTACACATCTCTGATCATTGGCTGGGCAGTGAACCTCTGCTGTAAATGTTCCTAATGTTGGCAGGGGTTCACTACTACCATAAGCAAATAACTGCTTTGCACCTTTTCTTGATTTGCATTTTACTTTATAAGATTTTAACATTTCCCAAGTTTCTAACCCCATTACATTACGAGTAGCTTCCGAATCAATTATTACATCCTTCACTCGAATACCCCCAACCTGAAGCTGAATTAACACATTAGGCCTATTCTGATCTTTGTTTTCATTTGATACGGAAAATGCAAATTCCCTGTTGTCCCCAGTAAATTGTCCCTTTTTGTTACTCCCACTCTCAACCAAGTGTGTGTTGGTGGTAGTCTTCCCTCCTTGCCGTGCCTCCCGCTGGTAATCCACGGGTATTGGGGTGCGGCACTTGATCCTGAAATGTCCTACTTTGCCACACTTGTTGCACCTACGGCCTCTCGCTGGACAAAACTCATCCCTGGCAAAATGGCCAAAACCTCCACAGCGGTAACATTCTTTCTTGACCTGGTAGTGGGTGTCGTCGTTCCTCCCTGCACGGCTGCTTGTACATGATCCTGGGTAGGCTGGGTTCCTTCCACGTCGAGTCTCCCCCCTCATAGCGTTCACTTCGGAATCCACCTCGTTGACCTGGCTAGTAGTAGGGCTAGGGCTAGGCTTGTCTACTCCCATTACCTCCATTTGCCTGTCAACTGCTTCTTGAGCCCTCGCCACTTGGAGCAACCTCTGCAGTGTTACAGAGCCATCCAATTCTAAAAATTTCCTTCTCAGTTTTGGAGAATAACATTTATCAATCAGCTGGTCCCTCATGTATTCTTCTACCACAAACAAAACACAACACAACCCACAACGATCGATACTAGCGGTACATTAGTATACAGGTAAACAAAACACAACACAACCCACAACGAGGGGCGACGCGCTCCTCGGTGCTGCTAGGAGAGTGGCGAACACAACCTAAGGTACCTAAGGTACAATGATTGTGAGGTTCACAAATCGATTTGGTCAAGATTACTCTGTTTATATTAGTATATAAGCATCTAGCATCGATATTTAGCTATCGAGATAAACGTTTTTTCATCGAAATTTGTGATTGGGGAGAGCTTGAAGGTGGCATCGAGATGCGAAATATCGAGATGAGATTGATCGAGATATGTGAGCCTACTGTATACAGTAAACAACCACGGGGACATCACACACCCGTTTCAAACCAACATTCAGGTCAAAGAACTCGCTCTGCTCACTCTCCACACGTACTGCCGTCTTTGCACCCTCATACATGCTCTTCACTGCTTTCAGCATCTTGCCATCTACTCCGTATATTCTAAGTACTTTCCACAAACCTTCTCTATCCACTCTGTCATAGGCCTTCTCCAAGTCCATAAAGGCAACATACACCTTTTGTTTCTTCTCCAGATATTTCTCCACAACACAATTCAGGGTAAAAATCTGATCTACACATCTTCTTCCCTTCCTAAAACCTCCCTGCTCGTCGCCTATCCATTTCTCCGTTCTCACTCTCACTCTCTCAATCACTACCCTACTGTATACTGTATACCTATACTGTATATATCCATGCACTGCTTTATTACTGAACAAAAATACTACATTACAGTACTTACTCAAATCTCAAGTATCTTCAATGATGTATATATCTTGCATGCTGTAGTGTATATGAGTTGGTGACAATGTGCATGGCATTAGTCATCTAAGTGAGTTGGGAACACTGTGAGAGGATAGCGGGAGACGGCTGTAAACAAAGACTGTAAAAGCGGGCTGAGGAATAAACCACCAAAGTATAGCGGAATTTGTGTCAACCCTTTAATTATATGCTGTACATTACATTTGGCGACGAGGATGAAGTTCGCTAGCATGTGCTGAGATGACCAGAAGCCGAAAATAGTGAAGACAGGCAAGATGAGCAGCTCGGTAATACTGGATTTTGGTGGCCTCAGGGAGTTTGATGTCCAAGGTGATCCCCATTCCCTAGCACAAAGATGGAAGCTGTGGAAGAGATCTTTCAATCTATTCGTTGTTGGGAAGGGTGTGAAAGAGGAGCAACAGAAGACTGCATTACTTCTTCATACCGCTGGATCGGCAGTGCAAGAAATCTTTTATGCCTTGGTGGGTGAGGATGATGCGAAGGGCTACAGTGAAACAGTGAAAATTCTAGACGAGTATTTTACACCTAAGACTAATATACCTTTTGAGAGACATGTGTTTAGACAGATAAGCCAGTCAAGTAAGGAGACAGTAGATCAGTATGTGTGTAGGCTAAGACAGCGTAGTGCAACTTGTGATTTTGGAGATAAGGTAGAAGAATACATGAGGGACCAGCTGATTGATAAATGTTATTCTCCAAAACTGAGAAGGAAATTTTTAGAATTGGATGGCTCTGTAACACTGCAGAGGTTGCTCCAAGTGGCGAGGGCTCAAGAAGCAGTTGACAGGCAAATGGAGGTAATGGGAGTAGACAAGCCTAGCCCTAGCCCTACTACTAGCCAGGTCAACGAGGTGGATTCCGAAGTGAACGCTATGAGGGGGGAGACTCGACGTGGAAGGAACCCAGCCTACCCAGGATCATGTACAAGCAGCCGTGCAGGGAGGAACGACGACACCCACTACCAGGTCAAGAAAGAATGTTACCGCTGTGGAGGTTTTGGCCATTTTGCCAGGGATGAGTTTTGTCCAGCGAGAGGCCGTAGGTGCAACAAGTGTGGCAAAGTAGGACATTTCAGGATCAAGTGCCGCACCCCAATACCCGTGGATTACCAGCGGGAGGCACGGCAAGGAGGGAAGACTACCACCAACACACACTTGGTTGAGAGTGGGAGTAACAAAAAGGGACAATTTACTGGGGACAACAGGGAATTTGCATTTTCCGTATCAAATGAAAACAAAGATCAGAATAGGCCTAATGTGTTAATTCAGCTTCAGGTTGGGGGTGTTCGAGTGAAGGATGTAATAATTGATTCGGAAGCTACTCGTAATGTAATGGGGTTAGAAACTTGGGAAATGTTAAAATCTTATAAAGTAAAATGCAAATCAAGAAAAGGTGCAAAGCAGTTATTTGCTTATGGTAGTAGTGAACCCCTGCCAACATTAGGAACATTTACAGCAGAGGTTCACTGCCCAGCCAATGATCAGAGATGTGTAGCTGAATTTGTTGTGGTCGACTGGCCAGGGAGGACCCTCTTGTGCAAAGATACTGCAGAAACCCTTAATGTTTTGAGAATTGGGCCATTTCATGTAAACAATGTTAGTGAACTGCCGGGGGAGATAAAGGACAAATACGACAAACTCTCTGTAGGTATTGGGAAGCTAAAAGATTAGGAGCTTAAGCTGAACATTGACGAGAGTGTTTTCCCGGTGGCTCAAAGAGTGAAAAGAATTCTATTCGGTTTAAGAGATAAAGTGGATGACAAACTGGATGAGTTATTGAAGAACGACATAATAGAGGAGGTACCGGAGGGTCCCACTAGCTGGGTATCCCCTTTAGTTGTAGCCCCAAAACAAAATGATGATGTTCGAATTTGTGTTGACATGAGAAAGGCTAATGAGGCTATAATCAGGGAACACCAACCTATTCCAACTGTGAAGGAACTGCTGCAAGACCTAAATGGAAGTACTGTATTCAGTAAACTTGATCTAAAGTGGGGTTTTCACCAGATAGTTTTGGATGAATCAAGTCGGTACATTACAACTTTTGCTACTCACAGGGGACTTTACAGGTATAAGCGGTTAATGTTTGGGGTCAGTTCAGCACCTGAGAAATACCAGCAGATAATCCAGGGGGTGATCAGGAGTTGTAAAGGGGTAGCCAAGATTGCTGATGATCTCATTGTTTATGGGAGGGATGAGAAAGAACATGATGAGAGGTTACTAGCAGTTCTGAGCATGTTGGAGGAGGCTGGTCTTACCCTCAATGCAGGGAAGTGTGAATCTAGGCTTAGGAAACTCAATTTTTTTTGTCACAAGATAACACAGAATGGTGTGAAACCTAGTGAAGAGAAAATAGGCGATATACAAGATGCAGTGGCACCGAGTAATACAGGGGAAGTGAGATAATTCATGGGGCTTGTGCAGTTTGTGTCTAGATTTATACCAAATTTATCAACTGTAGCTGAGCCAATTCAGAGGCTTACTCGCAAAAATGTAACGTTTGAGTGGGGTGAGGAGCAACAGAGAAGTTTTGACCATTTGAAAGAATGTCTAACATCAACAAGAGTACTTGCATATTTCAAGCCAAATTGTAAAACGAGGATTGTAGCAGATGCCTCGCCAACTGGTCTAGGGGCAGTTTACTTCAGCTGATAGGTGGTCTATGGAGGGTAATATCCTATGCCTCCAGGAGCTTGACAGCCGTCGAGCGCAGGTATAGCCAGACAGAAAGAGAAGCACTGGCACTAGTGTGGGCATGCGAGAGGTTTAATCTGTATGTGTTTGGTCGTAAATTTGAATTAGAAACTGACCACAAACCATTAGAGTTCATCTATTCATCTAGAATTCTAGATCAAACCGTCAGCCCAAGTAGAGAGGTGGGTACTCAGGCTGCAGGCATATGATTTTAATGTTGTATACCGACCGGGTGTAGGCAATAATGCTGATGTGTTATCTAGGCTGAATTCTGGAGTACAGAGGGACAAAGGTGAAACTTAGGACTATGTTCGGGCAGTAGTGGAGAGCAATGTTCCTGTTGCTTTATCAGCAAGAGAGATTGAGCAAGAGTCCGTCAATGATGATCAGTTACAGAGGGTAAAAACCAGTATTAAAACTGAAGACTGGAGGCTTAATAAAGCTACACCATTCTTTCCTATTAAAGAAGAACTTTGTGTTTATGGTGAACTCTTGCTGAGGCAACAGGATTGTGATACCACAAAGCTTGAGGGATAGGGTACTTGAGCTAGCCCATGAAGGACACCAGGGTATAAGGGGTATAAGGTAAGGAGGGGGGTGAAGGAGAGGGAGAGAGAGATTGCTAGAAATGTGAAGGATAATCCAAAAATATTCTGGAAGTACATTCAGGAAAAGTTAACAAGAGTAAGGATCCCAGAGCTGGTAGGGAGGTTGGATGATGGGAGTAGAGCGGAGACTGATAAGGAGAAAGCAGAGGTGCTGGGGAAATACTTTGGGGGGTTACTAACAGTGGAGTTGGATGATGCAGTGCCTACTATTCCCATCAAACAGGCACCGGCACTAGAACTAATAGTTTTCCCATGCTAGAATAAGAAGGGCTATAGAAAAATTGAACAGAAGTAAGTCCCCGGGACCGGATGGGATACACCCAAGAATCATAAAGGAAGGAGGTGAGATGTTAGTAGAGCCATTGAACATTTTATTTGAGGTATCATTTAATACAGGACAAATCCCGATGGACTGGAGAGAGGCGAACATAACAGCTATATTTAAGAAGGGAAAGAGAAATGACCCAGGGAATTATAGACCAGTCAGTTTGACAAGTGTTGTGTGTAAACTAATGGAAACGGTAATTAGAGAAGGAATAATGGAGCATATGAAGTCAAACCAACTTTTCAGTGGGAGACAGTTCGGATTCTTGCCGGGGAGGTCGACGGTACTACAGCTAATTAAGGTGGTAGGTGATTGGATGCAAATTCTAGAAGATGGTGATGTAATAGACGTGGTATATTGCGATTTTATGAAGGCCTTCGATAAGGTCCCACATAAAAGGTTAATAGAGAAAGTTAGAAGCTATAATATAGGGGAGAAATGTGTGAAATGGATAGAAGCCTTCCTGAAAGATCGGAGACAGAGGGTACTGGTGAATGGAATAGGCTCGGGGTGGAGGCAAATTACAAGTGGGGTACCTCAGGTATCTGTGTTGGGACCACTGCTGTTCGTTATATTTATCAATGACTTACCTGAAGTTATTACTAATGGAAGTGAGGTATACCTGTATGCGGATGACACTAAGCTGTATAGAAGAGTGAGGAGTAAGGAAGATGTGGGTTTGCTTCAAGGAGATGTGGAGGGCATGAAGGGATGGTCTGAGCATTGGTTAATGCCTTTTCATCCCAAAAAATGCAAGTACATGCGGATTGGGACAAGCAAGATAGACAAGGTAGGATACAGTATGTATGAAGAAATGGAGGAAGTGAATGCAGAAAAGGATATAGGAGTAGTGATAGACAATAAGTTAAATTTCTCAGAACATTTAGCGGAAAAAATAAACAAAGCCAATAGAATTGTAGGGCTGATAAGGAGGATGCGGACGGAACCAAAGTTGACGAACCACGACCGACTAAGGACATGCCTTCGGACATTCTGAGAATGGCTACGTGGAATGTTAGTGGCATGAATGATGGCACAAAAGAGAGAGAGGTTCTGGAAGTGTTAGTGAATGCCAGGCTGGATGTATGTGGAATGACAGAGACCAAATGGAAAGGTTCAGATGTGAGAGAGTGGGAGTGTGGAATGGGTGTGTGTGCTGGAGTGAGTGAAGGAACAGCGAGAGAAGGTGCATGTTTGTTTGTAAGTAGCAAATGGAAGGAATGTGTAAGAGAGTATGGGTCTGTGGGTTCAAGGATTGTGTGGGTGAGAATGAAAGTAGGAATACAAACGTGGGTGATTGTATGCGTGTATGCCCCGACAGAGGATATACTTGAAAGAAAGAAAGAGGAGTTCTGGATGAATGTGGAGGCGTGCCTGGAGAAGTTTGACAAGAACGAAAGAATATTTCTGATTGGGGATATGAATGGTAAGGTGGGTGATAGGAAAGTTGAGGGAGTGGTGGGAGGGTGGGGGGTACCATCAGAGGTGAATGGGAATGGTAGTGCACTTGTGGACGTATGTATGGGGAGGAGGCTGTGGATAGCCAACACCTTCTTCCGACACAGAATGATCCACAGGTACACGTGGAAACGGATGTTGACGATGAAGGATAAGACAGTGGTGGAACGAAAGTCATTGATTGATTATGTATGTGTGGATGAACGAATGAAGAAATCTGTGATGGATGCTAGGGTGTATAGGGGTATTGGAGGGGGTCTGTCTGATCATTATGTAGTGGTAGCTAAGGTTAGGATACAAAAGAAGTGGGTGAGGAGAGCGGGAGGGAGGCGAGAGGAGGGTGGAATGGTGAGGAGGGTGGAGAGGTTGCAGGAGGAGGAAGTCAGGGAGGAGTACAGGAGAGCAGTGGAAAGACGACTAGGTGGGTTCGACCTGGAAGTTATGGAGGAAGTGGAGGAGATGAGCAAGGTGTTTAAGGAGGAGATCTGTGCAGCATGTGAGGAGGTGTGTGGAGTGAGGAGAAGAGGGAGGGGAGTGAAAGGTACAGCATGGTGGACAGAAGAGGTAAGAATAGCTGTGGAAGAAAAGAAGAAAGCATATAGAGAGTGGTTGGGTAGTAGAGGGAATGAAGATTCCGAGAGACAGAAACGAGCGAGGTACGTGGAGAGTAAGAGGGTGGTGAAGAGAGTAGTGAAGGAAAGTAAGAGAAGAGTAGATGAGGAATTTGGAAGGAATCTGAGTGTAAAATGGAGGGAGAGTAAGAAACTGTTCTGGAAAGAAGTCAAGAAAGTTAGGGAAGGTAGCAAGGGAAACAGTAAGGGTGTGAAAGATAAGAATGGGAGAATGCTAGCCGAGAAGCAAGAGAGAGTCGAAAGATGGAGGGAGTACTTCAGTGAGTTGCTAAATGAAAGGAATGAAGAGCCAGCAAACATAGCTGGATATGGTATGGGAGGGAGAAGAAGAGAGAAGTAGTGGAGGAGGAGGTGGGGATCAGGAGGTCAGAAGTGTGGGAAGCCATGAAAAGAGTGAAGTTGGGGAAAGCACCAGGAACAGATGGAGTGTGTGGGGAAATGGTGGTGAGATAGTGATAGAATGGGTATGGAAAATGTGCAAACTAGCATGGGAGAAGGGGAGTGCACCCGATGACTGGAAGACTGGCATAATAGTCCCCCTATATAAGGGCAAAGGGGAAAGAGGAGTGTGTGGTAACCACCGAGGAATATGTCTTCTAAGCGTAGTAGGGAAGGTATACAGTAGGGTAGTGATTGAGAGAGTGAGAGTGAGAACGGAGAAATGGATAGGCGACGAGCAGGGAGGTTTTAGGAAGGGAAGAGGATGTGTAGATCAGATTTTTACCCTGAATTGTGTTGTGGAGAAGTATCTGGAGAAGAAACAAAAGGTGTATGTTGCCTTTATGGACTTGGAGAAGGCCTATGACAGAGTGGATAGAGAAGGTTTGTGGAAAGTACTTAGAATATACGGAGTAGAGGGCAAGTTGCTGAAAGCAGTGAAGACCATGTATGAGGGTGCAAAGGCGGCAGTACGTGTGGAGAGTGAGCAGAGCGAGTTCTTTGACCTGAATGTTGGTTTGAAACAGGGGTTTGTGATGTCCCCGTGGTTGTTTACTGTATATATGGATGGAGTTATGAAAGAAATACTATCAAGAGCAGTGGATGTTGGTGTATCGCTGAAAAGGGTGGAAGCTACCTATACTGCTGTTTGCGGATGATACAGTTCTGATGAGTGATAATGAATGGGAGTTGCAGGGTCTGGTAAATGAGTTTGGAACAGTGTGCGAAAAACGGAATTTGAAGGTAAATACGGGGAAGAGCAAGGTTATGGTCTTCGAAAGGGGTGAAGTCACAGAGTGTGAGGTGAAGCTGAACGGTCAGGCTATGGAGATCGTCAACTCTTTTAAGTATCTGGGCAGTGTGTTGAGTAAAGATGGGACTATGGATGAAGAGGTGCGGGAGAGGGTACAACAGGGGAAGAGGGTTGTAGGAACGCTAAAAGCAGTAACAAGAAATAGGGTGGTCAGTATGGAAGTGAAGAAGTCCTTGCATGACAGTGTGGTAATCCCGACACTGACTTACGGAAGCGAAGCATGGACGTTGGTTGAGAGACTCAGACCAAGAGTGAGAGCAGTGGAAATGAATTACTTAAGGAGTGCGTGCGGAGTTACATGGAGGGATAGACAGACTAATGAGGAAGTAAGAAGGAGGTGTGGTGTGGAGGTAGATGTGCTGGAAAGTGTGAAAAGGAACACTTGAGATGGTTCGGCCATATGGAACGTATGGAAAGCGAGAGAGAATGACTAAGAGGGTGTACGAGAGCGAGGTGGAGGGACAGAGGGGGAGAGGTAGACCGAATATGAGGTGGAAGGATGGGAGTGAGGAACTACATGAACGAAGGCGGTGCTGGTTGGGGGGAGGGGCGTCGACTGACTGGGGACAGAGGTGCATGGGGGCGGTTCGTTCGTGGCCACCCCTTCGGGGATCACGGCGTCAGGCAATAGATAGATAGATAGATAGATAAGGAGGACATTTGTGTCACTTGACGAAGAAATCTTCAGGAATCTCTATACAGCGCTGGTTAGGCCGCACCTGGAATATGCGAACCAGGTGTGGGCTCCATATATGGTAAAGGATATAGAAGCAGTGGAGAAAGTGCAGAGGAGAGCTAGCAAGCTGGTACCAACGTTGAAGAACGCGGGCTATGAGCAGAGGTTGAGGACACTGGGGCTTCCGACACTGGCATTTTTTTTTTTTTTTTTTTTTTTTTTTTTTTTAAGAGACAATGAACGGAGGAAGGAAAAACACAGATAAAACAAAAAGGTCCATGTGCCTAAAGGCATCCTCCATTCATAAAATGTTTGTAACAACTGGATTTAAACATTTGTAGATTGTAAGTTTGTGGAAAGCAATTCGAGGGAAGTGAATTCCAAAGAGTAGTAGTTCTGGGGATAAATGAATTCTGATAAGCAGAAGTTCTGCATTGTGGAGGAGAAAGTGTAAATTCATGGGCGCTCTCAGCTGCCCTAGTTCTACGGGGAAAGATGTGGAGAGGCGGCACAATTGAAGCAAGTTCCTCGGAATAATTGCTGTGAAAATATCTGTAGAATAATGCAAGGGATGCAACGTTTCTTCGTATGGATAATGTAGGAAGGTCCTGTGTGATTGAAGGGTTATTGATTAATCTAATAGCTTTATTTTGAATTTTGTCCAACTGCCTCAATGCAACCACTCCACTTCCACCCCACAGAGGTGAACAGTAATCCATCTGAGAACGCACATGACTTTTATATATCACGGCCAACTGCTCGTCAGTGAAGAATTCTCGAACTCTGTACAGGAGTCCCAGTTTTTTAGAGGCATTCTTAGCAATGCCTCTAACATAATGTGTCCAGCTCAAGTTAGTAGTTAATGTTACACCGAGAATGTCAATACTAGGGGAAGTGGGAATATTTACATCATTAAAAATTATATGGGAGTCAGTGAGATTCTGTCGGTTAGAAAATTGAATGTACTTGGTTTTCTGTGCATTAAAGGAACTAGATTCTTTTGTCCCCATCCATTAATTCTAGAAAGGTCCTGGTTCAGAGAAATTGCAGTGTTTATTTTGAATTTATAAGATCGGGTTGGGTGACAGAATTGGTAAATGTGAAGGAACTGTGGAGTGTTGAGTCATCTGCGTAGGAATGTATTGATATGAGTGGTAGATATGAGATCATTGATATGAATGAGGAACAGAATTGGGGCCAAAACTGATCCCTGGGGAACACCAGCATTTATTGAGTGAAATTGAGAATAAAGGCCATCTACCATTACACGTATTTTTCTGTTATGAAGATAAGAAGAAATTAGTGGAACTAATGATGCAAGGCCGTAGTGTGACATCTTCGACAATAAGGATTGATGCCAGACTCTATCAAATGCCTTTGATATATCCAGTGCTATTGTATGTGTTTCACCATGTTGGTCTGTAGCTTGGTTGATTTGATGCGTAAGAAGGCAAAGCATGTCTGCAGTTGATCGACATCGTCTAAAACCATATTGCCTATCACTGATTAATTTATTATTCTCAAGATGCTTAATTATGTGATTATTTAATATAATTTCAAAGACTTTACCAAGAGTGGAAGTTATAGCTATTGGTCTGTAGTTTGATGGATCTGAAGAGGCACCTTTTTTAGGAACTGGATGGATGTTTGCTTCTTTCCAGGGTACTGGGAAGCATGAGGTATGAGTACACTGACGGATTTTTTTTTTTTTTTTTTTTTTTTTTTTTTTTTTAATATAGGAGAAAGAGAGGGGATATGGTAGAGACTTTTAAGATAGTGTCAGGATAGTATGATGAGGATGTGTGTGAAGGTATCTTCTTGATGCGGGAGGGAACAAGAGAGGGGATATGATAGAGACTTTTAAGATAGTGTCAGGATAGTATGATGAGGATGTGTGTGAAGGTATCTTCTTGATGCGGGAGGGAACAAGAGAGGGGATATGATAGAGACTTTTAAGATAGTGTCAGGATAGTATGATGAGGATGTGTGAAGGTATCTTCTTGATGCGGGAGGGAACAAGAGAGGGGATATGATAGAGACTTTTAAGATAGTGTCAGGATAGTATGATGAGGATGTGTGTGAAGGTATCTTCTTGATGCGGGAGGGAACAAGAGAGGGGATATGATAGAGACTTTTAAGATAGTGTCAGGATAGTATGATGAGGATGTGTGTGAAGGTATCTTCTTGATGCGGGAGGGAACAAGAGAGGGGATATGATAGAGACTTTTAAGATAGTGTCAGGATAGTATGATGAGGATGTGTGTGAAGGTATCTTCTTGATGCGGGAGGGAACAAGAGAGGGGATATGATAGACTTTTAAGATAGTGTCAGGATAGTATGATGAGGATGTGTGTGAAGGTATCTTCTTGATGCGGGAGGGAACAAGAACGAGAGGACACTCTAAGAAAATTTACAAAGAAAGAAATAGGCTTGAGAAGGCAAAGAACTCATTTTGTGATAGAGTGGTAAATGAGTGGAACGCACTGCCCCAGTATGTAGTCGATTCCGAATCAATAAGGGAGTTTGAAAGTAATCTTGATAAAGCATGGGGAAGACAAGATTTGAAGTTTGATTATAAAACAAAAATACAGAATAGTAAAAATGTTGCATCTGCTACCGCCGCCGCAAACACCGTGAACGACCGTAGGCGGGTGCCCAAACCCGAAAGGGGTTGAAATAGGGGAGCTATCCCCCCCGCCAAAGGCGGCATTCTAGGGCCTTTCCTAGCTGATGCTGAGAGGATTGGGTTCTAGTCATGTGGTGATGGGCTGGTCTATCAGAGTGAGAGCTGAGCAATCTCTGCCATACCCATAGCTTAATCTGACTGTTCCTTTTACTTACATATTTTCTAGATCTCAAGTGACGGCGTCTCTTCCGTGGATTGACCTCCCTATCTACCAAGATTGGAAGCCAAAGCGTCACATTTTTCCCTTCATAATTGCTGAGGGGCACAGCAACAGGGGCACAGGGTGGGGCTTTGGTTTCCCGGGCGTTTCCGCGCCCTCCTCAGATCCCCGCCATGGAGTGGCTTCGGTCACCCAGGCTTTAGTGTGGTCGGCAGGAAGGGTTCTGTGGGGGCGCTCGGTTATGGCCTTGGAATTGCTCGGGGCCTTGGGGCTGTTCGGCCAGGCAGCTTGGGGAACAACAACAACGACCGTAGCAGTGCAAGTACTGGTACTGAGCTGGATACACAGGCCTAGTTTGCCTTTTTCCAGAGGATCTACTGTAAGAAACTGTAAGTATAACAAAAACAAAATACAGGTTGCGAAGTAAAGTATGGTGGCCTAAAATTGATGCAGATGTGGAGAAAAGATGCAAGACTTGTCAAGGGTGCCAAGCAGTGGGTGATTACCCAGCACCTGAACCAATGTCACAGGTTTTGCCTCCCAGTGGACCGTGGCAGGATTGTAGCGAAGAACTGTTGGGGCCTTTGCCAACAGGAGAATCCCTGTTAGTGATAGTAGACTACTACAGTAGGTTCTTAGAGGTGGTGATTATGAAGTCTGTAACTAGCACTAAAGTAATAGAAGCCCTTCTACCAATATTTGTCAGGTTCGGCATGCCTGTTTCACTCAGGACAGACAATGGGACCCAGTTTGTTTCAGAAGAGTTTGAAGCCTTTTTAGCAGAAAATGGTATTGAACACAGGAAAACAACACCTTTGTGGCCACAAGCAAATGGGGAAGTGGAGAGACAGAACCGTACAATCATGAAAGTTCTGCGGGTGGCACAGGTGGAAGGAAAAAACTGGCGTCAGGAGCTTCTGAAATTCCTTATTGCTTACAGGTCAACACCTCAGGTGACTACTGGAACTACTCCTTACTTTTTGATGTTTGGGCGGGAGATGAGATCAAAATTACAATACCTGGTACCGGTAGTGAGTTTTACAATGAGGAATTTAGGGATAAAGACTGGTCTAATAAAATATAAGGTAAAGTGTACGCTGATGAAAAGAGACATGCAGCTGAGTGAGTCATTGAGCCTGGAGACCGGGTCTTAGTCAGGCAAGCTAAAACAAACAAACTGTCTCCCAATTTCTGTCCTGAACCATTTGAGGTTATTTCTAGAGAGGGAGGGGAAGTGACGGTTAGAAGTGAGTCTGGGGGACAATTGAGGAGAAACTTGTCGTTTGTAAAGAAGTATTGGGAACCGAGTGTATCAGAAGAAAATTATAAGGGTGTAAGCTTGGAGGGAAACGCAACATCACCTCTGCACACTGCTAATCGGGTGCCGGTGCCAGTAATTCCAGTTAGTTCCCCAGTGATACCGGTAGTTATCCCCATCTGGTCAAAATACACATGAAAAGAATGGACATGTGGTTGAAAGAATACCAGTACCAATAATACCTATAAGTCCTACAGGAATCCCCAGGTTATCAAATCACTAGAGTTAGACCAGCAAGGGAAATCAGAAGGCCAAAACGATTTGAGGGCTATGATTTGTCTGGCGGATAGTGCAGAGAGTGGTGTTGTGGGTTGCCTCTAGGGTAGGTTACAGTAGAGTACCGGTAGATAATTTTATACCAGTATCTTTATTACCAGTTTATGAATATTATTAGTCAGACAGGAATATGGTGTTTGATCATTTTCAGGTACTGTATTGAGAATGTAATTGATGCCATTATTATGTTATTCTTGTTTGATTTTCTCAGATGCCAAGTGTGCCTTTATGTTACTGTCTATTCATAAAAAGGGTTTATGTCTAAAGAAGGGAGGGATGTAGTGTATATGAGTTGGTGACAATGCGCATGGCGTTAGTCATCTAAGTGAGTTGGGAACACTGTGAGAGGATAGCGGGAGATGGCTGTAAACAAAGATTGTAAAAGCGGGCTGAGGAATAAACCACCAAAGTATAGCAGAATTTGTATAAACCCTTTAATTATATGCTGTACATTACACATGCATAAGCATGTGATATATAAAGGCGTCCTAGCTTGACAAAACATAAAATAATACTCAAACACAAAATGCGAATTTTGGCGGTGTGATCGATTTTCCCGCCAATTTTCGGAGAGCCTGAAATCCACTCTAATTTATTCCCATAAGGCCTGAGAAGAGTAGATGAGGAATTTGGAAGGAATCTGAGTGTAAAATGGAGGGAGAGTAAGAAACTGTTCTGGAAAGAAGTCAAGAAAGTTAGGGAAGGTAGCAAGGGTATCAGTAAGGGTGTGAAAGATAAGAATGGGAAAATGCTAGCCGAGAAGCAAGAGAGAGTTGAAAGATGGAGGGAGTACTTCAATGAGTTGCTAAATGTAAGGAATGAAGAGCCAGCAAACATAGCTGGATATGGTATGGGAGGGAGAAGAAGAGAAGTAGTGGAGGAGGAGGTGGGGATCAGGAGGTCAGAAGTGTGGGAAGCCATGAAAAGAGTGAAGTTGGGGAAAGCACCAGGAACAGATGGAGTGTGTGGGGAAATGTTGAGGTATGGTGGTGAGATAGTGATCGAATGGGTATGGAAAATGTGCAAACTAGCATGGGAGAAGGGGAGTGCACCCGATGACTGGAAGGCTGGCATAATAGTCACCCTATATAAGGGGAAAGAGGAGTGTGTGGTAACCACCGAGGAATATGTCTTCTAAGCGTAGTAGGGAAGGTATACAGTAGGGTAGTGATTGAGAGAGTGAGAATGAGAACGGAGAAATGGATAGGCGACGAGCAGGGAGGTTTTAGGAAGGGAAGAGGATGTGTAGATCAGATTTTTACCCTGAATTGTGTTGTGGAGAAATATCTGGAGAAACAACAAAAGGTGTATGTTGCCTTTATGGACTTGGAGAAGGCCTATGACAGAGTGAATAGAGAAGGTTTGTGGAAAGTACTTAGAATATACGGAGTAGATGGCAAGTTGCTGAAAGCAGTGAAGAGCATGTATGAGGGTGCAAAGGCGGCAGTACATGTGGAGAGTGAGCAGAGCGAGTTCTTTGACCTGAATGTTGGTTTGAAACAGGGGTGTGTGATGTCCCCGATCCTCCTAGCCGGCGGCGCTTGTGGCACTTTGGCGCTGCCGACTGGGAGGCTCTCCGGCAGTACTTCTTTGATTTCCCATGGAATGATTTCTGCTTCCGTGGCCGAGGACCCTCGGAGAGTGCTCAACGCATTACCGAGGTAATCCTATCGGGCATGGAAGCATACATTCCATTCTCTTTCTCTCAGACTAATGCTAAAAAATCTTGGTTTACTCACGCCTGTTCTGCTGCTGTCCGCAATAAGGAGGAAGCATTCAAACGGTACCGACGCCTTAAAACTCAAGACTCTCATTCTTCCTATGTTTCTGCCCGGAATCAAGCCAAATCTGTTCTTCGACTTGCCAAACACTCTTTCATCAATAATAAATGCACTGAACTATCCAACTCTAACTCTTCCCAAGCTTTCTGGCATCTAGTCAAAAACCTCTCCAACAATTTCTCTTCCTCATCTTTCCCTCCCCTTTCCCACTCTGATGGCACAACCATCACTTCTTCCTCTGACAAACCTAAACTTTTGCTAGAAACTCCACCTTGGATGATTCCGGTGCTATTCCTCCCTCTCCGCCCTCCTCTCTCTTACTTATGCCTAATATCCTAATCTCTTCTAAAGATGTACTTTCTACCCTCTCTGGGCTTAACACTAATAAGGCGTACGGTCCGGACGGTGTTCCTCCTGTTGTTCTCAAAAACAGTGCTTCCGTGCTGACTCCCTGCCTAGGCAAACTCTTTCGTCTCTGTCTATCCTCTAACGTCTTCCCTTCATGCTGGAAGTTTGCTCACATTCAACCTGTCCCAAAGAAGGGTAACCGCTCTCAACCCTCCAACTATCGTCCAATTGCTCTCATCTCTTTCTAAAGTTTTTGAAACTATTCTTGCTTCTAAATTTCTTAAGCATTTCTCTTCTCATAATCTGCTCTCAGATCGCCAGTATGGCTTCCTTAACCCGGCAAGCGCGATAGGCCTCACGGAAGGCTTCCTATAGGGAACGCGATAGGCCTCACGGAAGCAAGACCATAAAAAAAGCCTTCCAAAAAAAAAAAAGGGCCTATCAAAACAAAGGATTTTGTCTCTAGGTGAGATAATTCCCCTCCAGTACTCATCCATGTGTTTCTCACCCCTCCCCCTCCCCTACCTTATTCCCCCCTCCCCCCCCTCCTCAATTATCACCTATTTTTCCTCTTATTATCATAATTTATCGGTTATTTTTCTCTCCCGCGATAATGTAGCACAAGTGGGTTGCATAAAAGATCGTTATGCAACACCCAGACACCGGCACACACCGCCCCGCTCGTCTCAGTTGACTCCCACACAGCGAGAGGGGAGGGCTGCCTGTGGCTCTCTCTCGCCTGAGATTATGACCGGGTGGCCAATATCTTCGTTTTTCACCACCCAAATGCTTTTTCCACTTATTTTAGCACTCTTGAAGGTTCATATATACATCATATATGTAAAATAAAAGCATACCGAAAACAAATAATGCTTTATATTGTAAATATAACGAATTCTGTCAGAATCCAGGGCTAGAAATGCACAAATAACTACCCTAGCACCTAGGTCTATATCGCGCTTGTCAGGTTAAGGGTCGCTCTACTGGTGATCTTCTTTCATATCTTACTAACTGTTGGTCATCCTCCTTTCGGGACTTCGGTGAGACTTTTTCTATTGCACTAGACATATCGAAAGCCTTCGATAGAGTCTGGCATAAATCTTTAATTTCTAAACTACCCTCCTTCGGTTTCTATCCCTCCATCTGTGCCTTTGTCTCTAATTTCCTTTCCGGCCGTTCCATAGCCGCGGTTGTGGACGGCCATTGTTCACTTCCTCACCCTATAAACTCCGGTGTTCCTCAGGGCTCTGTCCTATCTACTATTCTCTTTCTAATTTTTATAAATGATCTCCTTAACTGTACCTTAATTCCCATCCATTCATACACAGACGACTCAACCCTACACCATTAGTTTTTCAGAACGCCCCAGCCAGCAATCCCTCAACGACAAATGTAATGCAGCCATAGAACTCTTAAATTCTGATCTAAATACTATTTCCAATTGGGGCAGAGAAAACCTTGTTAACTTTAATGCTTCCAAAACCCAATTTCTCCATTTATCTACCCGTCAGGATCTCCCAGCGGACTATCCCTTATTCTTCAACAATACAAAAATCAACCCTTCATCTTCTCTCAATATTCTTGGTGTCTCTTTTTCTTCTGCTCTCATTTGGAAGGACCATATTACCAGTCTTGCTAAGGCAGCCTCCCAGAAGCTGGGTGTGCTCAACCGCCTTAGGGGGTTCTTTTCCCCTGCACAGCTTCTTGCTCTGTACAGGGGCATAGTGCGCCCTTGTATTGAGTATTGTTCACATGTGTGGGGAGGTTTCTCTCACACCGCTCTCCTAGACAAAGTTGAAAGGAAGGCCTTTCGTATCATTAACTCCCGTCCACTCACCAACTCTCTCTCTCCGCCACAATGTTGCATCTCTCTCGCTATTCTATCGCTACTATAATAATCAGTGTTCCTCAGAGCTATCCCAGTGCATACCACCTCCTTTACATAGGGCACGTGGAACCCGTCTTGCAACTCAATCCCACCCCTACTCTGTGCAACTCTCTAACCCAAGAGTGAAACATTACTCTCAAACTTTCTTCTACTCAACAGCCGAGCTCTGAAACTCTCTCCCAGAATCAGTCTTTCCCTCTTCCTATGACTTAAATTGCTTCAAACTCCGTGTGTCCAGGCATTTTAGCCCTGTCACTCTTTCAACTATGGGGGAGGCACTCGCTATAGGCAGTTGTTGTTGTTGTTCCCTAAGCTGCCTGGCCGAACAGCCCCGAGTCCCTGAGGAAGGCCATGGCCACGATCAGGCTTTCCCACAGAGCTCTCATTGAGTGTAGGTTGTGTTGTTGGCGTAAGTGGTTGTGTGAAATGCAGTCTTCTATGATGTGTTTAATGGTATGGGGTGCTGTGTTACATCCCGGGCAGGCGTCGACAACGGAGTCATCCAGTCTCTTCTGATAGCTCAGGAGAGCTGGATGGTGTCCGCATCTCAGCCTGGCCAGGTGGACTCTGTCCTCGCGAGGGAGGGAGGATTCGGAAGGATGGATTTCGGGAGGTCGTGCATGCAGCTGCGTGTTGTCTGTGAGTGAGTGGATGGATTGGCGAGAGATATGAGTATGGATGTGCTTCTGGAAGTTGGTTCGGGGTGGGCAGGGAGGGAGAGAGGACAATAACTGTGTGTGATACCGTGTGCTGGGTGTTGTTTTGATATTTCTTGGTGTCTGTGGGTGTGTTGCCATGTAGTTTAGTGGGTGGTCTTGGTTCGTGGAGGCTGCTGCCAGGAATTGAGTGCCTCTCATGTCCAGATGGTCTTTGACTTTGAGGATTTTGGTTTCTTGATGTAGATGATCTGTGGGTGCAGTAGCTGTGCAGCCTGTAATGATCTTCAGGGCTTTGTTTTGGATAGTCTGTAAGGTCTTATGATGTGTTTCAGCTAGGTTAGAAGCCCAGGCTGGGCTTGCGTATTCCATTACTGATCTTATGTATTGTTTATATACTGTGGTGGTAGTTTCTTTGTTGTGTCCAAATTTTGTGTGAGCAAGTGACCTGAGGGCGTTAAGTCTGGGTGTCAGTTTCTTTTTAATGTTTGTGGTGTGCTGTTTGAATGTCATATGAGTATCATATGTTACTCCTAGGATTTTGGGTGTGTGTGTATGTGTTAGGGGTGTGTTGTTTATGGTGAGTTGAGGGATGTATTCGTGTTCACCTGTCCAGCTTGTGAGCAGGGTTGCGGTGGATTTGGCTGGGGCTAGATTCAGTCTGTTTGTAGTGCACCAGCCATGTAGTGTGTTGAGATAGGGTTGAAGGAGATCTGTTGCTCTTCTTGGGTCATGGTGTGTGCATGTGAGTGTTATGTCATCTGCATAGGAGGCTAAGTTTATTTGGGGAGTATTGGGTGTAGTTATATCGTGCATGTACAGATTGAAGAGTGTGGGCGATAGGACGGATCCCTGTGGGACTCCGTTTGGAAAGTTTCTGATTTTAGATGACTGACCGGCAAAAGATACGTGTGCACATCTGCCTGCTAGGAAGTTGGCCAGCCACCTTTTTGTGTTGTTGTGCATGTTTGTGTTGTAGATTTTGTTTGTTAGGTTGTTGCGGGGGATGGCATCGAAGGCTTTACTAATGTCGAGTGTGGCTAATAGTGATCTGTGTGGTGGTCTAGCTGAGTTGATGCCGTCAAAAGCTCTTTGTGTAAGGTCTGTGAGAAGAGTGTTTGTGGAGTGCAGTGGCCTAAAGCCATGTTGTGTTGGAGCTAGGGGTAGGTCGGGTGTAATTAGTTGTAATACTAGGCGTTCCATGACTTTGGAGGGGGAGCAAAGGAGTGTGATGGGGCGGTGCGAGGAGGGTAGCGTGGGGTCTTTGTTGGGTTTGGGGAATGTGATGATGATACCATGCTTCCAAATGTCTGGTATTGTGTTGTATGAATAGCTGTAGTTTGATATGTTAGTGAGTGTTTGTATGCCTTGTGGTCCCAGGTGTCTGAGGTGTATGTTGCTTATGTTGTCTAGGCCACAGGCGGGTGAGTGCTTGAGATTGTTGATGATATGCTTTGTCTGGTGATTGGTGAAGGGTGTATAGTCAGGGTCTGTGGGGAATTGTCTCTTACGCCGGATGACACGTCGGTCGTCTTTGTGAGGTTTTAGGTGGCTGACATGTGAGAAGTGATTGATGAGAGTGTTCGCTTGTTGTTTACATGAAGGAGTAGAGTCTGTTGTTGTGATTGCAGCATGTGATTGTGTTGTGTTGCTGTTGGAAAGTGTGATGCTGTTTAGTGTTTTGTAGAGTTTTTTGGGGTTTGTTTTGTGATCAAGTGTTTGTAGGAAGTTATTCCAATTTAGTTTTTGTTCTTGTATTTTGTTGTTAGTTTGGGTGTTGAGTGCTTGAATTTGTTGTGTGATGTCTTGTGTGTGGGGTGCTGGGGAGTGTTTCAGTGTGTCGCGTTGTCTGATGAGGTTTTGAATTTCTGGTGTGAAGTTGGGGTTGTGTCTTTTTCTGTTACCTCTTGGAATGTGTTTCTTGTCAGCGTTTTGGATAGTTTTATTGAGTATGTGTACAGCATTGTTGATGTTAGTGATGGGTGTACTGTTTAGAGTTGTGAAGTGTTGTTCTGTCTCATTTGTAAATGCTTCCCAGTTAGCTCTTTTATAATTGGTGTATGTGTGTTTGTGGCTAGCTGGGGTGAGTCTGGTTTTGGTGGTGATAATGATCGGGAGGTGGTCAGAGCCTAAGGTTCTGACCACCCTCCAGGATGTTGTGGGGGCGAGTTCTGGGGAGCAAAAGGTGATGTCTGGAGATGATGGGTTATAGAGGGCTTGGTGAGGAATATGGGTATGTTGATGGATGTCGTTAAGGATGATGAGGTTATCTGTTTGGTTTTGTAGTACTAGCCCTCTGTCTGTGTCGGGGTTGTCGACAAACCAGGCCGACGTCTTGGCGTTGAAGTCACCACCCAGGATGATGTGTGGGGTGTTTGTGATGTGTTGTAAGTGTGGTCTATATTCATTTGGTACTGTAGGGGATGTTTGGGGAGGGATGTATGTGTTTATGATGGTTATGTTGGATTTGTTGCCAGTGCGTATTTTAATTGATTGTATTTCTGTTGTGTTATCATTTGGGGGGAGGAGGGATTTGGTTTGTACACTGGTGACTATGTATGATATTTCATTGTGTACCAGGGTGATGAGTCCACCGCCCCCGCCGACAGCCCGGTCTTGTCTGATGGTGGTGAAATTATGAAATGAGGGTGTTTTTTGTGATGTGCGGAGTTTTGTTTCTTGTAAGATGGCAATGTGTATGTTGTGTTGTTTGATGAAGTGTGAGAGTTCGTGTTTCTTTGTGTTAATGCCATCTATGTTCAATTGGAGAATGTTAATGTTATGTGCACGATGTATGTTGGGTGCTGCTGCACGAGGATGGGGTGGGGGTGAGGGTGGGGGTGAGGGAGGGGCTGGAGGTTGGGATGGGTGAGGTGGGGGTGGGGATTGGGGAGCAGGAGATGGGGGTTGGAATGAATTAGGATGGGGTGTGGTGTGTTGACTTGAGGATGTGGATGGTATGGGAAAGTTAGGTGGGTTAGGGAGGAGAGGTGGACGGGTTTTAGGGGGGGGAGTGGATGATATGGGAAGGCTAGGTGGGTTGGGGAGGAGAGGTGGACGGGTTTTAGGCGAGGGATTTGACTGGGAGAGGGAGGGGCATGAGGAACAGGTCCAGGTGTTCGTGTAGTGTTTCTTGGAGGCAAGTGTTGTACAGGTGAAGTGGGTCCAGTTCCTGCATGAATTGCAGAGAACTGAACCCTCGCTCGCTATATGGACTCGCTATAGGCAGTTATGCCTTTTGCCTCCCTCAATCACATAAAACAAAATAAAAAAATAGAAAAAATGGATGGAGTCATGAAAGAAATACTATCAAGAGCAGTGGATGTTGGTGTATCGCTGAAAAGGGAGGGAATTGAGTGAAAGCTACCTATACTGCTGTTTGCAGATGATACAGTTCTGATGAGTGATAATGAATGGGAGTTGCAGGGTCTGGTAAATGAGTTTGGAACAGTGTGCGAAAAACGGAATTTGAAGGTAAATGCGGGGAAGAGCAAGGTTATGGTCTTCGAAAGGGGTGAAGTCACAGAGTGTGAGGTGAAGCTGAACGGTCAGGCTATGGAGATCGTCAACTCTTTTAAGTATCTGGGCAGTGTGTTGAGTAAAGATGGGACTATGTATGAAGAAGTGCGGGAGAGGGTACAACAGGGGAAGAGGGTTGTAGGAATGCTGAAAGCAGTAACAAGAAATAGGGTGGTCAGTATGGAAGTGAAGAAGTCCTTGCATGACAGTGTGGTAATCCCGCCATTGACTTACGGAAGCGAAGCATGGACGTTGGTTGAGAGACTCAGACCAAGAGTGAGAGCAGTGGAAATGAATTACTTAAGAAGTGCATGCGGAGTTACATGGAGGGATAGACAGACTAATGAGGAAGTAAGGAGGTGTGGTTTGGAGGTGGATGTGCTGGAGTGTGAAAAGGAACAACTTGAGATGGTTCGGCCATATGGAACTTATGGAAAGCGAGAGAATGACTAAGAGGGTGTACGAGAGCAAGGTGGAGGGACAGAGAGGGAGAGGTAGACCGAAAGAGAAGTGGAAGGATGGAATGAGGAAGTATATGAACGAAGGCGGTGCTGGTTGGGGGGAGGGACGTCGACTGACTGGGGACAGAGGTGCATGGGGGCGGTTCGTTCGTGGCCACCCCTTCGGGGATCACGGCGTCGGGCAATAGATAGATACTGTAGATATAAGGCCTGTAGTAAATTTTACGACTCCATTCACTCCTAGTACAGTGCATGCTATGATAACATTTTACTCTAAGTGCATTTCTGATCAACATGGCACCTACGCAAATGTTAATCTACACAAACTAAATCAGATATGACGATAAAGTAAATTTGAACATTCCCCCATCTTATTTCACACAATAAACAATATCGTCCCTATATAAAAAATAATTTAACTAAATACAAAATGTAGCCTACATCTCCTAGATACACAAGGTAATCACAACTGATGGCAAAAGTAGTTATAAAATATAATACATGGAGCAAACTCGAGCTACCACCAAACATCTGATAGCAAGTCCATAGACATGAAGAGAGGGCTAGGCTATGTAGACAGCGAGATCTGGAACTCGTCACAGTAGCAATGCCAACTTTCAGTCAAGTTACATGCCTGTAAAAGAATCTAGTGGACCAGTTTATTCTCATGCTATAAATGCTAATACTGTAGGTCTTTGAGTACAGTACCAAAAATGTTCAGAACAAGAGTGGTGAGAATAAGGATGCCAAACTGAAATCTACTAAGTTAGTCAAAGAGCAGAGGACATGTTACTATTGTCATAAGTCAGGCCATATAGCTCGTTTCTGTTACCTTAGGCAGAAAGATACAAAAGACAGTAAAGAATCCTACCTGAAAGACTCTAAAACCATTGCCTTTATCAGGAATGGAGGTCTGGATCCTAGTATGGATGATTATAGAGAACTCAGATCAGAGGGTCACATTGGTCTGGGATCATCTGAGAGCCCTGTAGCCATTTTGAGAGATACAGGCAGGGGTGTAGAGTCGGAGTCAAGGAGTTGGCTACTTTTGGCTGGAGTCGAGTCGGTGTGTTCTTTGACTCAAAACTTAAGTTTTAAAAAGCAAATTGATCAAATAGTCAAAACTTGCAACTACCAGATTCATAACTTATATGCTGTCCAAAAATCGCTGGACAAACAGTGTCTTTTGACACTGATTCACTCTCAAATCATGTCTCGCATAGACTACTGTAACTCTCTATGGTCGGCGGGTGCCCAACCCCGAAAAGGGTTGAAATAGGGGAGCTATCCCCCCCCCCAAAGGCGGCTTTCTAGGGCCTTTCCTAGCTGATGCTGAGAGGATTGGGTTCTAGTCATGTGGTGATGGGCTGGTCCATCAGAGTGAGAACTGAGCAATCTCTGCCATACCCATAGCTTACTCTGACTGTTCCTTTTACTTATATATTTTCTAGATATTACCGAGGGTTTACTGTATATATATATACAGTATATATATATATATTTTAACCCATTCAGTACGGTACCGGCGACGTCCTTTTACATTCTGGCAACTATTGGATGTTAATCAGCTCAAGAGGGACCTCTTCCTAAGCTGCATAACATAGTCTAATACTGTAGTGTCTAGAACAGAATACAGTATGATGAAATGGACACCACCGGTACTGAATGGGTTAACCAAGATCATTTTGAACTCGCGCTCTACAAACAAGTCAATGGCACTGTAAACACATACAAATTACTCCAAATTGATGATGATGATGCAGTTTTTACCACCATACACTCCCTGCTGAATAGCGAGGCTAGGGTGGGTGCCCTGATGAATCAGGGACTTAGTGAATAGTTGCCACAGATTGCTAGACCACACTGTTCACTAACAGCACTGACATCTGCCAATAACTCCTGGCCCGAGGCTCGAACCGTCAACCTCACGGTTAGCAGGCGAATGCTCTACCAATCGAGCTACGGCCTGTTGTTTTCCTTAGAATAATATTGAGTCCTTCTTTTATACCATAATCAGTAGTATCCAGAGTTAGAGTTAACCAAATCGAACAACCATTCTCTTATTACTGAGGAAAATATGAAAAAATAATTACGGTAGATGCAATGTGATTTTGTGAATAACATATTTAATTTATGTACGGTATGAAATAATATGGAGCGATCTTTATTGTTGTTGTTGCTGTTCCCCAGGCTGCCTGGCCGAACAGCCCCAAGGCCATGGCCATAACCGAGCGCCCCCACAGAACCCTCCCTGCCTACCACAATAAAGCCTAGGTGACCGAAGCCACTCCATGGCGGGGAGCTGAGGAGGCTGCGGACACGTCCGGGAAATCAAAGACCCACCCATGGCCCTGTGCCCCTCAGCAATTATGAAGAGAAAGTTGAGGGGCAAAGGAAAAATGCGACGCTTTGGCTTCCAATCTGCCAACCTCTATATTGGCAAATTGGGAGGTCAATCCACGGAAGAGACGCCGTCACTTGAGATCTAAAAAATATATAAGTAAAAGGAACAGTCAGAGTAAGCTATGGGTATGGCAGAGATCGCTCAGTTCTCACTCTGATAGACCAGCCCATTACATGACTAGAACCCAATCCTCTCAGCATCAGCTAGGAAAGGCCCTAGAAAGCCGCCTTTGGCGGGGGGATAGTTCCCCTATTACAACCCGTTTCGAGGTTGGCACCCACCCATCTTTGTTATCCATGGATGGTTATTGAAAATCTTACTTTATATGGAAGAGGCTGGAAGTCACAGGACAACATTGTAGGAGCCAGTGAAGATAGACATTTCACTCCTGAAAGAAAAAGAACAAAAACAAATTAAACAGCAGTAGTTTACTTTATCAGGAAATCTATGCATCAAGTTCACACAATTGAAGAATTGTCAGTGTTAGGTCATTATTTTCATTGACCAGTTGTCCATATAGGACTACAGTATAATGAAATTCAAAAGTACTGTCGTATGTTATAAGAAAAAATACTTTTACAAAATTGAGTACAGACTACAGAGCTCTGTTAATTTACAAAAGGCTTTCCTAGAACTATAGAACATGACATGGAGGTGTGACTCTAATTTTGTGTTATTGTATCTATCCTGCAGAAGGTGTCGCCCTAAATTGAGTGATTGGTTTTAGGTATGTGTACAATAGGTCTGCGACAGGGTTATTTATTATGGATGGTGTGGTGAGGGAGGTCATATGAGATCCATGGGTTGAGGATTGGGTTTAGTAGGAAAGAATGGCAAATATGGGAATATTCATACAGTGCTATTTAATCAGGGAAAATGAGGGTATTGTATTGGCGTTTCGGTGGGCTTTGTGGCAATGCACTGATGCTATAGATAAATAGAGTAAGGAAAGGAGGACAAACGAAGTCGGTGGAAGATACAAATGGAGAGTTACTAGCGGAAGGAGTGCAAGTGAGGAAAAGATATGCAGAGTACAGTACTGTATATTGAATCTTTGCTAAATGTATGAGATGAAAGGGAGGCAGTGATTGATGGAGATAGGTTTCCCAGGCTACCCAGGAGGCAGGGAATGAATGAAAGGATTGGGAAAAAGGAGGTGAAAGAAGCAGTGAGACAAATGAGAGCGGGAAAAGCAGAAGGTATGGATGGTATTGCTGTAGAGTGGTGAAGGGTGGAGGTGTGATAATAGATTGGCTGGTGAGACTATTCATGTGTGCTTTGTTGTGTCAATGGTACCACTAGAATGGAGGAGTGCATATAGTGTGCCGATGTACAAGGGAAAGGGAGACCTGCAGGAGTGTTCAAGTTATAGAGGTACCGTACAGTATCAGTTGTTGGAAAGCTGTATGGCAGGGTGTTGATAAAGAGGATAATCAAAGGTACAGAAGGTGCAATAGAAGAGCAGTGCAGTTTTAGGAGGGGAAGTTGGTGTTTATCTGATTTTTGCAGTAAGATAGCTATGCGAGAAGTATTTAGAGAAGCATAATGAAGATATTTTGGGCTTTTTTGGATTTGGAAAAAGTGTATGAACGTGTGGATTGAGAAGCAATGTGGAAGGTGCTAAGGATTTATGAAATTGGAGGATATTTGTTAAGAGCAATCAAGTGTTTTTTTAAGAGAGCAGAATGTGTGCTAGAGTAGGAAATAATGAGTCGAGTGAGTGGTTTGATAAAAATGTAGGTCTGCGACAGGGTTGTGTAATGTCACCGTGGCTGTTTAATGTATACAGTATATGGATGGTATGGTGAGGGAGGTGAAAATAACTATGGGGTAGAGGATTGGGTTTAGTAGGAAAGAATGGTAGAGATTGGGAGTTGAACCCGTTGCTTATGACACAGCGTTGGTGGCAGATTCTGAGAAACTGTAGCAAGTAGTCAAAGTTTGGAGTGGTTTGTGGGAGGAGGAAGCTGAAGGTGAATGTCAATAAAAGTAAAGTGATGGTGTGTAATAGAGGTGCTCGTAGAGTGAATCTAGATGTGCGGCTGGATGGGGAAATACTGGAACAAGTGGAGTGTTTTAAATATATAGGTGACTAGGAGGAATGATAAGCAGTAACAGAGGTATGGAAATGGAGGTAAAACTGAGAGTAAGTGAAGGAAGGAAAGTTTTCAGGGCAATGGGAAGTATGTGGGAGGTGAGAAATCTTGTAACGAAATTTAAAGGTGCAATGTATCAAGGAATAGTTGTACAAACAGTGATGGTTGGGGCTGAGGCATGGGCTCTGAAGGCAAAGGAGAAAAGAAAGCTGGATGTGATGGAGCGGAGCTGCTTGAGGAGTATGTGTGGAGTGGAGTGACTCGTAGAGACAGATTGAATTGAATAATGAAGAGATACGTAGGAGAGTGGGGCAGCAGGAACATTTGTCGGCCAGAGTGGACAGAAGAGTGCTATGCTGGTATGGACATGTTGAGCGTATGGAAGATGAAAGCCTTACAAAGATAATATGAGAGTCAGATACAAGGGGAGGTAGAAGGGTAGGAAGACCTCCATTGAGACGGAGAAAATGTGTAGTACTGTACACTCGCTCCAAGAAGTATCTGCACCCCTACGCTGATCATCTGGTGTGTACAGCTTGGTAGGGTTGGCACCTCTGCCTGCAACTATATCCATGTGTCAGAGACGATCGTCTCTGACACATGGATATAGTTGCAGGCAGAGGTGCCAACCCTATCAAGCTGTACACACCAGATGATCAACGTAGGGTTGCAGATACTTCTTGGACCGAGTATACAAGCGTTGGAAAATAGAGGAATGACTATAGATCAGGCATGAGAAGTGGAAAATTAATAGGAATGAATGAATAGTGAATAGATGAGTGAAAACACGGTCGTTTGGGAGAGGGGGTCAGGCGCCATTGGACTAGATAATAGTCTGTCAGGCACCTGGTCCGGGGAGCTGGTATAAATGAAGGGTTCGCCTGGATGCGTGGTGGGCAGGCGGTTTTGTGGTGGTAGCTTCACTGCATGTTTGTCTGCCGAGACTGGAATCTCTCTGGGAGTTCTGGGACCTGGGAATCCTGTTGGGGACCCCAAATGAGCCAGGGTCTTTGGATCTTCTCCTGGGTGATCTAGATGTACTTACACTAGTTGTACTTTCACTAGTTGTTTTGCGGGAGTGAGCATGCTCGTTAATTCCCGCCTCCTAAGATATGTTTGTCATACCGTGCTTTGAAACTATGCACTGATGGTGCAGACACTACTTCGGCTGGCAATTTGTTCCACCCACTAATCGAGTTGGTAGGAAATCTTTTACTTTTCAGATCAGATTTACTATTAAGCACTTTTAGTTTGTAGCTGTGACCTCTTGTTCTCTCACCTCCATCCCTCTCTATGAAGTTTTCTTGGTCGATTTTGTCAATACCTCTAACACATTTATATATCTGAATTTGCTGTCCTCGTTTCCTTCTCTGTTCCAGTGTAGGTAGATTCAATCTCTCGAGCCTCTCTTGGTACTCCAAATTTTCCAAACCTGGGATCATCCTCGTAGCTGCTCTCTGTACCCTCTCAATTTTGTGGATATGTTTCTTCATGTGAGGGGACCACACTACAGATGCATATTCCATCCTGGGTCTTATTATTGCCGTTATTATTTGTTTCATGGTGTTTTCATTAAGATAATTGAAAGACATCCTGATATTTGCCAATAGTGCTAGTGATTCTCTCACTATCTTATTTACGTGGCTTTCTGGAGACATGTTATCCTTAAATTCTATCCCCAAGTCTTTTTCTTTATCTCCTTTGGGAATCACTTAGTTTCCTAGTTTATAATCTTTTCTAGGTCTGTACTTGCTTTTACCCATTTCTAGAGTCTTACATTTCCCTGCATTGAACTCCATATTCCATTTGATGCTCCATTCATGGATCTTTTGCAAATCTGCTTGGAGCTCAAGGCAATCCTCCTGGGTTCTGATCGTTTTAAGCAGCTTAGCATCGTCCGCAAACATGCTCATGTAGCTTGTTAGTCCCTCAGGTAAGTCATTTACAAATATTATAAACATGATTGGGGCTAGGACAGATCCTTGTGGTACCCCACTCGTAATTTGAGTCCAGTTTGACGATTTCCCCCTTACTGTTGTTCTCATCTGTCTTCCGCTAAGGTAGCTCTCCATCCATTTCAGCAGTTTGTCTCCCACTTTTCCCTCATGTTTTAATTTCCACAGCAATCTCTTGTGTGGAACTTTGTCAAATGCCTTTTTAAAGTCTAGGTAGGCACAGTCTACCCATCCTCCCCTCTTGTCCACTGTGTCTATTACTCTAGAGTAAATACTCAACAAGTTGCTTACACATGATCTGCCACCTCTGAATCCAAATTGTCGGTCAGTAATTAATCTTTTGGATTCCAGGTAGTTCACCCATTTGTCCCTTATTAATCCTTCCAGAATCTTCATGAGGATGCTCAATAGTGATACAGGTCTATAGTTCAGTGGTTTATCTCTGCTTCCTCCCTTAAATATAGGAATAATGTTTGCTCTTTTCCATTCTGTAGGTACTATCCCTGTGTCCAATGATTTGGTCATTATGTCATATAACGGTATACTCAGTTCCTTAGCATTTTCTTTAATAATCCAGCCTGATACTCCGTCCGGTCCGGCGGCTTTGTTTGGATCCACCTTACTCATTTTGTCTATGAGCTCTGGTCTGTTAAATGTGACTTCCGGCATTTCCTCTGTACCTATCTCATTGGTTTCTGGTGCAATGAATTCTCCTTCTTTTGTAAATACTGATGCAAAATTTCTATTTAGTTCTTCCGCAATCTCTGTATCCTCTTCTATGATTCTGTTTCCACTTTTAATCTTTATGATCGTGGCTTTTATCTTCCTTCTGCCGTTTACAAACTTGAAAAACATTTTTGGATTCTTTTCATAGTTCTCCACTATCCCTTTCTCATGGTTTGCCTCTGACCTCCTCATTTCTGTGTATTTGTTTCTCTCCTCTTTATACTTTTGCCTGTTATCTTCCGAATCCCAGTTTCTCATCTTTTTCCAAGCTTTGTTTTTTGCTTCCTGTGCTTGCCTACATTCGTGGTTAAACCATACTTTGCGATTACTTTTTTTCCTTTTATTAATGTACTTAGGGACAAAAGTGTTTATACCAGTATCATAGATCTCCATGAATGCCTTGAGTTTTTTGTCTACCTCACTTTCAATATGTTTATGGATGGTGTGGTGAGGGAGGTGAAAAGGAGAACTATGGGAAGAGGATTGGGTTTAGTAGGAAAGAATGGTAGAGATTGGGAGTTGAATCAGTTGCAGTTCGCTGATGACACAGCATTGGTGGCGGATTCTGATGAGAAACTGCAGCGGGTAGTCAAAGAATTTGGTGTGGTTTGTGGAAGGAGGAAACTGAAGGTGAACGTCAATAAAAGTAAAGTAATGGTGTGTAATAGGGGAGAGCATAGGATGAATCTAGATGTGAGGCTGGATGGGGAAATATTGGAACAAGTAGAGCGTTTTAAATATCTAGGAGGAACGATAAGCAGGAGTGGAGGTATGGAAGTGGAGGTTAAACAGAGAGTGTGTGAAGGAAGGAAGGTTTTCGGAGCAATGGGAAGTATGTGGAAGACGAGAAATCTCGGAGTGAAAGTAAAAAGTGCACTGTATCAAGGAATTGTTGTGCCAACAGTGATGTATGGGGCTGAGACATGGGCTCTGAAGAAAAAGGAGAAAAGAGGGCTGGATGTGATGGAGATGAGCTGCTTGAGGAGTATGTGTGGAGTTACTCGTAGAGACAGATTGAGGAATGAAGAGATACGTAGGAGAGTGGGGCAGCAGGAACATTTGTCAGCCAGAGTAGACAGAAGGGTGCTGAGCTGGTATGGTCATGTTGAACGAATGGGAGATGAAAGGCTTACAAAGAGAATATGTGAGTCAGGTACAAGGGGAGATAGAAGGGCAGGAAGACCCCCATTGAGATGGAGAGACTGTGTAAGAAAGGCTTTGGATGATAGAGGAATGACTATAGATCAGGCAGGGGAAGTGGTGGTGGACAGGAGTGAATGGAGAATGCTTGTGAATAGTTGAGTGAACACGTGGTCATTTGGAGTAAGGGGTCGGGCGCAAGTTGGACTAGATAATAGTCCATCAGGCGCCTGGCCCGGGGAGACGATTAATATGAAGGGTGTGCCTGGAAGTGTGGTGGGAGGGCTTGTGGCTTTGGCTCCGCTGCATGTCTGCCTGCCGAGATCGAAACCTCTCCGGGTGGTCAGGGGCCGGGGGAGTGCTGGAGCGACCTTGGTAACCCTGGTCTCTGGGTCTTCTCCTGGGTGACCTGGATGTGTGAGAGTTTGTGTTTTTTATCTGTGTTTATTTTTTGTTTTATGTTGTTTTTGTGTTTTCCCTGTTCTTGCTCTGTCTTGAGTCGGCTACCCCCAAAATGGGGATTGGGCCTGAGTATATAGATAGATAGATAGATAGACTTTCAGATAACACCTGATCCCAATTTTGTGACTCGAAAAAATCCCGTAGTCCTTCGAAATCGGTTCTGGAATACATCCAGTGATTTTCCTTGTGCTTTTCCCTTCCCTTGGGTAGATTATACTTCAATAGTAAGTCTATGTCTAGAACTGCATGGTCGCTTTTTCCTAGTGGGCATAGGTACTGAATACTTTGAACCTCCTCCTCCCTTCTTGTGAATAGAAGGTCCAATCTAGCTGGTTGATCACTTCCCCTTACTCTTGTTGACTCTTTTACATGTTGGTATATAGAATTTTCCATGGCCATACTTAAAAATTCATAGCTCCAACTTTCCTCCCCTGCTCCAGCTTCAAGGTCTTCCCAATTCACTTCCTTGCAGTTAAAGTCCCCACACATGACTATTTCATCCTTTGAAGCCAAGATATTTCCTAGCACACTAATTGTGTGTGTGTGTGTGTGTATGTGAATTTGTGTTATTTTTTGTTGTGTTGTCCCTGTATGGGTTCTGTCTCAAGTTGGCCTTCCCCCGCTAAAAAAAAAATAATAATAATACAAAAACCAAAAATGGGGTATGTGCCAGGTATGGGGTAATCGTAATCGGTTACAATCGATTACAGTTTTCTAAGTAATCGTAATCGATTACTTTCTTATATTTGGGGATGTAATCATAATCTTAATCAATTATTCTCAAAAAGTAATCATAATCATGATTACTTTTACGATTACACTAGTAACCTACACAGTACCGGTACTTAGTATGTATTAAGAAGGGTAGAGATGATTTGTTTCTATGTGAGTGAGGGAGACAAAAGGCAGAACTGCCTGTAGCGAGTGCCTCCCCCAGAGTTGAAAGAGTGACGGGGCCAAAATCAAGGGACGTTCGAACCAAAATGCCTGGACACACAGAGTTTGAAGCAATTTAAGTTATAGGAAGAGGGAAAGACTGATTCTGGGAGAGAGTTCCAGAGCTCATCTGTTGAATAGAAGAAAGACTGAGAATAACGTTTCACTCTTGGTTTGGAGAGTAGGGGTGGGATTGTGTTGCAAGACTGGTGCTACGTGCTCTACGAAGAGGGAGTGGTATACACTGAGAGAGCTCTGAGAAATAATAGATTGGCTGGTGAGTGATGAGACTATTTAATGTGTGCTTAGTTGTGTCAATGGTACCACTAGACTGGAGTACATGTATTGTGCCATTGTACAAAAGGAAGGGAGACCGGCAGGAGTGTTCAAGTTATAGAGGTATTTGTTTATTATCAATTGTTGGAAAGCTGTATGGCAGGGTGTTGATAGAGAGGAAAATAAAGGGTACAGAAGGTGCAATAGGAGAGAAGCAGTTCGGTTTTAGGAGGGGAAGAGGGTGTGTGGATCAGATTTATACCAGGCTGGGAAATTAGGTATAGCCCGGCAGCCCGGACTAGCCCGGACATGTAGCCGGGCTACTGATTTTCAATGTTAGTCTGCCTGGCAGTTGCCCGGGGGACAAGTGAAAGTTTGTAATACTTCCTTACATAACGCTGCAATAAAATATATACATCTATCTATCTATCTATTGCCTGATGCCGTGATCCCCGAAGGGGTGGCCACGAACGAACCGCCCCCATGCACCTCTGTCCCCAGTCAGTCGACGCCCCTCCCCCCAACCAGCACCGCCTTCGTTCATGTAGTTCCTCACTCCATCCTTCCACCTCATATTCGGTCTACCTCTCCCCCTCTGTCCCTCCACCTCGCTCTCGTACACCCTCTTAGTCATTCTCTCGCTTTCCATACGTTCCATATGGCCGAACCATCTCAAGTTGTTCCTTTTCACACTTTCCAGCACATCTACCTCCACACCACACCTCCTTCTTACTTCCTCATTAGTCTGTCTATCCCTCCATGTAACTCCGCACGCACTCCTTAAGTAATTCATTTCCACTGCTCTCACTCTTGGTCTGAGTCTCTCAACCAACGTCCATGCTTCGCTTCCGTAAGTCAGTGTCGGGATTACCACACTGTCATGCAAGGACTTCTTCACTTCCATACTGACCACCCTATTTCTTGTTACTGCTTTTAGCGTTCCTACAACCCTCTTCCCCTGTTGTACCCTCTCCCGCACCTCTTCATCCATAGTCCCATCTTTACTCAACACACTGCCCAGATACTTAAAAGAGTTGACGATCTCCATAGCCTGACCGTTCAGCTTCACCTCACACTCTGTGACTTCACCCCTTTCGAAGACCATAACCTTGCTCTTCCCCGTATTTACCTTCAAATTCCGTTTTTCGCACACTGTTCCAAACTCATTTACCAGACCCTGCAACTCCCATTCATTATCACTCATCAGAACTGTATCATCCGCAAACAGCAGTATAGGTAGCTTCCACTCAATTCCCTCCCTTTTCAGCGATACACCAACATCCACTGCTCTTGATAGTATTTCTTTCATAACTCCATCCATATATACAGTAAACAACCACGGGGACATCACACACCCCTGTTTCAAACCAACATTCAGGTCAAAGAACTCGCTCTGCTCACTCTCCATACGTACTGCCGCCTTTGCACCCTCATACATGCTCTTCACTGCTTTCAGCAACTTGCCCTCTACTCCGTATATTCTAAGTACTTTCCACAAACCTTCTCTATCCACTCTGTCATATATACATACATATATAATATCAAATACCGGTATATAATTAATGTAGGAAAACATCGCTGCGGTAACCCTTTAGTAGACGGAGTCTGAGACCGACGACACTCGGTGTGCGGTGACCCTTAAGTAAACAGTAAACAGCTAATCGGTTGTCGAATGCTATACTGTCAATATTGATTTATATCAGATGCAAAAACAACACAAGAATCAATAAACAGATAAAGAAAACAAAAACAGGAAAATTGAAACAAGTTAGGCTAAATGTAGCCATGTAAATCCTATGATAACATAGCCTAAGAATTGTTGCTATTGCTTTGCCGTGAATCTCGTAATGTTACGAACTTGAATTGCAAGGGATACTAAAGCTTGTTAACCCTCCAGCCCCGGCTACGCATTACATAAATATTCCCGGAAATCCGGGTGTTTTGGCCGAAAAACGTCTAGGCTAGGCTACCGTATATTTGTTATTCTGAGTGCTTCCCGCATTCCCACGCATCCCCAAGCGTAGCTGTGTTATTTACCTGTAGAATGGCGTTAAGTAGAGCCCTCTAAGTCAACTGGTTGAGTTGTGATGATGATTTCATTGGAGATAACTTTATGGCAAAAACAGCCACTTTACACTACTTTTCGATACTTAACAACAACATACAGGCACACACGAACAAGCGACGCTCTCCTTCTTGTGGCCGGAGATGCGGGGCGTCGGTCCAGCCGGCTGTTGTTTACATGCGTCGGACCGACGCCTCGCACACCAAGCTTACAGGCTTTGAGCTCATGGGTGTTTAAGAGCCCTTCCGGGCAGCTCGTATATGCTTTTTTATGGGCGTTCAAGAGCCCTTCCGGGAACTGAGGGTTAAGGGGGGATGGTTCACTTTTTGGGCGTTTTTTGCATGTATTCATTCTTTTTCTAGTTTCCTCCCTAGACCTCCATCAAATTTAAATAAAACATCCTTTAGATCCCCCTTCTAGATTAATTTGTAGCTTACATTTTTCGGTAGAAAAATTTCCCGGCCAAAGGCCGGTTCTTCCAACATTACAGGCTCACTATTGTTCGCCAGGGAAAAAATCGACATCTAAATAACACGAAAGGTCTAAATATTGACGACGAAATGGAGCTAAAGGTTTTAAGATCGACTAACTAATGGGGCAAACATCTTAACATCTGTAAACTAATGGGGCTAAACATGAGGGAGAAAGTGGTTCAGAAAACAGGCCCATGTCCCCTTAAGCTTGTTGTTGTTGTTGTTGTTGTTGTTCCCTAAGCTGCCTGGCCGAACAGCCCCGAGTCCCTGAGAAAGGCCATGGCCACGATCGGGCTTTCCCACAGAGCTCTCATTGAGTGTAGATTGTGTTGTTGGCGTAAGTGGTTGTGTGAAATGCAGTCTTCTATGATGTGTTTAATGGTATGGGGTGCTGTGTTACATCCCGGGCAGGTGTCGACAACGGAGTCATCCAGTCTCTTCTGATAGCTCAGGAGAGCTGGATGGTGTCCGCATCTCAGCCTGGCCAGGTGGACTCTGTCCTCGCGAGGAAGGGAGGATTCGGAAGGATGGATTTCGGGAGGTCGTGCATGCAGCTGCGTGTTGTCTGTGAGTGAGTGGATGGATCGGTGAGAGATATGAGTATGGATGTGCTTCTGGAAGTTGGTTCGGGGTGGGCAGGGAGGGAGAGAGGACAATAATTGTGTGTGATACCGTGTGCTGGGTGTTGTTTTGATATTTCTTGGTGTCTGTGGGTGTGTTGCCATGTAGTTTAGTGGGTGGTCTTGGTTCGTGGAGGCTGCTGCCAGGAATTGAGTGCCTCTCATGTCCAGATGGTCTTTGACTTTGAGGATTTTGGTTTCTTGATGTAGGTGATCTGTGGGTGAAGTAGCTGTGCAGCCTGTAATGATCTTCAGGGCTTTGTTTTGAATAGTCTGTAAGGTCTTATGATGTGTTTCAGCTAGGTTAGAAGCCCAGGCTGGGCTTGCGTATTCCATCACTGATCTTATGTATTGTTTATATACTGTGGTGGTAGTTTCTTTGTTGTGTCCAAATTTTGTGTGAGCAAGTGACCTGAGGGCGTTAAGTCTGGGTGTCAGTTTCTTTTTAATGTTTGTGGTGTGCTGTTTGAATGTCATATGAGTATCGTATGTTACTCCTAGGATTTTGGGTGTGTGTGTATGTGTTAGGGGTGTGTTGTTTATGGTGAGTTGAGGGATGTATTCGTGTTCTCCTGTCCAACTTGTGAGCAGGGTTGCGGTGGATTTGGCTGGGGCTAGATTAAGTCTGTTTGTAGTGCACCAACCATGTAGTGTGTTGAGATAGGGTTGAAGGAGATCTGTTGCTCTTTTTGGGTCATGGTGTGTGCATGTGAGTGTTATGTCATCTGCATAGGAGGCTAAGTTTATTTGGGGCGTATTGGGTGTAGTTATATCGTGCATGTACAGATTGAAGAGTGCGGGCGATAGGACGGATCCTTGTGGGACTCCGTTTGGAAAGTTTCTGATTTTAGATGACTGACCGGCAAAAGATACGTGTGCACATCTGCCTGCTAGGAAGTTGGCCAGCCACCTTTTTGTGTTGTTGTGCATGTTTGTGTTGTAGATTTTGTTTGTTAGATTGTGGCGGGGGATGGCATCGAAGGCTTTACTAATGTCGAGTGTGGCTAATAGTGATCTGTGTGGTGGTCTAGCTGAATTGATGCCGTCGAAAGCTCTTTGTGTAAGGTCTGTGAGAAGAGTGTTTGTGGAGTGCAGTGGCCTAAAGCCATGTTGTGTTGGAGCTAGGGGTAGGTCAGGTGTAATTAGTTGTAATACTAGGCGTTCCATGACTTTGGAGGGGGAGCAAAGGAGTGTGATGGGGCGGTGCGAGGAGGGTAGCGTGGGGTCTTTGTTGGGTTTGGGGAATGTGATGATGATACCATGCTTCCAAATGTCTGGTATTGTGTTGTGTGAATAGCTGTAGTTTGATATGTTAGTGAGTGCTTGTATGCCTTGTGGTCCCAGGTGTCTGAGGTGTATGTTGCTTATGTTGTCTAGGCCACAGGCGGGTGAGTGCTTGAGATTGTTGATGATATGCTTTGTCTGGTGATTGGTGAAGGGTGTATAGTCAGGGTCTGTGGGGAATTGTCTCTTACGTCGGATGACACGTCGGTCGTCTTTGTGAGGTTTTAGGTGGCTGACATGTGAAAAGTGATTGATGAGAGTGTTTGCTTGTTGTTTACATGAAGGAGTAGAGTCTGTTGTGATTGCAGCATGTGATTGTGTTGTGTTGCTGTTGGAAAGTGTGATGCTGTTTAGTGTTTTGAATAGTTTTTTGGGGTTTGTTTTGTGATCAAGAGTTTGTAGGAAGTTATTCCAATTTAGTTTTTGTTGTTCTTGTATTTTGTTGTTAGTTTGGGTGTTGAGTGCTTGAATTTGTTGTGTGATGTCTTGTGTGTGGGGTGCTGGGGAGTGTTTCAGTATGTCGCGTTGTCTGATGAGGTTTTGAATTTCTGGTGTGAAGTTGGGGTTGTGTCTTTTTCTGTTACCTCTTGGAATGTGTTTCTTGTCAGCGTTTTGGATAGTTTTATTGAGTATGTGTACAGCATTGTTGATGTTAGTGATGGGTGTACTGTTTAGAGTTGTGAAGTGTTGTTCTGTCTCATTTGTGAATGCTTCCCAGTTAGCTCTTTTATAATTGGTGTATGTGTGTTTGTGGCTAGCTGGGGTGAGTCTGGTTTTGGTGGTGATAATGATCGGGAGGTGGTCAGAGCCTAAGGTTCTGACCACCCTCCAGGATGTTGTGGGGGCGAGTTCTGGGGAGCAAAAGGTGATGTCTGGAGATGATGGGTTATAGAGGGCTTGGTGAGGAATATGGGTATGTTGATGGATGTCGTTAAGGATGATGAGGTTATCGGTTTGGTTTTGTAGTACCAGCCCTCTGTCTGTGTCGGGGTTGTCGACAAACCAGGCCGACGTCTTGGCGTTGAAGTCACCACCCAGGATGATGTGTGGGGTGTGTGGGGTGTTTGTGATGTGTTGTAAGTGTGGTCTGTATTCATTTGGTACTGTAGGGGATGTTTGGGGAGGGATGTATGTGTTTATGATGGTTATGTTGGAGTTGTTGCCAGTGCGTATTTTAATTGACTGTATTTCTGTTGTGTTATCATTTGGGGGGAGGAGTGATTTGGTTTGTACACTGGTTACTATGTATGATATTTCTTTGTGAACCAGGGTGATGAGTCCACCGCCCCCGCCGACAGCCCGGTCTTGTCTGATGGTGGTGAAATTATGAAATGTGGGTGTTTTTTGTGTTGTGCGGAGTTTTGTTTCTTGTAAGATGGCAATGTGTATGTTGTGTTGTTTGATGAAGTGTGAGAGTTCGTGTTTCTTTGTGTTGATGCCATCTATGTTCAGTTGAAGAATGTTAAGGTTATGTGCACGATGTATGTTGGGTGCTGCTGCACGAGGATGGGGTGGGGATGGGGGTGATGGGGGGGGTGGGGGTGAGGGAGGGGCTGGGGGTTGGGATGGGGGAGGTGGGGGTGGGGATTGGGGAGCAGGAGATGGGGGTTGGAATGGATTAGGATGGGGTGTGGTGTGTTGAGTTGAGGATGTGGATGGTATGGGAAGGTTAGGTGGGTTAGGGAGGAGAGGTGGACGGGTTTTAGGGGGGGGAGTGGATGATATGGGAAGGTTAGGTGGGTTGGGGAGGAGAGGTGGTCGGGTTTTAGTGAGGGATTTGACTGGGAGAGGGAGGGGCATGAGGAACAGGTCCAGGTGTTTGTGTAGTGTTTCTTGGAGGCAAGTGTTGTGCAGGTGAAGTGGGTCCAGTTCCCGCATGAATTGCAGAGAACTGAACCCTTAGTATGGCGACTCGAAGTGATGGGTTTTGAGCAAGTTGGACATATGTATGTGAACGTGGGTCCTAGGTTGCTCTCAATGTCTCCGGCTAGAAGAAGTCTTCGAGAAATGACAGCCGGAGAGTCATTTCTCGGTGTAGGAAAAACTGTGTGATGTGTGTGTGTGGTGTGAGAGGTGTGGAAATTCCCGGCGCGACCGAAGCCGCTCCAAGGACCCGTGCCCCCAGGGAGGGGGCAGGGGATGGTTGTGACGGTTTGGCTCCCGAAACTGCTCCCCGCGGCCGGCATCCGGTTTTCCTCCACTGGTCGTTGATTTTGTCTTCGGCTGTGGAGGGTCGGCAGCCATCCGCGGTTGGCAGCCTCGGGAGGTGGCCCCACGGCGTCGACGCCGCCACATCAGGACCTTAAGCTTGTAGATGGTGTTGGTGGCATAGTTGTTGGTCAGTGGTCAGTGTTATACTATAATCCATAGATGCTGGTTGTAGGGTAGCAGAATGGTAGTCTGCACCTACACTTGTCTCCACTTACCCGATATCGGTGTGCAGTTTTATTATTTGTTCTATTTCTCCCCATTTTAATGTTAATAATTCCGATCTTCAAAAAATCGGGCTATTTGGAAATTTTGGATTATTCGTGTTCGAATTATCAGAATTTTGCTGTAACAGACTATTTGACAGACAGACACATCTTCCTTAACCCCTTCTGTACCGGCGACGTGTTTATAATTTCTTTCTAGCTAGATTTATACTATTTTGTGCAGTTTAAGAAGGATGTGTGCTGTTATAAAAAAGGTCAAGTGAGATCATTCGAAGCCTGTTAATTGCTGGAGGCCCCTTTTAAACTGAATTATATAATTTAATAGTAGCCAGAATATATTGAAATGGACGTCACTGGTAATGAAAGGGTTAAGTCAGTGTTGTGATTTAATATTCAGTATAGCCGTAAACACACTCTCTCTCTCCCCGGTATACGTCAATAATGAACTATGAATTTGTAATGTGATGCCATAGACCAAGGCTGCCTGTTCCTAGAAATGTTATTCTCCGTATTCAACTTATTAGGTCTGCGCGTGAAGCGAAGGAGGCTGTTGGTGTTCTGGAACTGAAGATTATTTTGGATCGACGTCCACATCGACACCCTATTTGGGGGAAGCGAAGGATCTCAAGGGCTTACACAGTCCTTCTTCTTCTTCTTCTTGTTAGGGCAACGCTTATTGAAAATTACAATTTTTCGGTTACTACTGAACCAAATTTAATTATTGTTCTCGTGCATATACTCTGATTTATCCTCTAGGCCCTAACGGAGCCCTTTTTGTTTTATTTGGTCCTGTGCGTCGCGCTACGCACCTTGGAGTTAACACGACCACACGGACCTATACTGTAGTCTGCTTGGACTTGTAAAATTGAATATTGCTAGTCGTGAAGTTTTTTATTGGGGAGATTGTAGGCACCAGTCGAGCAGGACAGTACCCAAGGGGAGGTCACATAGCCATATGATAACGAGTTACTGGAACTCCTGCTTCATTTGCCAGGCTTCCCCCACTTTTTCTATAGGTGCCTCACCTACACAGAGAGTAATCCAGCTAACTCTCATAGACACTTACTATTCATTGAATCATTTCACTACACTTAAAAATCACACCACACTTCTTTCCAACACACCTAAATTTCCTCTAACGTACTGTACCGTGATTTTAGGTGATATGTTTGTGAATGTATGTGGTACTTAGCGGGCGAAATGTCTTACAGTGTATCAGGGCAAGTACAAGATATGTCAGGGCAAGTAAATTTCAGAAGTCACTAGCCCGGGGCAAGTAGATCCGCAACACTAATTTCCCAGCCTGATTTATGCAGTAAGACATCTATGCGAGAAGTATTTAGAGAAGCATAAGGAGATATTTTGGGCACATGGATTTAGAAAAGGCGTATGATCGTGTGGATCGAGAAGCAATGTGGAAGGTGTTAAGGATTTATGAAATTGGAGGAAATTTGTTAAGAGCAGTCAAGTTTTTATGAAGAGAGCAGAGCGTGCGTTAGAGTAGGAATTGAGAAGAGTGAATGGTTTGAGGTAAACGTAGGTCTGCGACAGGGTTGTGTAATGTCACCGTAGTTGTTTAATGTACTGTATATATGGATGGTGAGGTTAGGGAGGCGAAAATAATAACTATGGGTAGAGGATTGAGTTTAGTAGGAAAGAACGGTAGAGATTGGTGAGTTGAACCAGCTGCTGTTTGTTGATGACACAGCGTTGGTGTCGGATTCTGAGGAGAAACTGCAGCGAGTAGTCAAAGACTTTGGTGTGGTATGTGGGAAGAGGAAGCTGAGGGAGAACATTAAAAAAGTAAAGTGATGGTGTGCAATATACAGTAGGTGCTCGTAGGGTGAATCTAGATGTGCCGCTGGATGGGGAAATTTTGAAACTAGTGGAGTGCTTTAAATATCTAGGAGGAGTGATAAGCAAGGACGCAGGTGTGGAAATAGAGGTAAAACAGAGAGTATGTGAAGGAAGGAAAGTCTTTGTAGCAATGGGAAGTATGTGGAAGGTGAGAAATATCAGTTGTAAAGTTAAAAGTGCAATGTATCAAGGGATAGTTGTACCAACAGTGATGTATGGAGCTGAGACATGGGCTCTGAAGTCACAAGAGAGAAGAAAGCTTGATGTGATGGAGATTAACTGCTTGAGGAGTATATGTGGAGTGACTCGTAGAGACAGATCGAGGAATTAAGAGGTACCGGTACGTAGGAGAGTGGGACAGCAGGAACCTTTGTCGCCCAGAGTGGACAGATGGGTGCTGTGTTTTAACCCTTGTCTAGCGGGGTGTTTTGGGCTATTTTTGGCATATTCAGGCCCTCCTGCATGATAAATCAAGTATCTGCATGAAAAAAAAATTATGTAGCAAAAACCTAGGCGGTAAAAGCTTCAAAATGAGACCAGAACGAGCTACGTAGCACTCGTGGTTCTCATACAGTTAGTTAGTTATGTAGAGCAGATTAACCAGACCACTGAGTTCCATACGGAACTCTCATAGGTCTGGCCCGAAGGATTGGATCAGATTACTGAAAGGAGCTTAAGGCGACGCAAAAAACGGACGATAGGGGGGAAGGAAAATTACGGAGAATCGGATAAAAGGTCAGTGAATGATTTAGTACCAAAACAAACCGTACGCAGACGGGCAGTATCTGGGCAGTCAAAGACGTGGCGAACAGTTAGAGGGGAATGACAGGAGGAGCAGGTAGGGGGCGGAGTGCGGGGAGTGGACATCAAATAACCGTGAGTCAGCCGGGAATGGCCTATCCTAAGTCTAGTTAGTAAAACTTCCTCACACCTGTGAGACCTGGAAGACGAGGGCCAAGGACGAACAGAAGGTTTGATTGCACGGAGTTTATTATTGCAGGGTAGAGCATCCCAATGAGATTGCCACGTGCAAAGAATAGAAGGCTTGAGTAAGGACAGCCAATCACCTAACGGAAGGTGGGGCTGGCGAGGGATCACTAAAATAGCATTCTTAGCCGCAGCATCGGCGTCTTCATTGCCACGGACACCGATGTGAGCAGGAATCCAACATAACTGGACCTGGAATCCACGTAGGCTCATCTCGTGGAGAGCGTGTTTTATGGCTAAAACTATTACGTGGGAGGACGAATAAGCACGGAGCGCTTCGAGGGCACTACGAGAGTCACTGTAAATTATAAAGGGCTGTTGAGGAGTGTCACGTATAATGTCAATAGCAGATTGGATAGCTAAAAGTTCAGCAGTAAAGATAGAGGCTTGGGGCGGGAGAGAAAACTGAAGGAGCTTAGTAGAGGACACAGCAGCGAGGCCCACCCCAGAGTCAGTCTTAGACCCGTCAGTGAAGATGGCAAAATGGGGGCCTTTACGACGTATGTGTTCGAGTGCGTGTTGGCAGTGATGGCTAGGGACAAAAGGATATCTCTTAGAGAGGAAGGAGAGGTGAGTGCAAACATTGGGGAGAGAGATAACCCATGGGGGGGAAGGGGAGACAACAGGCGGCGAAACAGCAATGTGAAAGTCAAGAGAGTTGAGGAGAATTGTAGCACGAATCGGAAAGGAGGGGGAAGATGGACACGGATCGGGAATGAAGATATCACTGAAAAGGGAATTAGTGGGAGAGTCACTATGTTTAATTTTTAATGCACGGCGCATAGTAACTAAATCGCGATGGAGGGAGAGCGGGGGCTCGCCACTCTCAGCTAAGACGGAGGTATTTGGGGAGGAACGGAAAGCTCCAGTACAGAGACGCATACCCTGCGTATGAACAGGGTCCAACATCTTCAAAACGGAAGCAGAGGCCGACTCATAAATGGGGCAGCCGTAGTCGAGGATGGAAAGAACTACCGCCTTGTAGAGCATCAACATAGTGGTACGTCTGGCACCCCAAGTGGTATGGGATAGTTTTCTGAGGAGGTTGAGAGCACGAAGGCCTTTACCTTTAGTATACTGAACATGGTCTCTCCAGTTGAGATGTTGGTCAAAGATTACGCCTAAGAATTTAACACTGGGATAGAAAGAAATCGGAGAGGGTCCCATTCGAAGCGATATTGACTGGCCACGGAGCCAGCGTTTGTCTCGATAGAAGACTATTGCCTTAGTTTTCTCAGCCGAAAACTGAAAGCCAACTGAAGATGCCCAGGCGATCACCCGTTGGATGGAGATGTTGAGTATACGTTGAGCATGTCTGAGGGTACGGGCAGTGCAATAGATGGTAAAATCATCAACGTACAGGCTGCCATGGACTTCCGGCAGCAATTGTTGAATGACTTTATTTATGGCCGCGGCAAAAAGTTTGCTGCTGAGAACGCTGCCCTGGGGAACACCATTGACGAGTGGAAAGACATTAGAAAGGATTCCCTCCACTCGAGTCTGGAATGTTCGATCAGAAAGAAAGTTGGAAATAAAAAAAGGTAGATGGCCACGGGCACCACTATCATGAAGTAGTTGCAGGATGGGACGCCGCCACGTGGTATCATATGCCTTCTGGATGTCAAAGAAAACGGCGACGGTGATGGACTTACTTTCAAAGCCACGCTTGATATGAGATTCTAATAACGTAAGCGAGTCCAGAGTAGATCGATCTTTCTGAGAGCCAAATTGGGTCGGAGTGAGAATAGTGTTTTGACGGAGGAACCAAGTGAGTCTAGTATTGACCAATTTCTCCATTAATTTACAAAGACAACTGGTGAGGGATATTGGTCTATAACTCGAGGGCAAGCTCGGGTCTTTTCCAGGTTTTGCAATTGGGACGACAATAGCATGTTTCCATGAGGTAGGAAATTGATGACGGATCCACACCTGATTATAAAATTGCAAGAGGTTGGATTTAGCAAGGGGGGCTAAGTTAGTGAGTAAGGCAAAACTTATGTTATCTTGGCCAGGAGCGGAGTTAGGACAATTGGAGAGTGCATGTTCAAATTCATCCATAGTAAAGCATGCATTATAATCAAAGGTGTCTGGTGAAGAGAAGTTGAGGGGGATCGACTCCATTTCAAGTTTATGGCGGCGGAAATTATCGTCTAACCTCTCATTACTGCTGACATGGGCAAGATGTTGACCCAAGAGGTTCGATATCTCAAGGGGATCGTGAACAGTACGGCCACCGTGTACCAAAGCATGGCGCGGAGGGGCAATGTGAAGGCTGTTAATATTCCTGAATTTATGCCAAACGCATGATATCGGGGTAGACGGGGAAATGGTGGAGACATAAGTTTTCCAGGATTCGGATCTACTACGGATGACTTCTCGACGGAATTTAGCTGATAGTCGATTGTAGTGAGGTTTGATGGCACATATATCCATCAATAACGAGATGGAATGGCATAGAAGATCATCACGTAAAGGTAAGCGTGAACATAAAGAATTGTAACGTTTATTGAGACTATCGAGGCGGCGGCCTAATTCATGTTTACTTTTAGCAAGAGTGGATAAGGTGCTGTCCCACCAGGGGACTCGACGACGTAGGGGGGAAGAAGTCGTCTGGGGTATAGACTTAGTAGCTGCATTAGTAAAAAAATGAACGAGGAATGAATGCGTTTCATCAGGATCCCTTAAGGGATTAAAAGGTGGGATTTGTCTGGTGTGGAGGACATATGCGTCCCAGTCAGCTTTGTGGAAGTTATAGCGAGGGAGCGAAGGACATGGACGGAATTTGAAGTAAGACAGGATGACAGGAAAGTGATCGCTTGAGAACGTATCAACACAGACCCGCCACTCAAACTTATCAACAATTGCTGTGGAGCACAGGGTGACATCAACAGAGGAATAAGTATGATGGGAAGCAGAAAAGTAAGTGTGTGAGTCGGCCTCATTAAGGCAGCAAAGGTCACGGTTCAAAAGCAAATGTTCAATCTGCGAACCGGCTGTATCAGGATTGGAGGAAGTAGGGTCCCATATAGGGCTATGGGCATTAAAGTCACCCAACAGTAAGATGGGAGAGGGTAGTGTAGAGAAAAACTGAGAAAGCAAGGAAAGGTCATAATTGTAAGCAGGTTGGTTATAGATATTGCAAATGGTAACAGAGTCACCATTGGGGATATGAAGAGTAAGGATAGAGTGCTGTAGGAAACTTGTACGAATGGGAAACAAGTCAAAAGTTACTCGATGATGGACATAAATTGCTGTGCCATATTCTCCATCAGGGGATAGAGAACAGCACGCAAGGTGGTAGTTGGTGATGGATTTATTATAATTTCCAATGTGTTGTAAACAAATACACATTGGATTATAGACACGGAGTAAACGCTGGATCTCACCTAGATGGACTCTAGATGAGAGACCATTACAATTCCATTGTAGTATATAGGGATTGAACAGGTTAAGTGAGAGACGTCAGGTTACGTAAATTAACAGCACTGTTCGGCTGTTGGAGATGAAGAGGAACGGGTCTGGGGGGAGGGTCATGAGAAGGCAGGGAGTTTCGACGTGGACGGTGGGGGGACACATTAGAGGACAGGTCATGGAGGATAGTAGCTATCTTGGAGTGTGAAAGATCTGAACGTGACTAAGTGAAAAGCGCATAAGCACGTAGAGTTACGAGAGGCGGTGTTGTCAGGGGTTGGTAAACGTCGGTCACGGAGAAAGGAGCGTATCAACGCAGCAACAGTGGATTTAGTGCGGGTAGGCGTCCGGCGATACTCCCGCACAAAGCAGTCATGACAGCCGCAGTGGGGTGCATGGGAGCCCGAGGCGGTAACATTGATAGGTGCGTGAGGTCGAGGACGAGTAGGCGGGGGGGACGCAGGCGTAGAGGGGGTGTGGAGTGAGGGAGGCTGGGACGGAGAACCCATATCAGAGCGGAAGATGCGAGAGCGAGGAGGGACACGTTGAGGTTTGGGAGGCATAGGTCGGGCTGTGAGGGTCTTACGTTTTACGGAGGGAGATTGACGATCTGAGGAGGGAGAATGTAGAGCATCAGATCGGCGTTTACTGGTAGAGGGGGTAGAATCCATGACCTCGTCAACATCGGTAGAGGGAGCCGGGGCAAGAGGCAAGGATTGAATATCAGTTACTGGTGAAGGGGACGCGGATGCTTTTGGGGTGGAGGCTTCATGAACAGGGGGAGGGGTATTCAGTGCATGAAATCGGTTGGAGAGGGGAACAGTGGCTGGACTAGAAAGGGATGAATCCAACACAGCATCACTGTCCTCACGTCGTCGACTACCGGGAGAAACGTCAGTTGTAGGTGCACGAAGTCTAGCACTGTAAGTCATATCTCTAGAGGGATCTTTAACATCTCTTACTCTCAGTTCTTGCTTAGCTTCTCTGACAGACATGCCTGACCGACTAATGAGAAGCTTTAACTCAGCATTGTACATGTAGAACACACATTGCTTTGAGCGAGCATGGTGTTCAAGGCCACAGTTAACACACTTTGGAGTGCCACAATTCCAACGGGTAGCATGTTTGACGGAGCTACAGAAGGCACACACCCGAACCTTCTTACACCTACCAGCTGAGTGACCAAAGGTGGAACAGTTTGTACATTGTAACGGTTTGGGGACATAAGGTCGTACTTCACGCCTTTGTCCTTCGATCCTGACGTCTCGTGGGAGGGAACGTCCACTAAACTTAATGCGAGCTATGCGGAGAGGATGAGGAGGAGTTGATTTGTTTGGGATACTATACAAATCAATTTTTTTTTTTTTTTTTTTTTTTTTTTTTTTTTTTTAAGAGACAATGAACGGAGGAAGGAAAAACACAGATAAAACAAAAAGGTCCATGTGCCTAAAGGCATCCTCCATTCATAAAATGTTTGTAACAACTGGATTTGGATAAATTTATTTGGATATTTTGGATTTATTTGGATAACGCAAGCGCAACGACGACAGGAGGGTCGACTTATCAGGAAGTCCGTCATGGTCATAAGTTGAGGGTAGAACAACAGTACCGAGGATGTAATTGAGGTCGTTATGTTTCGTGACAGTAACAGGGATATCGTCCAAGGTAGTAAGAGATAGGCATGTCTCAGATTGGGCACGAGTAGTGGTTTCCACAATCCAATCATTATTACCAGTCTCACGGAACGATAAGTCCGAAGTTGCATGCACCGAGAGGAGGAGGTTCTCTAACTTAGCCCCCGAGATGTAGGAAGCCGGTCGTATGACGAGGAAACTCGGCCAGTCATCATCGCCAAAAATTGAATCGAAGTGCCGGAGGGTGGCATTGGGGACAAACTGACGCCGAGGTTTCCGCCGATGTTGGGGGCCGAAATGAGGCATGTGAGGCTCCAGAGTTGCAACGAGTGAGGTGGAAGTAGTGGCTGAACTAACAATCGGCTGAAATGGTGGAGAAACAGTGTCGATGGGAGGTGAAGGGTCACCAACACTGGTGTCACTCTGCAGGTGGTCAGTGCAAACTGTAAGTCGCTTAACGGGTAGTGCTGAGGAGCAGGGCGTGTCAAGAGAACCCGGCCCGCCAAGGTCTATGGTTTGAACAGGAGACTCGACACAAGGAGGGTCTCTCTTATCTTGGGAGAGGGGAGGGACATTTAAATCATGAGCGGCAGGTGTAGTTGGGCTCTGTGGAGAGTCGATATGAACAGGGGTCATTGTAGGGTCCACAGATGGAGGATGGGAATCCTTAGTCGTACAAGCAGGTAATTTAGTATCAGAGCGTGAGAGAGCATCAGACTCGGAACAACTCGGAGGGGAGGTGTCCAAGGTGGTAGACTCAGAGGGCAGAGGAAGGTCAGATGAAGAGTCCAGGGGAATGCAAAGGTCAAGTACCGGGGGCGCCAGAGCTGGATCCAAGGGAGGAGGTTTGCATGGCTGATCCATGATGACCCTAGTTGTTTTTACTATTCTATTTTCATTTTATCGGAAATCAAAAAAGAAAGAAAAACATAACCGAGGGGGAAAAAAAGAAAGAAAAAGAAAAAGATAAATAGAAACAAAACAATAAATAAATAACATACCAGAAGGGCCAACAGAGAACCCTCCGTCGTGAGTCAGGGAGCCCCAGCCTCTATACCGGTGGCGCAAACAGGGGCAGGTCTCCAGGGGGCTCATCCTCATACCCTACCCCCCTATACGAGGGGGGATAGCACCAAAACGCACAGAAAGGCCAAGCTTAGGCAAAACCGCTATACTGGGACCGAGGGCAAAGTTAATTGCAATCATCCCCAATCTGTGCGTAATGGAGGGCAGCCGGACAGAAGCCAAGAAACCCACCAGGAAGGGAAAACGGACCCCTGGAACCGAGACCAGTCCCCACTGATGGGCGACCCCAGGGGCATCAACGCGGGCAACCACGTCGCCGCTCCCGGGACCAACCCCCTCGGGCGGTGAGCTAGACCGCCACGGCCCCTGTAAACGGAGAGGAGCCAGTACTCCAGACTCAGCGAGGGAAGGCTCTCAAGCCTAGCCGGCACAATTTAGTTAAAATAGGGAGGAAATCCTCCGCAAAATTAAAACAAAAATGGGAACACGAAAAACGTCGTCACCGGGAGGTTCCGCTTACCCCAATGACGACGGGGGGGCACTTTGTCCACGACGCCGATTGAATCCCTGCCCTAAAGAGAGTGACACCAACGACCCCGTTTCAAGCCCCGCCACCACGACAAGGTGGCTCCCCATTTGCGGGGAACAGCTCTCGTGCCTTAGTACCTCACGTAAGAAAGTTCACTTGTCGGCGCATTATCTCCGTAACCAAACATGCTACAACAATGATTCTGGTGTCATTGGAAACGGCATAAATTTCCCTACAATACCTCGTCTCCATTTGTTTTTATTTCTTAACCATTTCGACACAGCAACCCGAGACATTTGTCACCTAATTTGTACCTAATTGCAAACTCCCTCATTGCAAAATTAGATCAAAAATGGAAAAAGTAAAGACTAGATATTGTAACTACACCTATTGTTAGTACCCCCAATGCATTGAAACAATCAAGCAACAACATTTAAATGAGTCTTTGATTTTACAAAAAAAAAAAAAAAAAAACATCACACTAATTCTCACCTAACTCAAAAAATAATTGTCCTAGATAATTAAAATTTTGGAAATCTCTCTTATTTTAGGTGCCCTATATGTGTACCAACTCTTATGAAATACAGACGAATTCCATTGACACGTTCTAGAGTAAAAAGCGGCCGGTCCCCTTAAGGATATTGGGACCGAGAAGGAAGCGTACATGTGGTTATGCGTGTGTACTTACACTAGTTGTACTTACACTAGTTGTATTTACGGGAGTGAGCATGCTCGTTAATTCCCGCCTCCTAAGATATGTTTGTCATACCGTGCTTTGAAACTATGCACTGATGGTGCAGACACTACTTCGGCTGGCAATTTGTTCCACCCACTAATCGAGTTGGTAGGAAATCTTTTACTTTTCAGATCAAATTTACTATTAGGCACTTTCAGTTTGTAGCTGTGACCTCTTGTTCTCTCACCTCCATCCCTCTCTATGAAGTTTTCATGGTCGATTTTGTCAATACCTCTAACACATTTGTATATCTGAATTTGCTGTCCTCGTTTCCTTCTCTGTTCCAGTGTAGGTAGATTCAAACTCTCGAGCCTCTCTTGGTACTCCAAATTTTCCAAACCTGGGATCATCCTCATAGCTGCTCTCTGTACCCTCTCAATTTTGTGGGTATGTTTCTTCATGTGAGGGGACCACACTACAGATGCATATTCCATCCTGTCTTATTATTGCCGTTATTATTTGTTTCATGGTGTTTTCATTAAGATAATTGAAAGACATCCTGATATTTGCCAATAGTGCTAGTGATTCACTATCACTATCATATTTACGTGGCTTTCTGGAGACATGTTATCCTTAAATTCTATCCCCAAGTCTTTTTCTTTTTCTGCTTTGGGAATCACTTAGTTTCCTAGTTTATAATCTTTTCTAGGTCTGTACTTGCTTTTACCCATTTCTAGAGTCTTACATTTCTCTGCATTGAACTCCATATTCCATTTGATGCTCCATTCATGGATCTTTTGCAAATCTGCTTGGAGCTCAAGGCAATCCTCCTGGGTTCTGATCGTTTTAAGCAGCTTCGCATCGTCCGCAAACATGCTCATGTAGCTTGTTAGTCCCTCAGGTAAGTCATTTACAAATATTATAAACATGATTGGGGCTAGGACAGATCCTTGTGGTACTCCACTCGTAATTTGAGTCCAGTTTGACGATTTCCCCCTTACTGTTGTTCTCATCTGTCTTTCGCTAAGGTAGCTCTCCATCCATTTCAGCAGTTTGTCTCCCACTTTTCCCTCATGTTTTAATTTCCACAGCAATCTCTTGTGTGGAACTTTGTCAAATGCCTTTTTAAAGTCAAGGTAGGCACAGTCTACCCATCCTTCCCTCTTGTCCACTGTGTCTATTACTCTAGAGTAAAAACTCAACAAGTTGCTTACACATGATCTGCCTCCTCTGAATCCAAATTGTCGGTCAGTAATTAATCTTTTGGATTCCAGGTAGTTCACCCATTTGTCCCATATTAATCCTTCCAGAATCTTCATGAAGATGCTCAATAGTGATACAGGTCTATAGTTCAGTGGTTTATCTCTGCTTCCTCCCTTAAATATAGGAATAATGTTTGCTCTTTTCCATTCTGTAGGTACTATCCCTGTGTCCAATGATTTGGTCATTATATCATATAATGGTATACTCAGTTCCTTGGCATTTTCTTTGATAATCCAGCCTGATACTCCGTCCGGTCTGGCGGTTTTGTTTGGATCCACCTTACTCATTATGTCTATGAGCTCTGCTCTGTTAAATGTGACTTCCGGCATTTCCTCTGTACCTATCTCATTGGTTTCTGGTGCAATGAAATCTCCTTCTTTTGTAAATACTGATGCAAAATTTCTATTTAGTTCTCCCGCAATTTCTGTATCCTCTTCTATGATTCTGTTTCCACTTTTAATCTTTACGATTGTGGCTTTTATCTTCCTTTTGCCGTTTATAAACTTGAAAAACATTGCCTGTTATCTTCCGAATCCCAGTTTCTCATCTTTTTCCAGGCTTTGTTTTTTGCTTCCTGTGCTTGCCTACATTCGCGGTTAACCTGACAAGCGCGATATAGACCTAGGTGCTAGGGTAGTTATTTGTGCATTTCTAGCCCTGGATACTGACAGAATTCGTTATATTCACAATATAAAGCATTATTTGTTTTCGGTATGCTTTTATTTTACATATATGATGTATAAATGAAACCTTCAAGAGTGCTAAAATAAGTGGGAAAAGCATTTGGGTGGTGAAAAACGAAGATATTGGCCACCCGGTCATAATCTCAGGCGAGAGAGAGCCACAGGCAGCCCTCCCCTCTCGCTGTCTGGGAGTCAACTGAGACGAGCGGGGCGGTGTGTGCATGTCTGGGTGTTGCATAACGATCTTTTATGCAACCCACTTGTGCTACATTATCGCGGGAGAGAAAAATAACCGATAAATGATGATAATAAGAGGAAAAATAGGTGATAATTGAGGAGGGGGGGGAGGGGGGAATAAGGTGGGAAAGGAGGGGAGGGGGAGGGGTGAGAAACACATGGATGAGTACTAGAGGGGAATTATCTCACCTAGAGACAAAATCCTTTGTTTTGATAGGCCTTTTTTTTTTTTAAAGGCTTTTTTTATGGTCTTGCTTCAGTGAGGCCTATCGCGTTCCCTATAGGAAGCCTTCCGTGAGGCCTATCGCGCTTGCCGGGTTAAACCATTCTTTGCGATTTCCTTTTTTTCTGTTATTAATGTACTGTACTTTGGGACAAAAGTTTTTATACCAGTATCATAGATCTCCATGAATGCCTTGAGTTTTTTGTCTACCTAACTTTCAGATAACACCTGATCCCAATTTAGTGACTTGTAAAAATCCCGTAGTCCTGCGAAATCGGTTCTGGAATACATCCAGTGATTTTCCTGGTGCTTTTCCCTTTTCTTGGGTAGATTATGCTTCAATAGTAGGTCTATGTCGAGAACTGCATGGTCGCTTTTTCCTAGTGGGCATAGGTACTGAATACTTTGAACCTCCTCCTCCCTTCTTGTGAAGAGTGTGTGACTGTGCAATAAGTGTGCATGTGTATGTGTGCTTCCTTCTCAGTCCCAATATCCTTAAGTGTCCGTGCGCTGAGATTTGACCCATTTATTGTGCAACAACCGCCTTCCTACACCCTTCAACACCTTCAAAATACCTAGGAAGAATGAACTGGTGAAGGCACTACTGCGATCGGGAAATCTATGGGTTTATCCGGGGACGGGGACGGAGACGGGGCCAGTGACAGTGGCGGGGCCGGGGTAGCCTAGGCCTCCGAGGGGCCCCCAGGGGTGTGCGCGCGGAGTAGGGAGGGGGGGTGGCACGGAATACAAAAAAACAGCATTTTTACACCACTCTTCAACCGTGATTCGTGTTTTGTGGGGTCAATACGTGTTTTAGGGATTTTGAGTACCTGTTTTACCCCTCGGCGCGGAATAGGGTAAACGCGGACTGAGGATACGTGTATTAGGGGGACTGACTGTATTGTATATTGCCCATTGCCAGCCAACCTACCGATTATGACCATAACTAACAAAACAAAAACGTAAGTCTGATGAACGCAAACCACACTGGAGGCGGGCTGCAGCCCCGTACAGATTCAGACATGCCAGTGTGAATGTTGGAAGTATGAGTGGTAGAGTGAATGAAGTTGTGGAAGTACTTGAAAGACGGAGAGTGGATGTGTGCTGTGCCCAGGAAACCCGATGGAAGGGGTGTAGGAAATAAATAAAATGGTTGTGTCAAAATAGTCAGGCAACTGCAGGAAAGATATCTACTTAAAGATAGGGATCTGTATCTTGTGTTTGTAGACCTGGAGAAGACCTTTGATCTATCTATCTATCTATCTATTGCCTGACGCCGTGATCCCCGAAGGGGTGGCCACGAACGAACCGCCGCCATGCACCTCTGTCCCCAGTCAGTCGACGCCCCTCCCCCCAACCAGCACCGCCTTCGTTCATGTAGTTCCTCACTCCATCCTTCCACCTCATATTCGGTCTACCTCTCCCCCTCTGTCCCTCCACCTCGCTCTCGTACACCCTCTTAGTCATTCTCTCGCTTTCCATACGTTCCATATGGCCGAACCATCTCAAGTTGTTCCTTTTCACACTTTCCAGCACATCTACCTCCACACCACACCTCCTTCTTACTTCCTCATTAGTCTGTCTATCCCTCCATGTAACTCCGCACGCACTCCTTAAGTAATTCATTTCCACTGCTCTCACTCTTGGTCTGAGTCTCTCAACCAACGTCCATGCTTCGCTTCCGTAAGTCAGTGTCGGGATTACCACACTGTCATGCAAGGACTTCTTCACTTCCATACTGACCACCCTATTTCTTGTTACTGCTTTTAGCGTTCCTACAACCCTCTTCCCCTGTTGTACCCTCTCCCGCACCTCTTCATCCATAGTCCCATCTTTACTCAACACACTGCCCAGATACTTAAAAGAGTTGACGATCTCCATAGCCTGACCGTTCAGCTTCACCTCACACTCTGTGACTTCACCCCTTTCGAAGACCATAACCTTGCTCTTCCCCGTATTTACCTTCAAATTCCGTTTTTCGCACACTGTTCCAAACTCATTTACCAGACCCTGCAACTCCCATTCATTATCACTCATCAGAACTGTATCATCCGCAAACAGCAGTATAGGTAGCTTCCACTCAATTCCCTCCCTTTTCAGCGATACACCAACATCCACTGCTCTTGATAGTATTTCTTTCATAACTCCATCCATACCTTTGATAGGGTGCCCAAAGAAATTGTGCAGTGGGGTATGAGAAAACTTGGCGTAGAGGAGTGGCTGGTGCGTGTGATAATGAAGATGGACGAGGACTCGCAAACGGCAGTGAGGATGAATGGTGAACTGAGTAAGGAGTTTGCAGTTCGTGTCCGAGTTCACCAGGGCTCTGTGTTAAGCACTCCCCTCTTTGTTATGGGTCTAGAACTGGGATGGGGAACCTTTTTCCTATCAAGGGCCATTTGGATATTCATGACATCATTCGGGGGCCATACAAAGTGATTTACTTAAAAATCAGGCTACTTTTGCCGGTCAAACATTTACCCCTAATTAAATGGTTGGAAAATGCCTAGTGAGGTCACTGCTCAATAGGTGGCATTCTGAGAGTGAGGGTCTGAGTCTGGAGGGTGAGACGGTGAAGCGCTTGAGCGAAGCAACCAGCCGCTTCGAGCCATGATGGATGCTTCACATGTCTCACTCCCCAGACTGGAACAAGACCTCATGGGCTTCACCGTGTTGAGCGGTGGAATGTACAGGCTCTCAGCCTATGCCCGAGAGAGAGTAGTTGGAATATAGAAAAAAAAAAAAAAAAATGGATATCCGAGCAAGAATCCACACGCCCTACCCAAACACTCCAGGAGACAGCCCCCCCCATCATGATCCCACATCACTGCACCACACACCCACCCAAAATACTTTATTCTATATGCCTTCTCAATCAACCCCCACTACGCCTCCACCCCAAGACTCCCTTACAGGCGACGATGTCTCGCCACCTACTGCCCCCTCCTCCCCCCCCCCCCCCCCCCCCCCCCCCCCTCTCCTCCCACCGCGCGTGGGGAAAATATGACTAGCTCGCCTGCTCACAGCCACCACAACACTCCCACTAATGCCCCTAATATTGTTTTCGTCCCTACTGCACCTACGGCTATAGAACAGATAGATTCCCCAAATGCCAACATTAGGCAACATGATGAAGCTGAATTTGAAACGAATACATCAACCTCCACAGACACTACCCCCACCCAAATCGCATCCACTGCAAACACCCCCCACCACCACCACCCTCCCACCCATCTACACCGCTACCCACCCAGACGGTCTCCCTTCATCTATTCCCAATATCCCCCACACCATTTCCTACTGCGCTACCCATTCATTCCCCTCCCCCCACCACGATCCCTTCCACTCCCCCTACCCATACATGCCAGCCAGAGGGACACACTGTCCAAGCAGAGAGAGATGGAGGTATGCCGACGTTATCTCATGAAAAACTGCCCATTTGGCCAATTGGGGAAGAGAAATGGGAAGAAGTGCAACTACAAACACCCCAAGATATGCTATAAGGGAATTAAGAGTGGAAAATGCCATCTATGGAAATCATGCACAGACTATCACCCACCCCTGTGTAAATCCTCTCTAGCAAACCGGACCTGCTATGATTGGTACTGTACGGAATACCACGTGAAAGGTACACTTAGGGTTAAAACATAGAATGAAGATGGGGCCTCACACCATTTTTTAGCCACACACGAACGAGGGAAAGAAAAAGGCGAGAGCAAGACGAAATGTGGAAGAACAGGGTAGAACAACTAGAAGTACATATACATCATCTAGAATACCTGATGCACAAACAACAAGGAGAAATGGGACCCCACCACCACCACCACAGGGGCCGCCCATACCACCAGAGATGGTAAACTCACAAACCACCACACCCAGCCTCTCCCCTCTCATATATGCAAACATACAAGGTCTTAAAAACAGTAGAACAAATAAGGTCCCTTTCATCCAAGGACTACTAGAAGAGGGGAATGCACTGCTTGCTGCCCTTACTGAAACCCACATTAAAGATCACGAAAATAGTGAAGTATGGATCCCAGGTTACAACCTACACAGGGCAGATAGAAAACACAGAACATGTGGAGGAGTAGCTTTGTACATAAAAGACTTTCTTATAAGTACAGAGTTTTTGAACCACTCCAATGAGGTAGTAGAGATACTGGGGGTAAACATAGAGTCTAAACCTGGCAATTATCCTCACATACAGACCTCCAGATGCCTCACTTCATGAGTTCAAACCCCAGCTGGATACGATCAAAACGGCTATAGAAGGACTGGGGGCTCCAACCCCTAACATCCTGTGGTTGGGAGACTTCAATTTACCTAATATCAAATGGAGGCAAATAGAACACCAAATATTGCCAAACACCTTAAATGCAGATGGTGATGCACACTCAAAAGCACTACTTAATTTATGTTCTATGTTCAACTTAAACCAACACCTAGAGGTCAAAACATCCTAGACCTGATCTTTTCAAACAATGAGAACATTGTGCACAATACCAGCATATCAGATACTACTTATTCTGACCATAGGATAATCGAGGTGCTAACCAACATCGAGTACCTACAAACAAAACTAGGAGATCGTATACAGGCCCATTCAGTAAGTATACCTTTAATAACAAACATATAAATTGGCCAAGCATAAACCAGAAGATAGAGGAAATAGACTGGGAAGTCCAAATGGCAGACAAAACAACCCCGGAATGACTTAGCCTAGTAAATGAATTAGTTAAAAACATATGCTCGAATCACATTCCAGAGAGAAAAATGAAGCGCAGAAGTAAGCAAGACAGAGAAAGGAGAAGGCTCTACAAACGAAGAAAACTGCTGTCACATCGGCTCTCCCAAACGGGATTACGGGAAAGGCAAATTAACATAATGAAAAGGGAGATTGAGGATATTGAACACAAGCTGAGAATATCGTATCAAATACAGCAGATAGAAGAAGAAAAAAAGGCGGTTCAAGAAATAAGTGAAAATTCAAAGTACTTCTTCTCATATGCAAAGAAAAAATCACAAACAGCATCAAGCATAGGCCCACTCATCAAACTCGACGGATCATATACAACAGATGACAAAGAAATGAGTGAACTTCTACGAAAACAGTATGAAACTGTGTTCAGTCAACCCGATCCATCTAAAGCTGTTGACAATCCAAACAGTTTCTTTATGGGAGAGAACAGAGCCCCCCTCCATATATCGGATATAGAATTTGGGCCAATAGATATAGAAAGGGCAATAAACAGCATGCCGCTCCACTCAGCACCAGGACCAGATTCATGGAGCTCAGTCCTGCTCAAGAACTGGAAAACATCGCTAGCAAGACCTCTAGCCATAATGTGGAGAGAGCCTAGATACAGGAGAAATCCCAGAAAGTCTGAAAAACACAACAATTGCACCACTACATAAAGGAGGAAGTAAAGCTCAGCTAAAAAACTACCGCCCAGTAGCACTAACATCTCGCATCATCAAAATCTTTGAAAGAGTACTACGAGGAAAAGTCTCGGAATACATGGAAGAAAACGGGCTCCACAACTAAGGACAACACGGGTTCAGAGCAGGAAGATCATGTCTCTCACAGCTACTAGAACACTATGACAAAGTTCTAGATGACCTGGAAGAAAAAAGAAATGTAGATGTCATATACACAGACTTTGCCAAAGCATTTGACAAGTGTGATCATGGAATTATAGCACATAAGCTGAAAGAAAAAGGTATCACCGGAAAGGTGGGGAGGTGGATCTATAATTTTCTCATTAACAGAAGACAATCAGTAGCAGTAAATCAAGCGGTATCGGAAGGTTCAGAGGTTAAAAGCTCTGTTCCCCAGGGTACAGTGTTGGCACCCTTACTCTTCCTAATACTAATAAGTTATATCGATGTAAATGTACAACACAGCAGTGTCTCATCATTTGCAGACGACACAAAACTAAGTCTAGGAATAACCACAATAGAAGACAAAGAAATCTTGCAAGCAGACATGAACGCTGTATTTCGGTAGACCAAAGATAACAACATGCAATTTAACGAAGAGAAATTTCAGCTGATAAGGTATGGAGGAAATGGAGAAATTAAAAGAACCACAACCTACTTAACAGAGTCACTCCTGCCAATCCCACGAAAATCAGAGGTTAAAGATTTTGGGGTAATAATGTCAGAAAACATGTCTTTCAAAGAACATAATCAGGCCAAGTCAGTAGCGGCGAGGAAACTTGTAGGTTGGATACTGCACACTTTCAAGACACGAGAAGAACGGCCAATGATAACCCTTTTCAAATCGTTGGTGATCCCACGACTGGAGTAGTGCAGTGTGCTAACATCTCCACACAAAGCTGGGGAAATATATGAAATAGAGTGTTCAAAGAAGTTTCACGTCCCACATCAGCTCAGTAAACATCTTCATTACTGGGATAGGCTGAAGGCTCTTAACTTATATTCACTGGAGAGAAGAAGAGAGAGATACTTGATAATTTACACATGGAAAGTTATCGAGGGTCTAGTGCCAAACCTTCACACCACAATATCATGGAACTGGAGTGACAGAGGGGGTAGGTATTGTAACATCCCACCCCAAAAGTGTAGGGGAGCTCTGGGCACACTGAGGGACTCCTAGTTGACAAACAGGGAACCGAGCCTCAACAAAATGCCAGAGAACGTGAGAAACATGATGGACGTGCCAATGGAAGTATTAAAAAAAGCCTTGGACAAACATCTCAAGTCGGTGCTTGATCAGCCATACTTCGCGGGGGGGAGAGCTGCCCTCTCGAATAGTCTGCTGCATCAAACACTGGCAGCAAACATACTCGGGGGGAGCAACTCTCACCGAGGCCGCGGAGGAGGCCGAAACAACTCAAGGTAACCTCCAATGAAATTAATGAAAGCATATACGAGATCCAGCCACAGCGCGGTTGGTAGAGCACTGGCCTACAAACTGTGAGGTTGTCAGAAAAAAAAAATATAGGATCTACTGGATGGGAGTGGAGACTGATAAAGCGAAAAGAGGAGTGGGTGTTCTGGTGGCTGAAGAGCTGGCGGAAAGTGTGCTTCAGATTACGAGAGTTAGCGAAAGGCTGATTGTTCTGAAGTTGAAAGTTGGTGAAAGAATTCTGAATGTGATATCTGCATATGCCCCACAGGCTGGTCTACAGAAAGAGATAAAAGAGGACTTCTGGAATGACACCGTCAGTGTCATTTCAGGCCTCTCGGAGAATGAAATAACAATCGTGGGAGGGGACCTGAATGGTCACGTGGGAGTATCTGCAGATGGATACGAGGGGGTAAATGGAGGAAATGGTTACGGAAGGAGGAATCTGGAAGGCGAATATATATTGGAGTCCTGCATTGCACTTAACATGGTTGTGTGTAACACAAAGTTCAAGAAAAGACAGAGCCATCTGATCACATATAACTCTGGGGTCTCCAGTAGCCAGATACATTAGATTACTTCTTGGTTAACAGGAAAGACTGGAAACTGGTTCGAGATGTAAAGGTCATCCCGAGCGAAGAATGTATTCCCCAGCATAAGCTACTTGTGTGAGACATGAGCTTATACAGAGATCCTAAGCGCAAGAAGGTATACATACCCAAAAGGAAAGTGTGGCTGCTGAAGAACAAGGAAGTTAGGGATAGGTTTCATAGTGAACTGGAGGAAATTAATAGAAATAAGGAAGCTAGGCCTGACAATGTAAATAGTCAATGGAACTAAGTTCTTAAGCATAGCCTTATCGCTGCCACTGACAAAGTCTGTGGGAAAACAAAGGGTCACCCCAGGAATAAGACCTCCTGGTGGTGGAACGATGAGGTAGAACATGTTGTGAAAGAGAAAAGGAGATGCTTCAAAGCATGGAAGAAGGGAGGCAGCAAGGAGTAATACCAGGCAGCTAAACGAACTGCCAAAAGATTTAGTTACAATGCTAAAAAAGGCATTAAGGACCTGGTCCTCGAACAAGTGTGTAAGACTGACAATCCCAATGGGATAGCTAGGCGAGTTAAAAATGACAGTAGGGATATTATAGGTGAACAGTGTGTTAGAAACGATAATGGGAAGATTGTGTATGCAGAAAATGAAATCAGAGAAGCATGGAAGGCACACTATGAACGATTGCTAAATGTAGAGTTTGAATGGGATAAGGAACAGCTTAGTATCGAAAAACCAATATCTGGGCCCTCTCCTTTGATAGCACCAGCTGTAGTGAGCGACGCAATCAATGAAATGAAGGACGGTAAAGCTCCAGGTTGCTCTGACATTGTCGCTGAGATGATAAAAGCCTCAGGGGAGACTGGTGTAAACTTAAGTCACTGAGTTGATAAAACACTATTATTAACCCTTAATTAGCGGCGAGCAACATAAGTCGAGTTAAATAAAGCTGGACTATGTGGCGGCGCTCGACATAACTCGAGTGGCAATTTCAGCACGTAATGTGGCTGAGAGAGAGAGACAAGTGGTGGCAGGAGACTAGCGAGCGTATGACTGCTCCAGACCACCGCGGCGAACCTACTGACACAAATCTCAGCTCCCTCCTCCCTCTCTCACTCGCTACATACTCAATTATGTACTGAAAGTACCGAATTACCTGCTTTTTGCACTCGCGTTGCACGGTTATTGCAAGAAAACTATCCATCATACAAGGATCGTTATGGTGTCATTCGAAAGCTCTGTTTATGCCCTTTCAGGGATAGGTACTTGTTTTACGTTCTGGGTCTTATTTAGGCATGAAAATGATCACGTAAACAGCCCTATTTTGGCTAAAAACACCCCGCTGTGCGGTACACATAAATAAACCGCATAGGCCGCTCGTAAGGTGTTAAAGATGAGAAAATCCCAGAGGATTGGCTCAAAAGTGTAATAGTAAATATATACAAAGGAAAAGAGGATGCGCTAGATAGAGGAAATTATAGGGGCTTGAAAATGCTCGACCAAATCATGAAGGTCTGTGAGAGTCTTTGAGGTTTGATCAGGCAAAGCATCTCCATTGATGATATGCAGTTTGGTTTTATGCCAGGACGGGGTACAACCGATGCTATCTTCATAGTCAGGCAGATACAGGAAAGATACTTACTAAAAGGCAGGGATCTTTACTTTGTGTTTGTAGACCTGGAGAAGGCCTTTGATAGGGTGCCTAGAGATGTTGTGCAGTGGGCTATGAGGAAACTTGGTGTGGAAGAGTGGCTGGTGCGTGTGATAATGAAGATGTATGAGGATTCGCGAAGTGCGGTGAGGGTGAAGGGTGTACTGAGTGATGAGTTCGCAGTCTGTGTTGGAGTCCATCAGGGTGGTTCAGTGTTAAGCCCCCTCCTCTCTATTATGGTCCTGGGACCTGGAGGCACTGTCCAGAGTTTTTAGAGGCGGACTCCCGTTGGAACTGTTTTATGCATACGATTTAGTCCTAATAGCTGACAGTATGCAAGATGCTGAGGCCAAATTCAGAGAATGGAGAGAGGGCATGGCGAGCAAGAGTTTAAGAGTCAATATTAACAAAACCAAGGTTATGCATTGTAGATTGAGACGAGGCAATGTGGAAAAGAGCAGTGCATAGGCCTACCCATGTGCAGTGTGTGGAAAGGGTGTGGGCGTAATGATCTTGGTGAACTCTGTCTACGAGAGAATTGATGTGGGAGTCATAATTGTTGAACAAATATTTTCTGCTCACTGCTTCACATATATTATTCTATATTTGTCAGTTTCTCTTGTTATAATGTTCGTCTTGCTATATTTACGTTTGTATCGAAATATATAGAAGACGACGATCGGGTGCAAATACCCACTCCGTATATATAATGATGACAATTATCCTAAGTGAGGGCCTCAGCATAGGGCCTATTCCAACGGCAATCAAAATAGACGGGAGAATGATCGCGAGCTTCCGCCGCCGCTTCGCGTAGTGTAAATAAGGCGGGCGGTAGCCTACGCCCGAACACTAGGTTACATCCTTGCCGCTTAGCCTACCTAAGGGACCAGCGGACATCCACGTTAGCTGTGTCCATTGAGACAAAATTCAACTAAGGTGAACTAAGGTAAGGTAAAAATATACTGTAGGCTTAAGCGTATCCTACAGTACAGTAAACCCTCGCTATCTCGGACCTCTAGAAGTCGGAAACCCGCACTACTCTGACTGGCTACGGCCTCTCGGACATTCACTTCCGTATTTCGGACATTTCCGGCATCGTTCCGACCGTCTCTGACGTTGTCGGGCTTTATATAAGTATTCGGAAAATGTCCGTCATAACCGTCCTCTGATATCTCGAATATTTCCGAAGTGTCTTAACGGTGTCCGACAAAGGATGACGTGTCGGATGCCACCTCAATTCACCGGACAATAAGGGTGAATATCCGAGAAACAGAAGGGAAGTCCTATAGGAAGTTAAGGGGTCAAGATCATAGTCAAGTTTGTTCGTGCTACCTATAGGAAGTTAAGGAGTCAAGATCATAGTCAAGTTTGTTGGTGCTACCTATAGGAAGTTAAGGAGTCAAGATCATAGTCAAGTTTGTTGGTGCTACCTATAGGAAGTTAAGGAGTCAAGATCATAGTCAAGTTTGTTGGTGCTACCTATAGGAAGTTAAGGAGTCAAGATCATAGTCAAGTTTGTTGGTGCTACCTATAGGAAGTTAAGGGGTCAAGATCATAGTCAAGTTTGTTGGTGCTACCTATAGGAAGTTAAGGAGTCAAGATCATAGTCAAGTTTGTTGGTGCTACCTATAGGAAGTTAAGGGGTCAAGATCATAGTCAAGTTTGTTGGTGCTACCTATAGGAAGTTAAGGAGTCAAGATCATAGTCAAGTTTGTTGGTGCTACCTATAGGAAGTTAAGGGGTCAAGATCATAGTAAAGTTTGTTGGTGCTACCTATAGGCAGTTAAGGGGTCAAGATCATAGTCAAGTTTGTTGGTGCTACCTATAGGCAGTTAAGGGGTCAAGATCATAGTCAAGTTTGTTGGCGCTACCTATAGGAAGTTAAGGGGTCAAGATCATAGTCAAGTTTGTTGGTGCTACCTATAGGCAGTTTGTATAAACAAAAATAAATATAAAACAAATAAATAAAAATTAAAAATTGCCACAGCCATTAATGACTGAAGGGCTTCAGTTCCAGAAAGGCTAGGTCAGAAAACAAAATTATGGTACTGTATTATGTACGATACTGAAATGGTCACATTACTCTGGCGCAAACGCAGTCAGTCAGGGATTCATGGCAAGATATTAACCCTTGGAGTACCAGTGACGTGTGGTATCATTTATTCTAGCTAAATTAAGATGATATTATGCAGCTTAGGATGGATCTGTGGTAGTTAAAAGGTTTGGTTGAGATAGTTTGAAGCCCTATTATTGCTGGAAGTCCTTCATAAGTTAAATAAATTATCTAATAGTTGCCAGAATATGATAAAAAGAACGTCCCTGGTACTGAATGGGTTAATCAAGGTGATCAAGATAGGGAAGGGCAGGAGGTGAACAAATCTAGGAAGGTGAAGACACGCAGACATTTTTGGCCATGTCACCAGTTCAGCCGGACCACGTGAGCACCACAACAAAACTCTTATAGGGCTGGGCCGAAGGATGAGGCAAGAACTGCTACACTGCAGCACCAACCAAGAAGTAATTAAAGGCAAAGAATTTATAACAAACCTTGCAAAATAAACAAACCAAAACTGGGATGACACAATATGAAGACATAAGAAATTATCAGAATCACAATGTGGAAATAATCTATATTTTATTAATTTCACCAAACACTGCCAATGAAATTAATTAAAGTATATATGATCCACCGGGATTCGAACCCGGGTTATCACACACACAGAATTTTGCCACCTTAACCATTACACCACCAGGATGGTTTATTTATTTTTTTGTAAAGGTTTATGCACATTTTTAAATAAAAGAACAAAACCACCACATACAATGTACAATACTATCATACAAAAAGGTATCCTTACTAAAATGACACGCACCATTTAGACTCAATGGACGAAGTAATATGGAAACTATTGTTTGAGCTCGAATCGTACCCCACTTTATGAAACTCAACGTTCACGAGAGTAAGGATACTTTTTTGTATGATAGTACATCCTTATATTAGGAGTAAGTGAGTTTGGGTCCCAATCATATTAGTCAATTTTTGAAGTTCAGGACGTTCTGGTAAATTCTGCAAGTTTTGGTTTGTTTATTTTGCAAGTTTTATATTATAATAATTATAGATTCAGCTAAATTGTGAATGAATAAAGTAACTACAAATAAAGTCTAAATATTCTATCCAAACAAATGTGCATTTGACAAGATATTAATAGTATAAAATGCATATAACACTAACAAACTAGTGCTAAGAAGAGATCAGGACTAGGGAAGAAAACATTGCAGCTAGATGCAAAAATATGCACAGAGGAGAATAAAGTCAGCTCGGCCGCACCAGCGACCGAAGAGACATCAGGTCAGGAGCCTATAACCTAGCCAGGCCAACTAAGAGGGCAAGACAGGGTGGTATTATAATGTAAAACTTGCAAAATAAACAAACCAAAACAGAAACTGCACAATAGAAATTATTCTTAACATGGTTCTTAACTGCTCGAGTACCAGCGACGCACGTTATGCGTCGCTTATGTAACGCTAAACCCCAGCGACGCAATGGTTGCGTTCGCGTTAATTACTCTTCCTATGGCACCTAGAGGGTTCATGAGAGATGTATGGGAACTGGTTTAGTATCCCACGCAACAATTGATGGTTGGAAACCCTCCAAGTCCAGCCGCGTGCGTGTGGGCACGGGAGTGATTTTCCAGTATTATGCGTGCCCATTTCCCCATGTTAATTGCAACTAAATAGCCTAATTATAATTTAAAACTAGCAAAATAAACAAACCAAAACTTATACGAACACAGTAAAAAAAATAAAATAAATAAATAACTGATCAAAATAGCTATGTGGAATCAACTAATTTATAAATAAAAGAACAATCCACCACATAGGGTGTACATCACTACATGAGCAAGTTAATCTGTTTCCCAAGCAAACTAATCGCACACATAACGCACTATCGTCACGTTACTACATGAGCAAGTTAATCTGTTTCCCAAGCAAACTAATCGCACACATAACGCACTATCGTCACGTTACTACATGAGCAAGTTAATCTGTTTCCCAAGCAAACTAATCGCACACATAACGCACTATCGTCACGTTACTACATGAACAAGTTAATCTGTTTCCCAAGCAAACTAATCGCACACATAACGCACTATCGTCACATTACTACATGAACAAGTTAATCTGTTTCCCAAGCAAACTAATCGCACACATAACGCACTATCGTCACATTACTACATGAGCAAGTTAATCTGTTTCCCAAGCAAACTAATCGCACACATAACGCACTATCGTCACGTTACTACATGAGCAAGTTAATCTGTTTCCCAAGCAAACTAATCGCACACATAACGCACTATCGTCACGTTACTACATGAACAAGTTAATCTGTTTCCCAAGCAAACTAATCGCACACATAACGCACTATCGTCACGTTACTACATGAACAAGTTAATCTGTTTCCCAAGCAAACTAATCGCACACATAACGCACTATCGTCACGTTACTACATGAACAAGTTAATCTGTTTCCCAAGCAAACTAATCGCACACATAACGCACTATCGTCACGTTACTACATGAACAAGTTAATCTGTTTCCCAAGCAAACTAATCGCACACATAACGCACTATCGTCACGTTACTACATGAACAAGTTAATCTGTTTCCCAAGCAAACTAATCGCACACATAACGCACTATCGTCACGTTACTACATGAACAAGTTAATCTGTTTCCCAAGCAAACTAATCGCACACATAACGCACTATCGTCACGTTACTACATGAACAAGTTAATCTGTTTCCCAAGCAAACTAATCGCACACATAACGCACTATCGTCACGTTACTACATGAACAAGTTAATCTGTTTCCCAAGCAAACTAATCGCACACATAACGCACTATCGTCACATTACTACATGAACAAGTTAATCTGTTTCCCAAGCAAACTAATCGCACACATAACGCACTATCGTCACGTTACTACATGAACAAGTTAATCTGTTTCCCAAGCAAACTAATCGCACACATAACGCACTATCGTCACGTTACTACATGAACAAGTTAATCTGTTTCCCAAGCAAACTAATCGCACACATAACGCACTATCGTCACGTTACTACATGAACAAGTTAATCTGTTTCCCAAGCAAACTAATCGCACACATAACGCACTATCGTCACGTTACATGAACAAGTTAATCTGTTTCCCAAGCAAACTAATCGCACACATAACGCACTATCGTCACGTTACTACATGAACAAGTTAATCTGTTTCCCAAGCAAACTAATCGCACACATAACGCACTATCGTCACGTTCAAGGAATTAGTCAATTTGGAAGTCAGGGACGTTCTGGTAAATTTGACTAAACTCTGCATGAATAAGTGATTAATTGAAAGGAAAGCCAAGACCACAGCCGCTATTCAGTACCTCTACATCCGTGTAGTCATGGGATCTATTTCTATGTATGTTTACTATATAGGTAGCGCCAGCAAACTTTACAATAATCTTTATCCCTTAACTTCTTACAACTCTAAATTAAAACAATTGGGCCGACGTTTCTATCATTTAGGAAGAGTCCACCAGGAAATAGGTGTGGATATTTACAGTCAGTTTGCTCTAGGTACTCGTTTATTCTAGCTACATTTATGTACACAATTTTGTAAAGTTCAAGAAAGATCTGTGGTAGTACAAATGAATATGCGAGATAGTTCGAAACTCGCTGGAGGCCCTTGTTAAACTGAATAAAATTGTCTACTAGTAGCCAGAATAAAGTTAGACGCCGCAGATACTGAAAGTGTTAATTCTACTTCATTAGGATTGGTTAGTTTAGGTTAGTTGGGTTAGTTAATCCATTCAGTACCAGTGACGTCATTGTCAATATTGTCCGGCTATAATCGGCTTAGGACAGGCTACAGACTATCTTCATTAACTCTTCCAACTACCACAGATCCTTCCTAAGCTGTACAAAATCACTTCGGGGGGGGGAGAAAAAAAAAAAAAATATATATATATATATATATACCTTCTGACATACGGAGCCCTGTATGTTAATTTAAGAGTTAGAATTAGAGTTGAAGGAGCCCACTACCCAAACGGTGAAGCAGACTAGCAAACGAGCGAGTGGGCAAACCATCTCGCCCCATACCAGCATGCTAGCCTTCACACCTCGATGACCGATGCTATGACGTATGATCAACGCCAGGAGCTGTGAGTGGACCACGCACCTGTTATGCGACTCGAGGAGCTATGATTGGAGCAGGCATCACCCGCCGCCTCCTGATTCGTTCCTACACCATCATTGTTTGGTATATAAGACCCGAGTTGTGGGCATTCAAATCAGTCTCATTTGGAGTTGGGGAAGGTGAACTTGCAGCTGGAGGAAGACGGGGTGAAGTATTATAATGGGATTGTGACTGTCAGTCAGATTATATAAATGTGTGTTAAGTGTGTTCGGTGTAAACACTTATGTTATGTTGGTTAGTGAGATATGTGATTGGGAATTAACGTGAACACTACTATTATGTGTTTAACTATTTAATTGGGAATTAACGTGAACACTACTATTATGTGTTTAACTATTTAAATGTGAATTAACGTTAACGCTACTATTTATGTAATGTACTTAACTATTTGATTGGGAATTAACGTTAACGCTATTATTATGTACTTAACTATTTTAGTTGACTAACTTGTGGACTAAAGCAACTCTTTAAGTAATTGGGTTATGATGAAAGTAATACTATTGTTTTATATTAATACTTACGAGTTCTTTCATTTTCTTTGAATTAAGCTTACATTGCTTAATGGTGCTTAGTACGGTGATGCTATTGTCTCGTATTAGTAATATCGCCTTAGACTAACATGGCTGAGTTAATATTACTTATAGTGATTTTCTAAGCTGAAGAAAATTCTTTTGCTTCAAAATATTATATTTTGCTTTTCATATTATTTGAGTGAGACCTGAATCGAATCTATGAAACGATCCTGTAACTTTATTTACTCATAATCAAACCTCAATGTTACGTGGTTAAGAAATAAATTTAACTAATTATTAAATATATATCTAACTTTTTATGTGACTTTGATATTACTCCTGATGATAATAATAATATAATACTATTTACGTAAGACAAGAACCAAGAATAATTACATTAAATATAAATAAAAGGACATAGAAGAAAACTATCTATTCATTTCAAAAAGGGTAAGAGACAGAAATATTCTTACTTTAATATTTATCTTTCAAGACTTTTTATAAAATTAATAGTCCTTCTTTAGCTATAACTTATTCGGTTCATAACCATAGCCTACTAAGCTTCGGTTAAATAATAATTCTTTATAAATACTACATGACTTTAATTAGTTTCAGTATTTTTCATAATTAAAGAGTATCAGTCAATAAAGGATACTAAGTCCTAAGATCCAAAAGGAAAGGAAGCAACAACAGGAAATTATTTTATTAGATTTTACTTTTGTTTTGCCTTCAGCTGACTGATACCTTAATATATATCTCTGTGCTATCTAGATTCATCAAGTTAACCACTTGAGGATCAAGATACGTAACAACCTGTATATATATACACAGACACCCCCGGTAGTGAAAAGGGTTCATACAAATATATATATATATATATATATATATATATATATATATATATACACAGACACCCCCGGTAGTGAAAAGGGTTCATACATATAAATATATATATATATATATATATATATATATATATATATATATATATATATATATATATACCTGTATATATATACACAGACACCCCCGGTAGTGAAAAGGGTTCATACAAATATATATATATATATATATATATATATATATATATATATACACAGACACCCCCGGTAGTGAAAAGGGTTCATACAAATATATATATATATATATATATATATATATATATATATATATATATACACAGACACCCCCGGTAGTGAAAAGGGTTCATACAAATATATATATATATATATATACCTGTATATATATACACAGACACCCCCGGTAGTGAAAAGGGTTCATACAAATAAATATATATATATATATATATATATATATATATATATATATATATATACCTGTATATATATACACAGACACCCCCGGTAGTGAAAAGGGTTCATACAAATTTAGTAAAAATCCATGGAAATACTCTTGATACTGCGCAAATGTGGAGGTATTGGCGGTTATGTCTTACCATTTTCGAACAATGTATTTTTAGTTTACCCCGACTTAAAGACCTCCCAGACCCCCTTCAAGCTTAATTATAATGCATAACTTACAAAATATTCCATTCTATTCTTGCAAATTAAACAAACCAAAACAGGGACAACAAAATATAAAGACAATTTGTTTTATCCAAATCCCTGTGGAACTAACACTTTAGTAAACTATAATTTGTTTAGGTAAACTTAACAAATATAAATTTAACGTTAGAAAAATATCCCGGCCGGTTTCCACCAATGTAAATATCCCGGCCGGTTTCCACCAATGTAAATATCCCGGCCGGTTTCCACCAATGTAAATATCCCGGCCGGTTTCCCCCAATGTATTATGCAAACCTTGCAAAACAAACAAAGCAAAACCGGGACGACACAATATAAAGACAAAATTGCAGGCTCGCTATTGCTCGCCCAGAAAATATTGACATGTTATTGGATTGAAGCGTCTTATAATCGCCAAACTAAAGGTGAAAAGTCGTTAAAATTACCGAACAGATGGAGTAAAATAGGGAGGCTCCAAATAGACCCGCCCTGCACCGAATAGGGTTAAACTTATAATTCAATCATACTGTAGTCTGTTCTATTTCAAATGGCAGTAAATTGAGAACCTTAGTAACTGATTTCTAGATACTTATTATATTGTAAAACTTGCAAAATAAACAAACCAAAACAGGGACGACAATATAAAGGCAAAACAACTTATCAAAAATCACTATGTAGAAAAAACAATTTAGCAAAACTAAATAGAAAAAACATGTTAAATTGGGACCCTTAGTAATTTATCGATACATAAATGATAAATATGGTAATGGCAAGTTTTACATTATAATATAAATTTATCTAACCAATTTCTCGTTACTTAACCCCTACTGTACCATTGGGGTTATTAAGTGTTGTCATAGATTCGTAGTTTTCACTCAAAATGTGTTATTGGTATCTTTATAGTTACTGGGAAAAGTGCTTATCCCTCAGAGTATTAGTCAGTGTCCGAAACTTTGACTGTTCCTTTTACTTATATATTTTCTAGATCTCAAGTGACGGCATCTCTTCCGTGGATTGACCTCCCAATCTACCAAGATTGGAAGCCAAAGCGTCACATTTTTCCTTTGCCCCTCAGCTTTCTCTTCATAATTGCTGAGAGGCACAGGGCCCTGGGTGGGGCTTTGGTTTCCCGGGCATTTCTGCACCCTCCTCAGCCATGGAGTGACTTCGGTCACCCAGGCTTTATTGTGGTTGGCAGGGAGGGTTCTGTGGGGGGCTGGGGGGCTCGGTTATGGCCTTGGCCTTGCTCGGGGCCTTGGGGCTGTTCGGCCAGGCAGCTTGGGGAACAACAACAACAACTAAATATTACATCATTTAGACAGTTGAAGTACATGACTACGATAAATATCCATTTATTGAATACAGTACAGGATATCATCTAATCATGTTGTTGTTGTTGTTGTTGTTCCCCAGGCTGTCTGGCCGAACAGCCCCAAGGTCTCGAGGTCTAATCATGTAATCGGACCCAAGTTCACACTGAAAAGCACAATGTTTATGTGAGAGGAAAGAACAATTTATGGGGTACAGATCTCTCCTGGGCGACCTAAATGTGTGTGAATCTGTGTGTGTGTGTTGTGTTGTCCAATATTAATATACAGCTGATTAATTCTGAACACAAATCTAAATACAGTAGATATATTTGCATAGAGAAAATCTCACCAGCTCAAACATTTGTCAGTATCTGTACATTAGTGTGTTGGTATCACACCTACATATCCCACTGCCAGGGAGTCAAACCGGAGTAATTTGGTTTGAAGACTTGAATGAACATGAGAAGGAATACAAGAAAATTGACATGGAATAGGATTTAGCTACCATATATCCTTCTCAATTAGACAGTTTTATTCAACTTAGGAAGGACATCTACCCATTACAAGGCTATAGACTCAAATAATCCTTTTAGCGACCATATATCCTCAAACTTAATAAAATCGTCAACATGTAGCCAGAATAAAATCGTCAACATGTAGCCAGAATAAATCGTCAACATGTAGCCAGAATAAAATCGTCAACATGTAGCCAGAATAAAATCGTCAACATGTAGCCAGAATAAAATCGTCAACATGTAGCCAGAATAAATCGTCAACATGTAGCCAGAATAAAATAGTCAACATGTAGCCAGAATAAATCGTCAACATGTAGCCAGAATAAAATCGTCAACATGTAGCCAGAATAAAATCGTCAACATGTAGCCAGAATAAAATCAAACTGACGTCGCCAGAACAGAATGGATCAAGGGAAGATTTTCATGCGAGTATTTTTTTAACATCCCTAGCTCCCGTACTTCCTCAATCATCTATCCTGTGTCTGAGTACAGGTATATATATACATGTGCAAATTCACCTTGAAGGAGTAGACAGTAATAGAGTATCCAGTACAGGTATATATATATATACATGTGCAAATTCAGCTTGAAGGAGTACACAGTAATAGAGTATCCATTTTTTTTTATTTTTTTTTTATTTTTTTACTGTATCGGGGCAAACAAAAATTATTTTGCTCGAAAACAGCAAAGGAATCTAAACTAAACCCTCAATAAATAAACAAAATAGATGAACTAACTTAATAAAATAGCAACATACCGGTAAAATAGCAACATACCGGTAAAATCGCTTGATGGTGGCCGTCCGTTTTCTTGTAGGGTAACAGACAGTTTTCTTGTAGGGTAACACACAGTTTTCTTGTAGTGGTAACACACAGTTTTCTTGTAGTGGTAACAGACAGTTTTCTTGTAGTGGTAACAGACAGTTTTCTTGTAGGGTAACACACAGTTTTCTTGTAGTGGTAACACACAGTTTTCTTGTAGTGGTAACAGACAGTTTTCTTGTAGTGGTAACAGACAGTTTGCTTGTAGTGGTAACAGACAGTTTTCTTGTATGGTAACACACAGTTTTCTTGTAGTGGTAACACACAGTTTTCTTGTAGTGGTAACAGACAGTTTTCTTGTAGTGGTAACAGACAGTTTTCTTGTAGTGGTAACAGACAGTTTTCTTGTAGTGGTAACAGACAGTTTTCTTGTAGTGGTAACAGACAGTTTTCTTGTAGTGGTAACAGACAGTTTTCTTGTAGTGGTAACAGACAGTTTTCTTGTAGTGGTAACGCACAGTTTTCTTGTAGTGGTAACAGACAGTTTTCTTGTAGTGGTAACACAGTTTTCTTGTAGTGGTAACAGACGGTTTTCTTGTAGTGGTAACAGACGGTTTTCTTGTAGTGGTAACAGACAGTTTTCTTGTAGTGGTAACAGACAGTTTTCTTGTAGTGGTAACAGACAGTTTTCTTGTAGTGGTAACAGACAGTTTTCTTGTAGTGGTAACAGACAGTTTTCTTGTAGTGGTAACAGACAGTGTTCTTGTAGTGGTAACAGACAGTTTTCTTGTAGTGGTAACAGACAGTTTTCTTGTAGTGGTAACACACAGTTTTCTTGTAGTGGTAACAGACAGTTTTCTTGTAGTGGTAACAGACAGTTTGCTTGTAGTGGTAACAGACAGTTTGTTTGTAGTGGTAACAGACAGTTTTCTTGTAGTGGTAACAGACAGTTTTCTTGTAGTGGTAACAGACAGTTTTCTTGTAGTGGTAACAGACAGTTTTCTTGTAGTGGTAACAGACAGTTTTCTTGTAGTGGTAACAGACAGTTTTCTTGTAGTGGTAACAGACAGTTTTCTTGTAGTGGTAACAGACAGTTTTCTTGTAGTGGTAACACACAGTTTTCTTGTAGTGGTAACAGACAGTTTTCTTGTAGTGGTAACACAGTTTTCTTGTAGTGGTAACACAGTTTTCTTGTAGTGGTAACACAGTTTTCTTGTAGTGGTAACACACAGTTTTCTTGTAGTGGTAACAGACAGTTTTCTTGTAGGGTAACACACAGTTTTCTTGTAGTGGTAACACACAGTTTTCTTGTAGTGGTAACAGACAGTTTTCTTGTAGTGGTAACAGACAGTTTGCTTGTAGTGGTAACAGACAGTTTTCTTGTATGGTAACACACAGTTTTCTTGTAGTGGTAACACACAGTTTTCTTGTAGTGGTAACAGACAGTTTTCTTGTAGTGGTAACAGACAGTTTTCTTGTAGTGGTAACAGACAGTTTTCTTGTAGTGGTAACAGACAGTTTTCTTGTAGTGGTAACAGACAGTTTTCTTGTAGTGGTAACAGACAGTTTTCTTGTAGTGGTAACAGACAGTTTTCTTGTAGTGGTAACGCACAGTTTTCTTGTAGTGGTAACAGACAGTTTTCTTGTAGTGGTAACACAGTTTTCTTGTAGTGGTAACAGACGGTTTTCTTGTAGTGGTAACAGACGGTTTTCTTGTAGTGGTAACAGACAGTTTTCTTGTAGTGGTAACAGACAGTTTTCTTGTAGTGGTAACAGACAGTTTTCTTGTAGTGGTAACAGACAGTTTTCTTGTAGTGGTAACAAGACAGTTTTCTTGTAGTGGTAACAGACAGTGTTCTTGTAGTGGTAACAGACAGTGTTCTTGTAGGGTAACAAGACAGTTTTCTTGTAGTGGTAACAGACAGTTTTCTTGTAGTGGTAACACACAGTTTTCTTGTAGTGGTAACAGACAGTTTTCTTGTAGTGGTAACAGACAGTTTGCTTGTAGTGGTAACAGACAGTTTGTTTGTAGTGGTAACAGACAGTTTTCTTGTAGTGGTAACAGACAGTTTTCTTGTAGTGGTAACAGACAGTTTTCTTGTAGTGGTAACAGACAGTTTTCTTGTAGTGGTAACAGACAGTTTTCTTGTAGTGGTAACAGACAGTTTTCTTGTAGTGGTAACAGACAGTTTTCTTGTAGTGGTAACAGACAGTTTTCTTGTAGTGGTAACACAGTTTTCTTGTAGTGGTAACAGACAGTTTTCTTGTAGTGGTAACAGACAGTTTTCTTGTAGTGGTAACAGACAGTTTTCTTGTAGTGGTAACACAGTTTTCTTGTAGTGGTAACACACAGTTTTCTTGTAGTGGTAACAGACAGTTTTCTTGTAGTGGTAACACACAGTTTTCTTGTAGTGGTAATAGACAGTTTTCTTGTAGTGGTAACAGACAGTTTTCTTGTAGTGGTAACAGACAGTTTTCTTGTAGTGGTAACAGACAGTTTTCTTGTAGTGGTAACAGACAGTTTTCTTGTAGTGGTAACAGACAGTTTTCTTGTAGTGGTAACAGACAGTTTTCTTGTAGTGGTAACAGACAGTTTTCTTGTAGTGGTAACAGACAGTTTTCTTGTAGTGGTAACAGACAGTTTTCTTGTAGTGGTAACAGACAGTTTTCTTGTAGTGGTAACAGACAGTTTTCTTGTAGTGGTAACAGACAGTTTTCTTGTAGTGGTAACAGACAGTTTTCTTGTAGTGGTAACAGACAGTTTTCTTGTAGTGGTAACAGACAGTTTTCTTGTAGTGGTAACAGACAGTTTTCTTGTAGTGGTAACAGACAGTTTTCTTGTAGTGGTAACAGACAGTTTTCTTGTAGTGGTAACAGACAGTTTTCTTGTAGTGGTAACAGACAGTTTTCTTGTAGTGGTAACAGACAGTTTTCTTGTAGTGGTAACAGACAGTTTTCTTGTAGTGGTAACAGACAGTTTTCTTGTAGTGTACCGGTCGTTTCTACTTTCTCTTCGTATAACCATCCAATTTCTCCGCGTATTGTCTGGTTTCTCGTAGCGTAGCATTCAGTTTTCTCATAGTGTAGCATTCTTCTCCATTTTCTCTTCGTACAATCGTCCAATTTCTTCGCTTGCTGTCCGTCGTCCATCCTCCTCGCACCGTACCTTCGCTTGATGCCTGTCGTCTGTCCATCCATCCATCATCCTCCTCGCACCGTACCTTCGCTTGATGCCTGTCGTCTGTCCATCCATCATCCTCCTCGCACCGTACCTTCGCTTGATGCCTGTCGTCTGTCCATCCATCATCCTCCTCACACCGTACCTTCGCTTGATGCCTGTCGTCTGTCCATCCATCCATCATCCTCCTCGCACCGTACCTTCGCTTGATGCCTGTCGTCTGTCCATCCATCCATCATCCTCCTCGCACCGTACCTTCGCTTGATGCCTGTCGTCTGTCCATCCATCCATCATCCTCCTCACACCGTACCTTCGCTTGATGCCTGTCGTCTGTCCATCCATCCATCATCCTCCTCGCACCGTACCTTCGCTTGATGCCTATCGTCTGTCCATCCATCCATCATCCTCCTCGCACCGTACCTTCGCTTGATGCCTGTCGTCTGTCCATCCATCCATCATCCTCCTCACACCGTACCTTCGCTTGATGCCGGTCGTCTGTCCATCCATCCATCATCCTCCTCACACCGTACCTTCGCTTGATGCCTGTCGTCTGTCCATCCATCCATCATCCTCCTCACACCGTACCTTCGCTTGATGCCTGTCGTCTGTCCATCCATCCATCATCCTCCTCGCACCGTACCTTCGCTTGATGCCTGTCGTCTGTCCATCCATCCATCATCCTCCTCGCACCGTACCTTCGCTTGATGCCTGTCGTCTGTCCATCCATCCATCATCCTCCTCGCACCGTACCTTCGCTTGATGCCTGTCGTCTGTCCATCCATCCATCATCCTCCTCGCACCGTACCTTCGCTTGATGCCTCTCGTCTGTCCATCCATCCATCATCCTCCTCGCACCGTACCTTCGCTTGATGCCTGTCGTCTGTCCATCCATCATCCTCCTCGCACCGTACCTTCGCTTGATGCCTGTCGTCTGTCCATCCATCATCCTCCTCGCACCGTACCTTCGCTTGATGCCTGTCGTCTGTCCATCCATCCATCATCCTCCTCACACCGTACCTTCGCTTGATGCCTGTCGTCTGTCCATCCATCCATCATCCTCCTCGCACCGTACCTTCGCTTGATGCCTGTCGTCTGTCCATCCATCCATCATCCTCCTCGCACCGTACCTTCGCTTGATGCCTGTCGTCTGTCCATCCATCCATCATCCTCCTCACACCGTACCTTCGCTTGATGCCTGTCGTCTGTCCATCCATCCATCATCCTCCTCGCACCGTACCTTCGCTTGATGCCTGTCGTCTGTCCATCCATCCATCATCCTCCTCGCACCGTACCTTCGCTTGATGCCTGTCGTCTGTCCATCCATCCATCATCCTCCTCACACCGTACCTTCGCTTGATGCCTGTCGTCTGTCCATCCATCCATCATCCTCCTCGCACCGTACCTTCGCTTGATGCCTATCGTCTGTCCATCCATCCATCATCCTCCTCGCACCGTATCTTCGCTTGATGCCTGTCGTCTGTCCATCCATCCATCATCCTCCTCACACCGTACCTTCGCTTGATGCCTGTCGTCTGTCCATCCATCCATCATCCTCCTCACACCGTACCTTCGCTTGATGCCTGTCGTCTGTCCATCCATCCATCATCCTCCTCACACCGTACCTTTGCCTGTCGTCTGTCCATCCATCCATCATCCTCCTCGCACCGTACCTTCGCTTGATGCCTGTCGTCTGTCCATCCATCCATCATCCTCCTCGCACCGTACCTTCGCTTGATGCCTGTCGTCTGTCCATCCATCCATCATCCTCCTCGCACCGTACCTTCGCTTGATGCCTGTCGTCTGTCCATCCATCCATCATCCTCCTCGCACCGTACCTTCGCTTGATGCCTCTCGTCTGTCCATCCATCCATCATCCTCCTCGCACCGTACCTTCGCTTGATGCCTGTCGTCTGTCCATCCATCATCCTCCTCGCACCGTACCTTCGCTTGATGCCTGTCGTCTGTCCATCCATCATCCTCCTCGCACCGTACCTTCGCTTGATGCCTGTCGTCTGTCCATCCATCCATCATCCTCCTCACACCGTACCTTCGCTTGATGCCTGTCGTCTGTCCATCCATCCATCATCCTCCTCGCACCGTACCTTCGCTTGATGCCTGTCGTCTGTCCATCCATCCATCATCCTCCTCGCACCGTACCTTCGCTTGATGCCTGTCGTCTGTCCATCCATCCATCATCCTCCTCACACCGTACCTTCGCTTGATGCCTGTCGTCTGTCCATCCATCCATCATCCTCCTCGCACCGTACCTTCGCTTGATGCCTATCGTCTGTCCATCCATCCATCATCCTCCTCGCACCGTACCTTCGCTTGATGCCTGTCGTCTGTCCATCCATCCATCATCCTCCTCGCACCGTACCTTCGCTTGATGCCTGTCGTCTGTCCATCCATCCATCATCCTCCTCACACCGTACCTTCGCTTGATGCCTGTCGTCTGTCCATCCATCCATCATCCTCCTCACACCGTACCTTCGCTTGATGCCTGTCGTCTGTCCATCCATCATCCTCCTCACACCGTACCTTCGCTTGATGCCTGTCGTCTGTCCATCCATCCATCATCCTCCTCCTCACACCGTACCTTCGCTTGATGCCTGTCGTCTGTCCATCCATCCATCATCCTCCTCACACCGTACCTTCGCTTGATGCCTGTCGTCTGTCCATCCATCCATCATCCTCCTCACATCGTACCTTCGCTTGATGCCTGTCGTCTGTCCATCCATCCGTCCATCCTCCTCGCACCGTACCTTCGCTTGATGCCTGTCGTCTGTCCATCCATCCATCATCCTCCTCACACCATACCTTCGCTTGATGCCTGTCGTCTGTCCATCCATCATCCTCCTCACACCGTACCTTCGCTTGATGCCTGTCGTCTGTCCATCCATCCATCATCCTCCTCACACCGTACCTTCGCTTGATGCCTGTCGTCTGTCCATCCATCCATCATCCTCCTCACACCGTACCTTCGCTTGATGCCTGTCGTCTGTCCATCCATCCGTCCATCCTCCTCGCACCGTACCTTCGCTTGATGCCTGTCGTCTGTCCATCCATCCATCATCCTCCTCACACCGTACCTTCGCTTGATGCCTGTCGTCTGTCCATCCATCCGTCCATCCTCCTCGCACCGGACCTTCGCTTGATGCCTGTCGTCTGTCCATCCATCCATCATCCTCCTCGCACCGTACCTTCGCTTGATGCCTGTCGTCTGTTCATCCATAATCCTCCTCGCACCGTACCTTCGCTTGATGCCTGTCGTCTGTCCATCCATCCATCATCCTCCTCACACCGTACCTTCGCTTGATGCCTATCGTCTGTCCATCCATCCATCATCCTCCTCGCACCGTACCTTCGCTTGATGCCTGTCGTCTGTCCATCCATCCATCATCCTCCTCACACCGTACCTTCGCTTGATGCCTGTCGTCTGTCCATCCATCCATCATCCTCCTCACACCGTACCTTCGCTTGATGCCTGTCGTCTGTCCATCCATCCATCATCCTCCTCACACCGTACCTTCGCTTGATGCCTGTCGTCTGTCCATCCATCCATCATCCTCCTCGCACCGTACCTTCGCTTGATGCCTGTCGTCTGTCCATCCATCCATCATCCTCCTCGCACCGTACCTTCGCTTGATGCCTGTCGTCTGTCCATCCATCCATCATCCTCCTCGCACCGTACCTTCGCTTGATGCCTGTCGTCTGTCCATCCATCCATCATCCTCCTCGCACCGTACCTTCGCTTGATGCCTCTCGTCTGTCCATCCATCCATCATCCTCCTCGCACCGTACCTTCGCTTGATGCCTGTCGTCTGTCCATCCATCATCCTCCTCGCACCGTACCTTCGCTTGATGCCTGTCGTCTGTCCATCCATCATCCTCCTCGCACCGTACCTTCGCTTGATGCCTGTCGTCTGTCCATCCATCCATCATCCTCCTCACACCGTACCTTCGCTTGATGCCTGTCGTCTGTCCATCCATCCATCATCCTCCTCGCACCGTACCTTCGCTTGATGCCTGTCGTCTGTCCATCCATCCATCATCCTCCTCGCACCGTACCTTCGCTTGATGCCTGTCGTCTGTCCATCCATCCATCATCCTCCTCACACCGTACCTTCGCTTGATGCCTGTCGTCTGTCCATCCATCCATCATCCTCCTCGCACCGTACCTTCGCTTGATGCCTGTCGTCTGTCCATCCATCCATCATCCTCCTCGCACCGTACCTTCGCTTGATGCCTGTCGTCCGTCCATCCATCCATCATCCTCCTCACACCGTACCTTCGCTTGATGCCTGTCGTCTGTCCATCCATCCATCATCCTCCTCGCACCGTACCTTCGCTTGATGCCTATCGTCTGTCCATCCATCCATCATCCTCCTCGCACCGTACCTTCGCTTGATGCCTGTCGTCTGTCCATCCATCCATCATCCTCCTCACACCGTACCTTCGCTTGATGCCTGTCGTCTGTCCATCCATCCATCATCCTCCTCACACCGTACCTTCGCTTGATGCCTGTCGTCTGTCCATCCATCCATCATCCTCCTCACACCGTACCTTCGCTTGATGCCTGTCGTCTGTCCATCCATCCATCATCCTCCTCGCACCGTACCTTCGCTTGATGCCTGTCGTCTGTCCATCCATCCATCATCCTCCTCGCACCGTACCTTCGCTTGATGCCTGTCGTCTGTCCATCCATCCATCATCCTCCTCGCACCGTACCTTCGCTTGATGCCTGTCGTCTGTCCATCCATCCATCATCCTCCTCGCACCGTACCTTCGCTTGATGCCTCTCGTCTGTCCATCCATCCATCATCCTCCTCGCACCGTACCTTCGCTTGATGCCTGTCGTCTGTCCATCCATCATCCTCCTCGCACCGTACCTTCGCTTGATGCCTGTCGTCTGTCCATCCATCATCCTCCTCGCACCGTACCTTCGCTTGATGCCTGTCGTCTGTCCATCCATCCATCATCCTCCTCACACCGTACCTTCGCTTGATGCCTGTCGTCTGTCCATCCATCCATCATCCTCCTCGCACCGTACCTTCGCTTGATGCCTGTCGTCTGTCCATCCATCCATCATCCTCCTCGCACCGTACCTTCGCTTGATGCCTGTCGTCTGTCCATCCATCCATCATCCTCCTCACACCGTACCTTCGCTTGATGCCTGTCGTCTGTCCATCCATCCATCATCCTCCTCGCACCGTACCTTCGCTTGATGCCTATCGTCTGTCCATCCATCCATCATCCTCCTCGCACCGTACCTTCGCTTGATGCCTGTCGTCTGTCCATCCATCCATCATCCTCCTCGCACCGTACCTTCGCTTGATGCCTGTCGTCTGTCCATCCATCCATCATCCTCCTCACACCGTACCTTCGCTTGATGCCTGTCGTCTGTCCATCCATCATCCTCCTCACACCGTACCTTCGCTTGATGCCTGTCGTCTGTCCATCCATCCATCCTCCTCCTCACACCGTACCTTCGCTTGATGCCTGTCGTCTGTCCATCCATCCATCATCCTCCTCACACCGTACCTTCGCTTGATGCCTGTCGTCTGTCCATCCATCCATCATCCTCCTCACATCGTACCTTCGCTTGATGCCTGTCGTCTGTCCATCCATCCGTCCATCCTCCTCGCACCGTACCTTCGCTTGATGCCTGTCGTCTGTCCATCCATCCATCATCCTCCTCACACCGTACATTCGCTTGATGCCTGTCGTCTGTCCATCCATCCATCATCCTCCTCGCACCGTACCTTCGCTTGATGCCTGTCGTCTGTCCATCCATCCATCATCCTCCTCACACCGTACCTTCGCTTGATGCCTGTCGTCTGTCCATCCATCCATCATCCTCCTCGCACCGTACCTTCGCTTGATGCCTGTCGTCTGTCCATCCATCCATCATCCTCCTCGCACCGTACCTTCGCTTGATGCCTGTCGTCTGTCCATCCATCCATCATCCTCCTCGCACCGTACCTTCGCTTGATGCCTGTCGTCTGTCCATCCATCCATCATCCTCCTCGCACCGTACCTTCGCTTGATGCCTGTCGTCTGTCCATCCATCCATCATCCTCCTCGCACCGTACCTTGAACACATGTGGACCCATTAGTTATATACTGTCAATTATGGGTTTAAGGGGAGGTTTTTGGAGTTTCTGGATCCCCTTATTCATATTTAACCCCATTAGTTTGCCGATTTTAAGACTTTTGCCCCATTTCATAGTCAATATTAAGACCCTTCATGCAACTTAGGTGCCTATTATTTCCTGGCGAGAAATGAGCCAGCAATTTATGAGAAAATGGCCTTTGGCCAGGACATTTTTCTAACGAAAAATGCACAAATTAGTCTCTAAGGGGGGTCATAGGGGTAATTTTCTCAAGCTTAATGGAGGTGTAGGGAGGAAAACAAATTAAATCCCCTCTAAGATCTATAATACATTTAGGGAGCAAGTCCTATATATAATACAGTACTGCACTCCCGCTATAGAATATATAAATAGTTCAGTTATATGCACTACCTAATGTTTTGGGCGAGGCCTGGTCCTATCCAGAGTGAGGTTTGGCTTCCTCTACCCAACCTTAGATGTATCGGTCTCTTTTACTGTACTACTATTTATTTTGGGGTCGGGAAGCTATGAATCCTGCTCCCCTTGCAAAATGAACCTACTAGACGAGACAGAGAAAGGGGCGAGGAAATGAACCTACTAGACGAGACAGAGAAAGGGGCGAGGAAATGAACCTACTAGACGAGACAGAGAAAGGGGCGAGGAAATGAACCTACTAGACGAGACAGAGAAAGGGGCGAGGAAATGAACCTACTAGACGAGACAGAGAAAGGGGCGAGGAAATGAACCTACTAGACGAGACAGAGAAAGGGGCGAGGAAATGAACCTACTAGACGAGACAGAGGAAGGGGCGAGGAAATGAACCTACTAGACGAGACAGAGAAAGGGGCGAGGAAATGAACCTACTAGACGAGACAGAGAAAGGGGCGAGGAAATGAACCTACTAGACGAGACAGAGAAAGGGGCGAGGAAATGAACCTACTAGACGAGACAGAGAAAGGGGCGAGGAAATGAACCTACTAGACGAGACAGAGAAAGGGGCGAGGAAATGAACCTACTAGACGAGACAGAGAAAGGGGCGAGGAAATGAACCTACTAGACGAGACAGAGAAAGGGGCGAGGAAATGAACCTACTAGACGGGACAGAGAAAGGGGCGAGGAAATGAACCTACTAGACGAGACAGAGAAAGGGGCGAGGAAATGAACCTACTAGACGAGACAGAGAAAGGGGCGAGGAAATGAACCTACTAGACGAGACAGAGAAAGGGGCGAGGAAATGAACCTACTAGACGAGACAGAGAAAGGGGCGAGGAAATGAACCTACTAGACGAGACAGAGAAAGGGGCGAGGAAATGAACCTACTAGACGAGACAGAGAAAGGGGCGAGGAAATGAACCTACTAGACGAGACAGAGAAAGGGGCGAGGAAATGAACCTACTAGACGAGACAGAGAAAGGGGCGAGGAAATGAACCTACTAGACGAGACAGAGAAAGGGGCGAGGAAATGAACCTACTAGACGAGACAGAGAAAGGGGCGAGGAAATGAACCTACTAGACGAGACAGAGAAAGGGGCGAGGAAATGAACCTACTAGACGAGACAGAGAAAGGGGCGAGGAAATGAACCTACTAGACGAGACAGAGAAAGGGGCGAGGAAATGAACCTACTAGACGAGACAGAGAAAGGGGCGAGGAAATGCGAAAGTGGTTCCGGACCTTAAGAATTGGAACTTTATATGTTGTCCCTGTTTGGTATATGTCTGGAGTCGGCCACCCCCAGCTATGGGGTATGTGCCTGAGTATATACATACATACATACATCTACTATAAAAGGTGGGTTGATAGTACTTACCTTGTTGATAGGCGGCTTGGTTATCGTTGGTACCATCTCCCTTTATGTGTGTGTGTGTGTAATTCACCAAATTTTTTGTCAAGGGGATTCCACGCAATGCGAGCTTCAGCTCATTATCGCGCCTCCTTAACTGGGAATGTATTGCGTGAAGTGCATGTCATGTGTTATTGTATCGTGGCTGTGGATGCGAGTGTAGTCTATTAACCCTTGTCTAGTGGGGTGTTTTGGGCTCATTTGGTCATATTCAGGCCCTCCTGAATGATCAATCAAGTATCTGCATGAAAAGAAATGTATTCAGCAAAAAACTAGGCGCTAAAAGCTTCAAAATGAGACCAGAACGAGCTACGTAGCACTCTTGGTTCTCTTGCAGTGGTGCCACGAAAATGGGAGTTTAGCGTATAGCGGTATATTTTTCCCAGCTATGCTCACTACTGGCTACACTGCCGGCCTCTCGAGAACACAGGGAACATGATTTAATGGGCGGCGGTAAGCCCTGGGAGTCGGCTGTCTGACCCGCTGCGCTCCCGGCCATTTGAACTCTATTTTAACCCTTTAAAAGCCTTAATAATGCTCCTAACTTGTTGCAAATTGGTCCAAGACTTAAGTCGAGCGCCGCCAATAAGGGGTTAATGTCATGTGTTATTGGATCGTGGCTGTGGATGTGAGTGTGGTCTATTAATGTCATGTGTTATTGTATCGTGGCTGTGGATGTGAGTGTAGTCTATTAATGTCAAGTGTTATTGTATCGTGGCTGTGGATGTGAGTGTAGTCTATTAATGGCATGTGTTATTGTATCGTGGCTGTGCATGTGCGTGTAGTATATTAATGTCATGTGTTATTGTATCGTGGCTGTGGATGTGAGTGTAGTCTATTAATCAATTGGAGACATCTGAAATTAAAGACTTGGGTTGATCTGTACGGTACCAGTCTCACCCGAAGGCTTAGGTACCACCAACCACCAGAGGGGACGTCACAACTCCGTCCACTTTTACCAGGTTCCTATTTATACTGCTAGGCGGACAGAGGCTACACCGTTAGGAGACTTGCCCAAATGTCTCTTCCCCATTCGGGTCTCTAACTCAGGACCTTCTGGTAGTGAGCCAGACGCGTTATCTGTTATGCCACGAGGAGTAAGTGTGTGTGTAATATCCCTCCATATTGTGAGGTTGATGGTTTGAGTCTCAGGCCAGCTAGTGTGCGTTATTGGCAGACGACAGTGCTGTTGGTGGATGGTACAGTCTAGCAATCTGTGGCAACTGTTCACTGAAGTCCCTAACCCACCCACCCACCCTAGCCCAGCTCTTGAGCAGGGAGTGCATGGTGGTAAAAACCGCATCATCATTGTGTGTTTAATATCCTCAATAACTAGTCTGGTATCTGTATCAGGTGAAAGGCTATACCAAAGTCTGTACTCACCCCATGCCTCCCTGTCATGTCCCCTAACTTTGATTGTTTCTCCATGAATCAACCCAAGTCTCTTAGTTCTAATACATAAAAATGTAAAGACCGCTTTGTCCACAGAGAGTGTGGTTATAGTCTCTTGTCCTAAATGGCAGCCTCTGCTGTCAAGTTCTATATTAGATTAGACCGGAATACCTGATACCACGTCTACCCCTACGCGCAGCTCCCTCCACGTTCACAGTCCAGCATTTCTTCACCTGTTCTGATCATCTATTCTCTCCACGTGTCCAAACCAACCAAGTCGGCTTGTGCGCATCACTTCACTGATACTCCTAATGCCCAAACGCCACTTTCATTCCTCACTCTATACCCTGTCCCCGAGGTTAACCTCACATATCCATCTCAGTTTACAGACTTTATAATAGACTCCCGTAGTTTTGACACACTTCACCCAGTCATCATCCGTTCTCTCGATATTAGTACTCCATGATAGATTGTCCACACCCCACTCAAATCGTTTCAATTCTTTCTGCTTATTATCTATTAGGGAATAACTAGTCTGGTATCTGTATCCGTGGAAAGGCTAGACTAGGTTCTGCACGGGTATACTAAGTTCCGTCTCCATATTACACTGTACCTATGCGTCCCTGATATGTCGTCAAACTTTGATCCTTCCTTCGCTTATCGTCCCTAGTCTGCATCCCTGTCATTATTCCCTAACTTTGATCCTTCCTCCCTGTATCGTCCCAAGTCTTAGTTTACCGACTTTCAAATTTAGACTCCTGTAGTACTGTATTGACGCACTTCATCCAGTTTTCCCCGCTTTCCAGACCATCTAATGTCAACTCCCTTACTTAACATACTCCACCCAGTCATCCATTTTGCCCACATGACCCAAGCCATCCATACTATTGATAAACTTTAGCCAGTCATCCTCTTGCCATGACCAAACCACCACCATCTACCAGTACACCAGTAACTCTACTCTCTACCAGTTACTGTACACCAGTCACTCAACTCCTGCTCCTTAGTCAAGTTAAGCTGCCTACATTTCACCATATCCATCCTTTAAACTAGAACGACATGCACTCACAACCCGAACTCCATTTTGTTGCTTTTAATTTTGTTCTCTACTGCGCTTTTCCCCCTAATCACTAACTCACTCCGAACATCACTTTCCATATTTTTTCCCATTTTCCAATCCCTAATTCAATTCACTCCAAGCATCACTTCCCACCAGTCCTTCTCCAACTTTTCAATCCCTAATTCTTCACACTCCAAACATCACATTTTATCATTCTTTCTCCAACTTTCCAATCACTTATTCCTCAACCCACTACTACAAACATCACTTTCCACTCTCTCTGAACTTTCCAAATCCCATATGCCTCAAACATCACTATCCATCCTTTTTTCTCCAATTTTCCAATCCCTTATTCCTATTGGGCGTGATATTCCCCTAAAAATACATCCGATCATAATTAGAATCTTCAAACTTCACTTAGTTGATCCTTTTCTTATCCAATCATTTAATCCTCCACTTTTTCACACTTCATTCTTAACTCAATCCTTTCATCATTCTTAGTCAATAATTTAGTCAATCATTCTATCAAGTTTAAAGACCGTTCTGTCCAGAGAATGTTGTTACAGTCTCACATACTAAATGGCAGCTTTCTAGGCGGCCCTGTCAAGGGCTGTCTCTGTTGTCAAGTTCTTTATTTTGAGATCGGACCTGAGTGCCCGAGCCCACGTCATTCTAGGTCCACCCCTACGCGCAGTTCACCCCCCCCCCCCCCCCCCATCTTAGTAAATCATTTCATCCTATCCCCTTAATGCCTCAAACACTTAATCCTCCATTCAATCACAAGCACACAGGGTTGATTGAAGCTCTCCAACATCTTCCCATCTTCTCACGAGTTGCTGGGAAGGAAGGGGGTCGATCCACATAAGAGCAGTTAAGAGCTTCTGGGCGAGTCTTCCTTACGTAGAAGGCAGTAGTCGTTCCCTAAGGTGCCAGGCCGAACAGCCCCGAGCGGCCGACACCGGGTTTTCCCACAAAGTTCTCAAGGAGTGTTGTGGACGTAGTAGGTTGATTATAATAGTTTAGAAAAGAAATTGCCACCTGAAAAGTTAAGGGCGCGTTAGAAGCCAAAGAAGGTATCCTAGCGATGACGTACAGCAAGCGAGAGGGAGGCACCTTTGTCGTACAGCAAGTGAGAGGTAAGCACTTTCAACATCCCCTTCAACGTAATTACTCTGTAAGATTAAAGAAAACCGTGAGGTACAGTACCTGCAAGAGGATAGAAAATGTGAGGTACCTGCAAGAAAATAATAAGTGAGGTACCGGTCAAATTAAAGAAAATGTGAGGTACTGTACCTAGAATTAAAGAAAATGTGAGGTACCTAGAATTAAAGAAAATGTGAGGTACCTGTAAAATAAAGAAAATTTACTAAAATTATTGAAAACGGCGAGATACCACAAACAACAAAATCTGTCACCTAGAAGAAAAATATTAGTCCTATCTGTAGTAACTATACAAAACCAATAGATTATTAATTAATTACCAAGAATTGTTACTTTTACGGTATACAAACAAACAAATCAATATATTATCAGGTTCGTTACTTATAATCAGTACTTATAAATGTAATATGGAAACAAATTAGTTGTCAGATTTGTTACTTTTACGATCATTACTTATGGAATATGAAAAACAAAATACAAAAACAATTGAATATCTTTTCAAAGTTTAAGTCTATCAAAAACCATACGATACAAATTCCGCTTGCCAAATCTTAGAGCTGGAATAAAAAGGTTTTCCACAATTTCTGGTTACAGATGACAGTGGTGACCGCACAACTCCGAAACCAGTAGACCGTATCGACCAGTAGCTCTCATCAACCAGTGCCACATCAACCAATACAGTTAGGTTAAGTTAGCACTGGTTTGTTCGCCCCTGGTCGAGATCTATTGGTAGAGTTGCCGGAAACCATGAACAGGAACAGACTCACCTCAGCCAATTGACTAAGTGATGATGGTGGTGGTGGGGGCAGGGTAGCGGAGACTGGCTGATTTGTATGCTGTATTGATAACACTAAAATGATTTGTATGCTGTATTGATAACACTAAAATGATTTGGATGCTGTATTGATAACACTAAAATGATTTGTATGCTGTATTGATAACACTAAAATGATTTGTATGCTGTATTGATAACACTAAAATGATTTGTATGCTGTATTGATAACACTAAAATGATTTGTATGCTGTATTGATAACACTAAAATGATTTGTATGCTGTATTGATAACACTAAAATGATTTGTATGCTGTATTGATAACACTAAAATGATTTGTATGCTGTATTGATAACACTAAAATGATTTGTATGCTGTATTGATAACACTAAAATGATTTGTATGCTGTATTGATAACACTAAAATGATTTGTATGCTGTATTGATAACACTAAAATGATTTGTATGCTGTATTGATAACACTAAAATGATTTGTATGCTGTATTGATAACACTAAAATGATTTGTATGCTGTATTGATAACACTAAAATGATTTGTATGCTGTATTGATAACACTAAAATGATTTGTATGCTGTATTGATAACACTAAAATGTATTAAATGTAAATTAATAATTCTTAAAAATACCAAACCAAACTATCGTACAATTTAACCCATTAATAGTCTCAAAATTAACTAAGTTATCATACAATTTGACCCACATTAGTTTCAAAATTGACCCAACTATCGTATAATCTGACCCATTACTAGTCTCAAAATGGACAAAACTATCACACAATCGGACATTAATAGTCCCAAAATGTAACAAACTATCATATATTTGACCCTTTACTAGTCTCAAACAAAAAACAAAGTCCCTAAGGAAGGCCATGACCCAAGTTTCTGTGGGTACCGGTAGCATTCTCACCAATGCGTACTAATTAGGCCAGCGAGTACAAATCAGCCGCCCCACCCCCTTTTACTGTAGGATGTTCCAGGCTAAAACGATGTCCGATGTGAAGGGACGGGAGGAGTGCTGCGGAGGTGATGGATGCGTAGCGTTGGGCAGGAACAGAAGGTTCACGTTAAATTCTACGTTAAGTGATTATGATGCTTAGGTTTAGTGCCGAAGCTTACATTTACAGTTAAGATTAAGTTATATTAAGTTTTAGTTATATTTACAGTTACATTAAGCTTACATTTACAGTTAAGATTAAGTTATATTAAGTTTTAGTTATATTTACAGTTACATTAAGCTTACATTGAGATTTAGTTATATTTAAAGCTTTACATTATACTAAGCTTACGTTAAAAAGTCACAGGCCATTTTTGTTTCATATTTTCGTTGTCTATTTCAAACAAAGCATTTTCTTTTACTCTTTTAAATTAACTACTGTATTTTCTTAAACTTTACAGACAGTTGAAATGGATATATTACTTTTCAATTAATTAGTAGTCTTAGTAACTGACAGATCTAAATAATTCTTTCATATAATGTGGGAGAACTTAATTTCTTCTACCCGAAAATACCAGACAAAAAATGGCCCATGAACTTCACCAGGTGGACACTTAACTTAAAGAGATTATCACACTTTGGTTGTGGGGGACTTCAAGGGGAGATGGGCCCTTTTTCTGATCCCCTTTCTTCCTCATGCTTATCCCCATTAGTTATGACATTTCAAGACGTTTGCCCCACTATTTTGTCGATTTTAAGACCTATCGCCCCATTTCTTTGTCACTATTATGACCTTTCGTGCTATTAAAGTAGATTGGTTTCCTGGCGAACAATAGAAAGCTTGACATTTTGGAAGAACACAGGACATTTTTCTACTGAAAAATGTACAAATTAATCTTGAAGCGGGACTTAATGGATGTTTATTCTAGTCGATAGAGGTCTAGGGAGGAAATAAAATAAATAAATGTGAAATAATCGACCAAAATATAAACCCTTCCGCCTTCAATGAAACCTCTGTGTGATAATCTTTATATATAAATAGAATTACTGCAAAGATTTGTACCAAGAAAATTACTAAGGATCAAATTAAGCTTAGATTTGTAAATTTAGAGATTACAGTCAAAATTAATACAAATTTGGAAAGTATGACTGCTATAATTCAAGGAGTACTACGGTATATATATATCTTGGTACAAAAAGTTGCATTAAACACAAAGCATGCACAAATAGATTTATAGACAAAGCATAGACATAGTCTGCACTGTCAAAACAATCTGCTAAACAGATTATGAACATTTGGAATACTTTTTGGATGTCTTGGTCTCTAGTCTTTTTAGAACACATGAATTGATACACACACACACACATCGAATCGACCCACACATCATTCAATTCAAGCATTCCAAGACTCCAAGACTTTTAGACATTAAGCTGGTTCCCTTCCAACAAACTAAACCAAATATTAACTCTTTCTGTCGGATACCGTTTAGTTTCTGCCCAAGCTACCCCCGGACGATTTGAATACTTGTGAACTATCTCTGGGGTCAAAAGGGTTAGTCGTGTACTTCACCTTTTGATCCGTAGAGACTGGTCATAAGTTCGTAAAAATCGTCCGGCGGTAACCCGAATGCGAGACAAAAACGCGTATCGGACGGAAAGGGTCAAGCTCTAAGACGAACCCTACCTAATACCCTCTCTAAGACAACAGCTGAACCTGCCTCACCACCCTCTATACCTATTAACTCGCTAGGCGAAGGACAGAGCCTCGACGAATCCAGCGTTCAGATCCGTAGAAGGACGCAACGGGAGCGCAACCTTAGGGAACCAGTAGATTGACGATCGAATTTAGGTTTACAACTTAAGAATATACATACAGTACATAATATTATCCATTATTTTTTACATGATCGAATTAAAAGTGCATATGTAGAAGATTATTCACATCCCACCCATCCGATTCTATGACGAACTCACTAGACGGAGGACATAGCCTTAACAAGCCGAACGTTCCGAATCCGTCCAGGACGGGAATGGAACAGGACGTTTTGGGTGCCAGTGGATGTGTTTAACATCAGAATTAAAGTGCAAATATAAAAGATTGTTTACATCTCGCTGAGGAACGAACTAGACGAAGGCAGAGCCTTAACAAGCCTATTGTTCGGAAAAGAAGCAGGGGAAATAGGGGAGGAATCAGCGAGATGTTATTGACGATAGAATTAAAAGTTATATTAAAGACCATTCACATCTCACTGAACAACGAACTGAACTAGACGGAAGACAGAGCCAGAACAAGCCTAGCGTTCGTTGTGTGTACAACTTGGGGAGGGAATCAGCGAGATGTTTTGTTGCTTATATGACAGGTAATTGACGTCGAGAATAAATTGATCACCTCGGAAAGGGATCAAGACTAAATCCGCATAACCAGTTTTTGTGTCCAGCGATTGTATGTTAAATTAATTCTGTAATATCAATACTGTTCCCGTTTATTTATAGGCTCAAGGTATATTAAAACTAAGACTAAGCCAAATCCACTCAAATATTAATTACTACACCCCTTCTTCATGTTTAGCCTCATTAGTTTAGCTATTTTAAGACCTTTCGCCCCATTCCTTGTCATTTGGAAGACTACCATTAGCGTTTATTTGTTCCTGGCGAGCAAAAGCAAGCCTGCAATTTTATAAACTAATTTCTACTGAAAAACGTACAAATTTATCTCATAAGAGGGCTCATAGGGATACCTTTTTTTTTTTTAAACTTGGAGGTTTAGAGAGCAACTAAACAAAAATTAAAACTATATTTTATGAATTATTATATTAACTGGTCACCCGGATTTTGCCACACAATATAATTATAAAGAACCATAATTATCAAACAGATTTTCAGGAATTACATGGATTTTATGTAAATTATTGCACATTTCGGCAACAATGAGCTCTAATTTATGTTTGGGAAGTACATAACAGTTGTATAGCAGCCAAAGAAAACCATTACTGTACTGTAACTAAGAATTACCTTTTATAATAGAAAAGATCAGATTATTAGGATTATTATTATTATTATTTACTTATATAATTAATGATGTACTTTAGGGCTAATAATCAATACAGTATGAAAAAGGCCAATATAGAAAATTGAATTAATTGAATGAATGTGATCTATATTTATGCAAACCTTAAGATAAAATTACATATATTTTTAGGCAATTCCCAAGATTAAGATTATATTTTCACACCATTCCAGAAATTAAGATCAAACATTACGATACATATTCACGTAATTCCCAAAATGATAAATCAGTTTAATAATATGGTCCCTCGTGTCCACTAGTGATAAAGAACTTAATATTAAAATATTAAAAGTTAACAATAGAACTAGATTTACAAAGCAAGGTTCAAATTATCAAAAAAAGCATCATTTCAAAAACCAACAATTCAAGCAAAAACATTAACGTGAACCATTCCGATCTTACTAACCTGCGAAATAAACAAAAGAATTAGCACAAAATTAACAGAATTAGCAATTACAAAACAAAGACAAAGCAAGAATTAGCAATAACAATTCAAAGAAAATAATTAGCACAAATAGTATAAAGGAGAATTAGCAATAGCATATAAAAAAATTATAGTTCAAACAATTGACCGCTTGCGAGTTTCATTCTATAAGGAAGTTGGAGCTGTAGACTTTGATATTTAGCAGAATTACCAGCTAAAATATGGTTGTAGTGCTTATATAAATATGGTTGTAGTGCTTATATAAATATGGTTGTAGTGCATATATAAATATGGTTGTAGTGCATATATAAATATGGTTGTAGTGCATATATAAATATGGTTGTAGTGCATATATAAATATGGGTGTAGTGCTTATATAAATATGGTTGTAGTGCTTATATAAATATGGTTGTAGTGCATATATAAATATGGTTGTAGTGCATATATAAATATGGTTGTAGTGCATATATAAATATGGTTGTAGTGCATATATAAATATGGTTGTAGTGCATATATAAATATGGTTGTAGTGCATATATAAATATGGTTGTAGTGCATATATAAATACATAAAACCCAATTCAACATACTTTTTATTCATCAAAAACCTACATTATTAAATTTCTGTTTTATATCCATGTTTACGGGTCCTACTTCCTTATAGCCTGAAACTCGCAAGTGATCAATTAGCAATCACAAAGAAAAGCATTGCACAAAAATTTAAGAATTAGCAATCACAAAACAATAAAAAACAGAATTTGCACAAAAAAAGAATAACAAAAAATATCAATCACAAATAAACAAAAATCAACAAATAGCACAATAAAAACACTAATCAACAAAAACGGTTCTATATGAATGGCAAAGATCTTTCGAGGCATTATTATAATGTTCTGTCCAAATCAACCCTGTCGCGCACGTATGGACGCCTACACCACCAAGACCGTTTCAGGTTTCTGTCAAGCTCCTCAGTCGTCTCATCGGTTTGGTGTCCGACGGCTACGCTACAGGTCCAGGTTCGAAGATAAGACGCATTTTGACAGTATATTCTGGCTACCAATAAACAATTTTGTGCCGATTAAGAAGGATGTGGTAATTATATGGGTAAAGACTATCTCAATTTACCATCTGACCTTTTATCCGATTCTTAGTCCTTTTCCTTCCCCCTATCTGACCTTTTATCCGATTCTCCGTCCTTTTCCTTCACCCCCATCGTCTGTTTTTTGCGTCACCTTAAGCTCCTTTCAGTAATCTGATCTAATCCTTCGGGCCAGACCTAGGAGTTCCGTATGGAGCTCAGTGGTCTGGTTAATCTGCTCTACATAACTAACCCTCTAACTGCCATATATCCTTCCTACTCTAAATGAAATAGTCTGTAGCTGGAAAACAGAAAAGAAATGTACATTGGATCTTGAAAGGATATATCATTTGCAGGAGTGAACTTTCTGCAAGATGAAAGAAATAATGACTACCACTAAAGTCTGCCAAATAAGTTATGTCTCGGCACCAAGTACATCAATAATTGGTATCAGCGCTATTTAAGCATTAATAATTTTGTGAGATATACAAACATGTTCCTTTCTTTACACACCCTATTCAACATCTGACAGACATTAATACAGCACACAGCGAGCAAAACGTAATGACAGTGGAGACACTACTTATTTGGCCAACTGTACAAAATAAGTTAGATAATGGAGCAAGCTGCATTGGCATATCGAATCATATGAAGGGGATTCATTCGTGGCCACCCCCTCTAAGGGATAACAGCATCTGGCTAAAAAACGAATATTATAACTTGCTGATTTTGTGCAATTTTTGTCTATTAAATTTATATAAATTTCATTTGTGGCCACCATCTCACAGATAACGGCATCTGACAATAGATTGAATATTATAACGCGCCGATTTTGTGCAATTTGTCAATATAAAATAAAACATTCATACAGCACTGAAAATAACAAAGGCTTGGGTAAAATCAATGTGTACGTGCTCAAGAAATGATCGTCCAAGACAATATAGGTCTCCCCCGATTTACGATTACGTGACGTTCCTGAAAACCCGTATAGCGAACCCTAAAATTAATGGGATAAATGACGGTGCATTCTGGGACCAGCCAAAACCCAAACACCTAAAAACCTACAATAATATCGTAAATTATGGCATCGGATAGTGAGGGAGATCCGTATATGGTAAGCTATCTTATAATTATAAAACCTACAATAATATAGTAAATTATGGCATCGGATAGTGAGGGAGATCCGTATATGGTAAGCTATCTTATAATTATAAAACCTACAATAATATAGTAAATTATGGCATCGGATAGTGAGGGAGATCCGTATATGGTAAGCTATCTTATAATTATAAAACCTACAATAATATAGTAAATTATGGCATCGGATAGTGAGGGAGATCCGTATATGGTAAGCTATCTTATAATTATAAAACCTACAATAATATAGTAAATTATGGCATCGGATAGTGAGGGAGATCCGTATATGGTAAGCTATCTTATAATTATAAAACCTACAATAATATAGTAAATTATGGCATCGGATAGTGAGGGAGATCCGTATATGGTAAGCTATCTTATAATTATAAAACCTACAATAATATAGTAAATTATGGCATCGGATAGTGAGGGAGATCCGTATATGGTAAGCTATCTTATAATTATAAAACCTACAATAATATAGTAAATTATGGCATCGGATAGTGAGGGAGATCCGTATATGGTAAGCTATCTTATAATTATAAAACCTACAATAATATAGTAAATTATGGCATCGGATAGTGAGGGAGATCCGTATATGGTAAGCTATCTTGTAATTATATCGAACTGTAACTGGTATATACGGAGACAAAAATATTTATATAAAATTAAGTCTGGTAAGATCCTGTGTAGCGGGTAGAACTGTTTTTCAGATGCCTATTTACTAAGAAACATTGAACAATATACTTAACCAAAACCTAACCTAACCTAGTAGGCCTACAGTATATTAGTGAACTATTTATGTAAAATGTAAAAATATATTGTAACATTAACCCTCTGTTCCCGGAAGGGCTCTTGAACGCCCATAAAAAAGCATACACGAGCTGCCCGGAAGGGCTCTTTAACGCCCAGTGGTTGAAAGCCTGTGAGCTTGGTGTGCGAGGCGTCGGTCCGACGCATGTAAACAACAGCCGGCTGGACCGACGCCCCGCATCTCCGGCCACAAGAAGGAGAGCGTCGCTTGTTCGTGTGTGCCTGTATGTTGTTGTTAAGTATCGAAAAGTAGTGTAAAGTGGCTGTTGTTGCCATAAAGTTATCTCCAATGAAATCATCATCACAACTGAACCAGTTGACTTAGAGAGCTCTACTTAACGCCATTCTACAGGTAAATAACACAGCTACGCTTGGAGATGCGCGGGAATGCGGAAGCAGTCAGAATAACAAAGATACGGTAGCCTAGACGTTTTTCGGCCAAAACACCCGGGTTTCGGGAAATATTTATGTAATGCGTAGCCGGGGCTGGAGGGTTAACAAATTATTGAGATATAAGTATAAGTCGTCCGACTCGTCCCGCTACACAGGATTATACCTTAAGTCTTTGTGGTAGATACTAGTTTTTTTTCTTCAAAGCTTCCGTATTCATTGCCGTAAATCTGCAACTATATTTCAAAGCCGCGCTAGTTTACCAGGTAGGTTAACCCAGGGACTGCGACGGTCCTTACGGAAGCACGGTACAGGAGCAACTTATAAGAGAGGCCTTCCCAAGGGTTAAGTGCCCCATTAATTACTCCTTCCATTCGTCTATACATTAGGCTACCATAGCACAGTTGGAATATATGTACAAGCTCAAATTAATATGCAGGATTCGAAACTGCATAATAAATCGTAGGCTTGTGCATATTTCTTGAACTGTCTTGATAGCGTAATGCATAGTGCACGGAATTTCGATGTGAGTATCCTGGGTTCGAGTCCTCGGAGTGCCACATGTATTTGTTGACTTCATTGAGTTTAGAATTGAGTTTAGAGTTCATATGTTTCTGCCCGGAATCAAGCCAAATCTGTTCTTCGACTTGCCAAACACACTTTCATCAATAATAAATGCACTGAACTATCCAACTCTAGCTCTTCCCAAGCTTTCTGGCATCTAGCCAAAAACCTCTCCAACAATTTCTCTTCCTCGTCTTTCCCTCCCCTTTCCCACTCTGATGGCACAACCATCACTTCTTCCTCTGACAAAGCTAAACTCTTCGCTCAAACTTTTGCTAGAAACTCCACCTTGGATGATTCCGGTGCTATTCCTCCCTCTCCGCCCTCCTCTCTCTTACTTATGCCTAATATCCTAATCTCTTCTAAAGATGTACTTTCTACCCTCTCTGGGCTTAACACTAATAAGGCGTACGGTCCGGACGGTGTTCCTCCTGTTGTTCTCAAAAACTGTGCTGACTCCCTGCCTAGGCAAACTCTTTCGTCTCTGTCTATCCTCTAACGTCTTCCCTTCATGCTGGAAGTTTGCTCACATTCAACCTGTCCCAAAGAAGGGTGACCGCTCTCAACCCTCCAACTATCGTCCAATTGCTCTTATCTCTTGTCTTTCTAAAGTTTTTGAAACTATTCTTGCTTCCAAATTTCTTAAGCATTTCTCTTCTCATAATCTGCTCTCAGATCGCCAGTATGGCTTCCTTAAGGGTCGCTCTACTGGTGATCTTCTTTCATATCTTACTAACTCTTGGTCATCCTCCTTTCGGACTTCGGTGAGACTTTTTCTATTGCACTAGACATATCGAAAGCCTTCGATAGAGTCTGGCATAAATCTTTAATTTCTAAACTACCCTCCTTCGGTTTCTATCCCTCCATCTGTGCCTTTGTCTCTAATTTCCTTTCCGGCCGTTCCATAGCCGCGGTTGTGGACGGCCATTGTTCACTTCCTCACTCTATAAACTCCGGTGTTCCTCAGGGCTCTGTCCTATCTCCTATTCTCTTTCTAATTTTTATAAATGATCTCCTTAACTGTACCTTAATTCCCATCCATTCATACGCAGACGACTCAACCTTGCACTACTCCATTAGTTTTTCAGAACGCCCCAGCCAGCAATCCTCAACGACAAACGTAATGAAGCTATAGAACTCTTAAATTCTGATCTAAATACTATTTCCATTGGGGCAGAGAAAACCTTGTTAACTTTAATGCTTCCAAAACCCAATTTCTCCATCTATCTACCCGTCAGGATCTCCCAGCGGACTATCCCTTATCTTCAACAATACAAAACTCAACCCTTCATCTTCTCTCAATATTCTTGGTGTCTCTTTTTCTTCTGCTCTCATTTGGAAGGACCATATTACCAGTCTTGCTAAGGCAGCCTCCCAGAAGCTGGGTGTGCTCAACCGCCTTAGGGGGTTCTTTTCCCCTGCACAGCTTCTTGCTCTGTACAGGGGCATAGTGCGCCCTTGTATTGAGTATTGTTCACATGTGTGGGGAGGTTCCTCTCACACTGCTCTCCTAGACAAAGTTGAAAGGAAGGCCTTTCGTATCATTAACTCCCGTCCATCACCAACTCTCTGCAATCTTCTCTCTCTCCGCCGCAATGTTGCATCTCTCTCGCTATTCTATCGCTACTATAATAATCAGTGTTCCTCAGAGCTATCTCAGTGCATACCACCTCCTTACGTAGGCACGTGGTACCCGTCTTGCAACTCAATCCCACCCCTACTCTGTGCAACTCTCCAACCCAAGAGTGAAACGTTACTCTCAAACTTTCTTCTACTCAACAGCTGAGCTCTGGAACTCTCTCCCAGAATCAGTCTTTCCCTCTTCCTATGACTTAAATTGCTTCAAACTCTGTGTGTCCAGGCATTTTGGCTCGAACGTCCCTTGATTTTGGCCCTGTCACTCTTTCAACTATGGGGGAGGCACTCGCTATAGGCAGTTATGCCTTTTGCCTCCCTCAATCACATAGAAAAAAAAAAAAAAAAAAAAAAAAAAAAAAATGTGAAGTTGGTTGGTGTTAAAAACATAATTCAAACAAGTGTAAGAACAACCCTTCAAATACTGTGTCAGTGCTGGGAAATGTATCAAAATTGGGTGATACATAGAAAGTAGTGGCATCTCTCCATACCACATCCTTCACTCCTCCCCCCCGAACCCCCCCCCCCCCCCCCCCTCACCCCTACCTCCCTGCAGCACCGTTGATTAATTTAAACTTCGCCTAGACAAATATCTCTCAGCAAACCTGCGACTAACTGCGTTTGTATATGAAGAACTTCATTTTATCCCCCCCTCAGTTACTAACCCATCTGTCCCATACTAACTTCCTAATCCTGCCACGGACATTAGTTCCAGGGCAGTTGTTCCCTTACCCACTCTAAACCACTGTTTGGACACTTTATCCTCAGTGTTTTGGAGGACAAGCAGCCTAGAGGGGTCACTAAACCTGTTGTTGCTTGATTTCCTTTGTACTCCCTTAACCTGACAAGCGCGATATAGACCTAGGTGCTAGGGTAGTTATTTGTGCATTTCTAGCCCTGGATTCTGACGGAATTAGTTATATTTACAATATAAACCATTATTTGTTTTCGGTATGCTTTTATTTTACATATATGATGTATATATGAACCTTCAAGAGTGCTAAAATAAGTGGGAAAAGCATTTGGGTGGTGAAAAACGAAGATATTGGCCACCCGGTCATAATCTCAGGCGAGAGAGAGCAACAGGCAGCCCTCCCCTCTCGCTGTCTGGGAGTCAACTGAGACGAGCGGGGCGGTGTGTGCCGGTGTCTGGGTGTTGCATAACGATCTTTTATGCAACCCACTTGTGCTACATTATCGCGGGAGAGAAAAATAACCGATAAATGATGATAATAAGAGGAAAAATAGGTGATAATTGAGGAGGGGAGGGAGGGGGGAATAAGGTGGGGAAGGAGGGGAGGGGGGTGGGTGAGATTTACATGGATGAGTACTGGAGGGGAATTATCTCACCTAGAGACAAATTCCTTTGTTTTGATAGGCCCTTTTTTTTTATGGTCCTGCTTCCGTGAAGCCTATCGCGTTCCCTATAGGAAGCCTTCCGTGAGGCCTATCGCGCTTGCCGGGTTAACTAGAACTTTTATTGGTAAAAATTGAAGAGACCCCAGACAGCCTTTTTACTAGTTTATTTTAGTTTTTTGTTTATTTTTCTTTGATATACAGTAATGTTGTTTAACCCTTCCCACCCGGGCTGGTCCTCCAAAGGACAGTGTGGGCTACCAAGGCGATTTGGCCGAAAAACGTCAAGGCCTAGGCTACCGTATCTTTGTTATTTTAACTGCTAGAAATTTCCCACACATCTATAAACGTAGTGCTGTTTTCAATCTGTAGATTGGCGTTGAGTAGAGCTCTGTAAGTCAACTGGTTCAGTTGTGATGACTATTTCCGTGGAGCAAATTTTTCCGCGATGTTGACAATATCGGCGCTTTTCAGACACTAATTTAGTCCGAGGTCATAACAATAACATTGATCCGACGTCTCCTTATTGTTTTCGGAGGTGCGGTGACGCAACGAACGGCTTTGTTCACATGCGTCGGACGCACGGCGTTCAGACCAAGCTGAATATGCTTTCAAGCTTACTGCCTATTAAAAGGACACCCGGGCTCCTGCCCTTCTTTCGCGGTGTCATTTTAAAAGGACACCCGGGCTGGAAGGGTTAATACCGAGGACCATCGCATTTTAGTATTTTCAACATTAGCCTAACCTAACCGAAAACTAACCGACGGTCTAAACCCAGCTCACGTTCCCTGTTTATAGGTGCGCGACAATCTAAACCCAGCTCATGTTCCCTGTTTATGGGTACGCGACGGTCTAAACCCAGCTCACGTTCCCTGTTTATGGGTGCGCGACAATCTAAACCCAGCTCACGTTCCCTGTTTATGGGTGCGCGACAATCTAAACCCAGCTCACGTTCCCTGTTTATGGGTGCGCGACAGTCTAAACCCAGCTCACGTTCCCTGTTTATGGGTACGCGACGGTCTAAACCCAGCTCACGTTCCCTGTTTATGGGTACGCGACGGTCTAAACCCAGCTCACGTTCCCTGTTTATGGGTACGCAACGGTCTAAACCCAGCTCACGTTCCCTGTTATGGGTGCGCGACAGTCTAAACCCAGCTCACGTTCCCTGTTTATGGGTACGCGATGGTCTAAACCCAGCTCACGTTCCCTGTTTATCGGTGAACAATCCAACAGTTTCTCGTATTTAACTTAGTTAATTTGCGACGGTAATTACGTGTACACCAACATAGTATCGTCCATGAAACTTCTAAAACACTGATAATTATCGATGGGGCTCGTATCCGGGTTGTCTTCAATTTTAACCCTTTTATTTCACATAGGTTCTAGCAGTTCATGGGTTAAAAGTGCACATAGAGGCAAATTTTTTCAGAATTACTCTTCGCATGACGGGGATGAAAATATTCGGCAAGATCCTGTGTAGCGGGTAACGGTTTTCCAGATGCCTACTTTAACCTAACCTAACCTAGTATATTAATGTACTATTTATGAATGTAAAATGTAAAAATATAGTTACATTATCAAATTATTGAGATATATATACACGGTTGCCCGCTATACAGGATTATACCAAAATATTTAGTCTATGGAACAAATTTTGATGATACCGATGGAAAGAGCATACAAAAATTAAGCTAAACTTAAGAAAGTCACCTGATATTTCGAGAAGGTTGGCGGCTGTTTCGGCGGTAACTATTTCTCTGGGAAGTTCAGGCGAGTCCTCCTCTGCACGGCTGGGTGTGGCGCGTAAACCTGCAACAAATACCTTATTAACCTCATGACTATAATGACACGTTTGACAGTTTATTCTGGCTATTATTCTGTCTCAAGTCAGCCACCCCCATTAAATTAAAATGTAAAACTTGCAAACTAAACAAACCAAAATTGGGACAAGGACAATATAAAGTCAAATTAAATTATCAAAATCGCTATGTGGAAACAACGCTTACTAAAATGAAAATTATTAAATAAAAGAACACAATCCACCACATAGGGTGTACATTACTACATGAGCAAGTTAATCTGTTTCCCAAGCAAACTAATCGCACATATAACAACGCACTATCGTCACGTTAAAGGAAGTAGTCAAGTTTGGGAAGTCCGGGACGTTCTGGCAAATGTTACTAAACTCTGCATGAATAAAGAAAATAAAGAAAAATAAATAATAAATACATAATCTATTTATTTATTTCAACACAACACCAAACACCTCCAATGAAATTAATGAAAGCATATATGTGATCCACCAGGATTATCACACACAGATGTTTAGACACCTTAACCATTATGTGATCCACCAGGATTATCACACACAGATGTTTAGACACCTTAACCATTATGTGATCCACCAGGATTATCACACACAGATGTTTAGACACCTTAACCATTATGTGATCCACCAGGATTATCACACACAGATGTTTAGACACCTTAACCATTATGTGATCCACCAGGATTATCACACACAGATGTTTAGACACCTTAACCATTATGTGATCCACCAGGATTATCACACACAGATGTTTAGACACCTTAACCATTATGTGATCCACCAGGATTATCACACACAGATGTTTAGACACCTTAACCATTATGTGATCCACCAGGATTATCACACACAGATGTTTAGACACCTTAACCATTATGTGATCCACCAGGATTATCACACACAGATGTTTAGACACCTTAACCATTATGTGATCCACCAGGATTATCACACACAGATGTTTAGACACCTTAACCATTATGTGATCCACCAGGATTATCACACACAGATGTTTAGACACCTTAACCATTATGTGATCCACCAGGATTATCACACACAGATGTTTAGACACCTTAACCATTATGTGATCCACCAGGATTATCACACACAGATGTTTAGACACCTTAACCATTATGTGATCCACCAGGATTATCACACACAGATGTTTAGACACCTTAACCATTATGTGATCCAGCAGGATTATCACACACAGATGTTTAGACACCTTAACCATTATGTGATCCACCAGGATTATCACACACAGATGTTTAGACACCTTAACCATTATGTGATCCACCAGGATTATCACAGATGTTTAGACACCTTAACCATTACATCACCAAGACAGTTAAAAAAAACAAAATAAAAAAAAAAAAAAAAACAGTAGGCCTAAATAAAAAATATATAAAAAATAAATAACTAAAACAGGGTATGTGCCTGAGTATATAGTGATTATGGGTGAGGGCTGGTCCTGTCCAGAGTGAGGTTTGGCATCCTCTACTCAACCTTACCCGTTTAGGTGTCTTTTCCTGTACTGTACTGTACAGTACAGTACTGTACTACTTTCTTACTTCGGGGTCGGGAGGCTAGGAATCCTACCGTTGTAAAGTTCACCTATTAGACAAGACAGAAAGGGACGAGGTACCGTACCGGTAACGTGAAAGTGGTCCCGGACCCTAGGAATTGAAACATTAAATGTTTCTGTTCTGGCTCTGTCTCGAGTCAGCCACCCCCAGCTATGGGGTATGAGCCTGAGTATAATTATACACACATACATTAACCCTTTCAATGCGGGTGACTTCATCAATTTTATTCTAGCTATATTTAGAAAATGTTTAGCCTTTTAGGAATAAGTTGCTAAGATGGTTAATTTAGATGGTGAGCCTTATTGCTAGAGGGCTTTCCTAAACTGAATAAAACCATTTACAAAGTCAGAATATAACTCAAAGCAGTCGCCCGTACTGAAAGTGTTCAATACATTATACCCTCTTCATTATAGGTAGGCCAGAAGATAATCTTCAAGGACACTACATCCGCCCTATTACAAACAATTTGTTAGGGAAAATAGGGATCAATAGACTCACCATATTTTTCTCATTATAGTCCGCATGAAGGAATTTAGTTATCGACACTTGAACAAACCCGATTACACCTAAAAAGTCCGTAAACAAAGCATTGCACACAATGAATCCTTCGACTTGAATCCTCCTCTTCTTGTTTTGAATGATCCGGTGGGTGCGATTCACCCAATATATGGCGTGAGCGTTACAAAAGCCAAATACTGTACCGGCAACCTGTTTTTGCCCCCCTTACAGATCTACATACATGAGGATGACAATAAATCAAGGAGGGGGGGGGGGATCCCCCCCCCCCCCTCAACTCATTGTGTATCCAATTTACCCCACAATTTCACTTACCTACTGTAAAAGCGCAATTCACCCAATAAATGGCGCAATTTGACGCTGTATCTTCAGATTAATAGATAATGGGTAAGTTTATGCAAATCCTCCACTCAAGCCATGCAAAACAACTATGAAACACTATATTCCTTGAAGAAAAAAACAAAAAACATGGTAAATAAGGCTGATGTAGTCTTGTTGAACGTTACCGGCCAGAAACCCAGAAGCCAACCTCTTATAACTAAAAAGAGAAATCAAGCTATTTTCTACCTTTTGGGAAGAGTATGACAGAAAAGGTGCAGAAATTCACAGCCCATTTGGTCTAACTCTTTTGTAATTGTAGTTTCCTAGACTGTCTGGCCGAACAGTCCCGAGTCCGGTAGGCCAAAGCCGCTCCAGATGCTCAGGCCCTCGAAGGTGCCATGGTTAGATTCAAGGTTATGGTTTGCAATTCCAGGCCTACAGACTTTTTCTTGCATCAGATATTTTTGATTAACTCCTTCAGTCATATTATGTTCCAGTAAGTCCGAGGAGGCGGGAGCCCGATATCATTGCCACTGTAACCCACAACTGTCAAAACAGTTGATATATCACAATACTGGTGATGGGCTGGTCTATCAGAGTGAGAACTGAGCGATCTCTGCCATACCCATAGCTTACTCCGACTGTTCCTTTTACTTATGTATTTCCTAGATCTCAAGTGACGGCGTCTTTTCCGTGGATTGACCTCCCAATCTACCAAGATTGGAAGCCAAAGCGTCACATTTTTCCTTTGCCCCTCAACTTTCTCTTCATAATTGCTGAGGGGCACAGGGCCCTGGGTGGGACTTTGGTTTCCCGGGCGTTTCCGCACCCTCCTCAGCTCCCCGCCATGTAGTGGCTTCGGTCACCCAGGCTTTATTGTGGTAGGCAGAGAGGGTTCTGTGGGGGCGCTCAGTTATGGCCTTGGCCTTGGCCTTGCTCAGGGCCTTGGGGCTGTTCGGCCAGGCAGCTTGGGGAACAACAACAGTCAAAACCACACTGCGGACCGTTAGAATTGTCGGAGAGACTTGGGGTTACCACCAACCGACAGATTTTCATCTAACTTACCGAACTTACTGAGCTCCATATGACACTAGAGCGTCATATAACTTATTAGAGAGCTATGTAGAGAAGTCCATATGACGCGATCGCGTCATATGAGTTATTTGGCATAAGGACCATATGACGCTATAGCGTCATACTAGTCTGAAAGAGTTAATAAACGTGTTTTTCCTTCTGCAAATTGATTTTTACCTATTACAGTATTAAGCAATGTTAACCCCTTAGACCCCAGGGACGCACGTTACACGTCCTACAGAACCAGCGATGCAACGGTTGCGTCCGCCTTAATTACTCGTCCTATGGCACCTAGAGGGTTCAGATTTGTATGGGAACTACTTTAGGATCCCATGGAACAATACCGATGGTTGGCTATCCTCCAAGTCCAGCCGCGTGAGTGTGGGCGCGCGCGTGAGTAATTTTACAGTATATTGCCTACCCATCACCCCATGTTAATTGTGAATTTCCCCCGCCCCACAGGACCCCCAAATGACCTAGGTGAGCGGTTTTGTTTTTCCTTCATTGCTAACCTATCCCATGCGTTTTCCGAAAATAACAAAATTGACAAAGCGGCTGGGGGTTAAGATAGGCCCCATTAAAACCCTATGTCATTAAGCTAACCAATTGACCTAACCTGGGAGCTACCACCCCCCCAGACCCCCCTGGTCTTACCATTGATAGAGGATAACAAAATACAGACAATATAAAGTTTTATGTAATTAAATTCAGACATCGATTTTATCGTGGCCTATAGGTTTCTATAGGTTTCTTATACCATGTACAGTATTTCATTCCTATTTGTGTCTAAGTGTGCGTAAAAATTTATTACTGATCCTGGAAAACAAAAATCCTCTATATCGCTATCTCGCAAGAGGCGGGTGAGTTTTACATCCGCTGTGAGTGTAGCCTCGTCGACTCGCATTAAGGAAAATGAGGTTTTTGCCACCTACTGTTTAAATATGAGGATTTCAATAAGCCCAGGCCCCCCACCCCCCCAATTTGTATCCCACGGCAAACGGTTATGGCCAAATAGTTATTTTTCGCTAGTTGGGGGCGTGTTTTTAGATTGGTGTTTAATGGGTAAATATGCATTTCCTACTACAGTATTCTCAAACATCAAAACACCCTTACACAACTCTAAAATATGCATTTCCTACTACAGTATTATCAAACATCAAAACACCCTTACACAACTCTAAAATATGCATTTCCTACTACAGTATTATCAAACACCAAAACACCCTTACACAACTCTAAATATGCATTTCCTACTACAGTATTATCAAACATCAAAACACCCTTACACAACTCTAAAATATGCATTTCCTACTACAGTATTATCAAACACCAAAACACCCTTACACAACTCTAAAATATGCATTTCCTACTACAGTATTATCAAACATCAAAACACCCTTACACAACTCTAAAATATGCATTTCCTACTACAGTATTATCAAACACCAAAACACCCTTACACAACTCTAAAATATGCATTTCCTACTACAGTATTATCAAACACCCTTACACAACTCTAAAATATGCATTTCCTACTACAGTATTATCAAACATCAAAACACCCTTACACAACTCTAAAATATGCATTTCCTACTACAGTATTATCAGTCTATCAGAGTGAGAACTGAGCGATCTCTGCCATACCCATAGCATACTCTGACTGTTCCTTTAATTATATATTTTCTAGATCTCAAGTGACGGCGTCTTTTCCGTGGATTGACCTCCCAATCTACCAAGATTGGAAGCCAAAGCGTCACATTTTTCCCTTGCCCCTCAACTTTCTCTTCATAATTGCTGAGGGGCACAGGGCCCTGGGTGGGGCTTTGGTTTCCTGCGTTTCTGCACCCTCCTCAGCTCCCCGCCATGGAGTGGCTTCGGTCACCCAGGCTTTATTGTGGTCGGCAGGGAGGGTTCTGTGGGGGCGCTCGGTTGTGGCCTTGGAATTGCTCGGGGCCTTGGGGCTGTTCGGCCAGGCAGCTTGAGGAACAACAACAACAGTATTATCAAACACCAAAACACCCTTACACAACTCTAAAATATGCATTTCCTACTACAGTATTATCAAACCTCAAAACACCCTTACACAACTCTAAAATAGATAAAAAAAAAAATTTAGCAATATAATCAAACTTTATATTGACTAAAAATATGGAAGTGAAAATAAAAAGTTAGTTCTACACGGATTGAAGATGGCCGCCTCTTGTTACCACCTTTATTTAGCCCAGTCAATTGAAAAACTATTTAACCCCTACAGTGCGGGCACATTTCCGCCATATTAGCGCTCATTCAGGTAATCCTGATTGATTAGGAAAGTGAATGAAATGTAATGTATTCAGCCAAAAACTAGATTACATTAGCTTCAAAATGACACCAAAACAAGCTTCGTAGCTCATGGACTTCACCCGCAGCGCTACCATAGACATTCGCTAAAATGAGCAATTATCGTTAATGTCTCGCTACATTTGCCAGTATAACTTTATTTTAATACCACAATTTATTTATATATATTTGAAGATAAATACGGAATCTATATGCACTAAAGATCATATGAAAATTTGTTTTAACCCTCGGCAAAACCTAATAAAAAAGTATGGTACTAAAATGTCTTTCGTAACAAGGTTGTCAATACGGTACTTCCAGTTATCGACAGCTCGAAAGATCATATGAAAATGTGTTTTAACCCTCGGAAAAACCTAATATAAAAGTTTTCAATACGTACTTTCCTGTTATCAACGTACAATCAAAGCTGAAGATTGCAGAGTAAACACCGTAGACTTGATCGACTTTTCTTTCGCCTTCCTATTAACGACAGCCAATTTTATTTTATTTACGAAGGGATTAGTACCCAACCAACGGGGGTGCCCATAATACTAGGATAGGTTAAGCAAGGTTGCTAGGTTAGGCTAAGGTCTTCAAATCATAGCCCTCCCCACATCGATCGAAATTTGGGAAAATAGGTTTTTCCCGAGTTCTAATTAATGATAAACACTACAGTATATACAGTATTGATGCAAATGAATAAAATACAAATATAAAAACTGGGAAAAATCCTGGCATAAAAATAAATATTTTCCCATTTGCCTTTGGCAGCGCTGTATATCTCGCGAGAGTATGCGGCAAGAATGTAGTTACCGGGTGTACCGCCCACTTTGTTTACACTATGCAGATGGATGCCTTTGGATATAAAAATACATTAGCCTAACCAAACAACCTAACCTAACCTAGTATTCATGCAGTAATGACAGGGGGCAAATAGCAGAAAATATAGCGTCAAAATAGACGGGAAAGTAAGTGCGAGCGCACAACATGACAACCGTACACCCGGAAACTACATCCTTCCTGAGTATGCTCGAGTCCTCAGCGCCGCGGCCGGCTGGCTGGAGGAAGGACGTGTGGCCTGTCGCGCTCCCACTCCCTCGCACACAATTCTACAGGCTTTAACCAGTCAAACGGGGATGTTTGTAACTTCTACCTGCCTGGCGGGCTTATTTACCCTAAACGAGCTTCATTCCATGCTCTTTTTCATGCATAAACAAGATCCAGAGCATAATACAATTATATATCCGTGAAAGGGCGATAATAGAGCTTTCCACTGACACCTGAATCATCCTTGTACGACCACGGGTTCTCTTGCAACGATTGCGCAACACAATGGAAAAAAAACTAAAATACGGGAATATCCAGTTTTTTCTTGGTCTCGCGAAGCCGGGGGTGTGGAATGGTGCAGAGGTTACGTCAGTTGCGGTGCGTTGGCCGTGCCGAGCGGTCAGAGCCCACCTATCGTCCTCCCAACGAATGGACTCTCGGAGCCGATAATGTGCTCAACATCCCTTGCGACATATGTCGGGCCCCGCGGTTGGGGTGTTAAAAGCCTGTAAATTGCCATGACGTTCCGGAATGTCTCGCGTAGCCAATAGGTTAATTAGCGGCGGTAATGCGGTATGCCCGAATACTACATCCTTGACAAATTTAGTTATCGACAACTAACCCGAACTAACCAAAAAATAACGCCTAAAATCATTAAAAAGTCCCGACCGAAACGAAGCATTTCGTCTACCGCCTTGTTTTGTAGGATGCGGCAGGTCTTTTCAATATCGTGATTCACCCAATAAATGCCGCGAGCTTGACTCACTGGCAACCTGTTTTTGCCCCTTTACAGATCAACATACGCGGATGATAAGTGGGGGGGGGATGCCCCCCCCTAAACCCATCAAGTAGGCTATCCAATTTCCCTCGCACTGTAAAAGCGCGATTTACCCAATAAATGGCACCATTTGACGCCGTATCTTCAGATTGATGAATACTGGGTAGGCTAAGTTGGGTAACATTCAAGACTACTGCAGGACTCTTCTTCTTCTTCTTCTTACCTCTGACCGGGTATACAGTAGGCTATCCTAGTGTTTACCAGCCTATACCCCTTTGAAAGGACATTAGCCTAACCTAACAACCTTACTTAACCTATCCTAGTATTATAGGTGGGGGCTGCCACCCCCACACCCCCTTAGATTTTTGGTGTATTTGTCTGAAGTGGGTATTTTTCAATATGTTGATAACAAAAATCCTCCATGCGGACTAGGCCTATATAGAGAAAAATATGGCGAATCTATTGGTGCCTATTTTCCCTAATAAATTGTTTCTCATAACGTCGCACTAGTGTCCTTGAATATTATCCTAAGTTAATGCAAATCCTCCACTCAATCCATGAAAAAAAAAACTAGGCTAGGCTATTCCTTTAAAATATAAGAAACATGATAAATAAGGCCCATGTCTTCTTGAACGGTACCGACTTTTATTCAGCTTAGGAAGGATGTCTACACATTAAAAGGCTGCAAACTAGGCTATCAATCTTTTGGGATGGATGTAGCCTAGTTACCGGGTGTACCACTACCGACATAAAACATCTATCTATCTATAAATAGGCCTATTTATAATAAAATAAATACTTATAAATCTATAATAGGCCTACTAGGTTAGGTTAGGTTGTTTGGTTAGGGTAATGTATTTTTGTATCCAAAGGCAGTCAAAATAGACAGGAACATGATGGTGAAAGTCCGCGTAGTGTAAACACGACGGGCAGTACACCCGGTAACTACATTCTTGCCAAAATTAGCATAACCTAGGCCTAATCAAAAATAAAAGTAATCTCTGCCTTTGTTCCTCCTAAATTACCGGTGACGTCATTTTCGTTATAGCCTAGGCTATTTTGGCAACTAATAATTGGAGGATTTCAGTCAGCTTAGGAAGGACTTCTAGCAATTTACCAGGCCACTATTTATCCATTAAGCTACCACATCCTTCCTAAGTTGAAATGATCTAATAGTTGCCAGAATATGGTAAAAGAACGTCGCCGGTCCAGAAAAAAAAAAAAAATAGGCCTAAAGGGCACGAAACCTCGAGACAGACAAAGAAATGGGGCGAAAAGTCTTAAAACGGCCAAAACAAATTGGCAAAACGTCTTAAAATGTCAACACTAATGAAGCTTAAACATGAGGGTGAAGGGGAGCCACAAAAACCACGCCCTTGAGGTCATACGAACCAATTCTCGGCAGAGCATGAAGACCACACAACCTCTCAGACTGACGGACGGCGAAGAAATGGGCCTATGTGGTTTTCGTCTGGTTACTTCTCACCTTGGTTTCATGACGTCATCGCTCGTTTTTTCCTTATTTCTCCCTTTCCACCTTATTCTTTCATGATTTTAATGGATACCCCGATAGATTAATCATATATATCCTTGCCTGGCTAACCTGGATGGCATGATTCGGTGTATTTAAGTGATTTAGAAGCGATTTAATGAAGTAGCCTTCATCACGTGACTCCATTCTGGCTTCCTATTGGCTGATGTAATTTCCCTGGTTTTTATGTAATTTTCGGAATTTTGGGACTTTGATAATGGCTACCATGTACAGAATCACTTTTCTATTAGTTGAGAGTTCTTTGATGCTCTAGTATATTGATTTAGGACATTTACAAGGCGCTACAAGAGATTCAAAGTCACGTGATGGAAATCCTGGCATCCTATTGGAGAACGCCCGGGATGTGTTCCTTAATTTGTTTACGAATCCGCGATTATATAATATTAATTTTGCGATTTGGCCATAACTGCTGATTAATAAATTACATAGTATAATAATTTGGATAATTTGTGATGCCTGGCTGATATGTTTTAGCCATAAATAACAAGATAATACGGGAGAGGTTTGCGATTAGCCGATGAATGCACAAAGCAAAATATCACAAGTGTCAAATCAGCCATCTATAAGGAATGGAGCCAAATTCTTTACACTAACCACCATGTTGGAACCATGAATGAAGTGTCAATCAGTCTATAAAGAATAAACCAACTCCTTTACAGTAGCCATATCGTAACCCATGAACCAGGCTTCAAATGAGCCCTCTGTAAGGAACAAAGCACCGAAAATCCAGTGGAAATCTGTGAAATGAAGCCAAATATATTTACAGCAACCACCATGTTGGAAACCATGAATCAAGTGACAAATCAGCCATCTATAATAAATTATCCAAATCTTTTACAGTAACCACCATGTTTGAAACCATTGCGTTGTGAACCACGGAATCGAAGCGCTCACAGAAGCCACGAGACAAACCTTTTTGTCCAATTAATTTAATTGATGGCTATAGTCTATTTTCTACCCAGCTGATGGTAAATTGAACTCCTTAGCAAATTATAGGCCTATCTCGAGACTTAACCCCATCTTTGCCGGTGACGTCTTAACCCTTAATTAGCGGCGAGCAACATAAGTCGAGTTAAATAAAGCTGGACTATGTGGCGGTGCTCGACATAGGTCGAGTGGCAATTTCAGCACGTAATGTTGCTGAGAGAGAGAGACAAGTGGTGGCAGGAGAGTAGCGAGCGTATGACTGCTCCAGACCACCGCGGCGAACCTACTGACACGAATCTCACCTCCCTCCTACCTCTCTCACTCGCTATATAAGGAATTGTATGGGGAAAGTGCCTAATTACATGCTTTTTGCACTCGCGTTGCACGGTTATTGCAAGAAAACTAGCCATCATAAAAGGATCGTTATGGTGTCATTCGAAAGCTCTGTTTATGCCCTTTCAGGGATAGATACTTGTTTTACGTTCTGGGTCTTATTTAGGCATGAAAATGATCACGTAAACAGCCCTATTTTGGCTAAAAACACCCCGCTGGGCGGTACTTATAAATAGGCCGCTCTTAAGGTGTTAAAGGGTTCTGGCTACTATTAGACTATTTTATTCAGTTTAAAAAAGGCCTCCAGCAATTAACAGGCTTCGAACTATCTCATTGAACCCTTTTTACCACCACAGATCCTTCTTAAACTGCACAAAATGGTCTACATATACAGTAGTTAGAATCCCGTAATAAATATGTCGCCGGTACAGGAGTTAATAACAACATATTTCGGTACAACATTTCCGCCGAGTAATCATGGCAATTTACCCTCAGCGGAAAATATACAAAGTAAAAAATGTTAGCCATTGTCCCATCCAAAATTAATGTACGAATATTTTGGCCACGGATGTTTTGGCCACGGACGTTTTGGCCACGGATGTTTTGGCCACAGACGTTTTGGCCACGGACATTTAGGCTAACCCTTCCCAAATGGTAGAAATATTAGCTTGATTACTTGCAGTCTCTCTCTTCGCCGCAATGTTGCATCCTGTTATGCCCTGTTTTTCTACAGGTTTAACTTGGGTAATGTGAGTTCTAAATTGACTGGGTATATAAGGCTGCATGCACAATACAAGATATGAGGAATAGAGAACACAAAGAAACACATGGTAGCAAGTTACATGATCACGTTTATTGATATACCACTGCAGAATACTTGTGTAAGACAATATAATAGAATTGAACAACACTAGCATAAGTGGATCTGGATGGAGCCTAGTCTCCCACTTCCAACGTTCAGGTATTAATCTTCTGATCACTGGCTTTGATTTCACAGGTTTATATACCGAAGACCATCAATGTTACTTATAGATTCATATTCACTGTTAGATTTATTACTGGTAGCTCTGGTGCACAAGTAGTAGTTCACAGACTAGATTAGACACGCATTTTTAGAGCACGGGAATTCTAGTAACCTCAGGGGGTACTGATCTAAGTTTTATATCCTTGTTTCAGAAATACATAGAACGCAAATCAGTGGGCGAACGTTAGATATCACTAGTTTTAATATCTGAATAAGGTAATTACGAGAGTCAAGGTCGCCTGTTAATTCAAGAGCACTGATCGCTTAGTACGTCCCAAATGGAAGGGTTAAGTATGAATTACACTGGCAAGGTCTTAGCCACTTCGTAGAATATTAATTAGTGAATCTAAAACAGCACAGTAATATGTAGTACTGCTAAAGGGATCTTGGGTAGTATCTGATGGGTCTGGTCCTGGTTATCTTGCGTCCATGATGTTGGGGGCTAACGACTGGTTCCGCGGCCGTCCAGGGGGCCATATGTGTGAAGTTCTTCAATACGTGGGCAGGTCCTTCTATCCAAATCTGCCACGGAGTCTGCCGGTTCTGGGATCTCACTCCGGAACAACACAAGGGCAGAGCTAGAAATTAACTGCAGGGTAGTGACCCCTGGTTGGTGTCTAGCTTTCAACTGATTTGACTGGGGGCGGGAGTTAGATTTATAGGCTCGGTTCTGGACCCTGTAGACAGTAGGGATCTCGAGTCTTATGGACTTAATTGAGCTCTCAATAGATATGGGGACTAGGTAAGATGGTATTTACTGTTGTGGCACAGGGCGATAGGAAGCCTTTATATTTTCATATAACTGAGCCTTAGTAAGAGGTACTATTTTGGCTATACTGGACGTATTTAGGGGAGAGAGACTGGATCTACTTTGCGAGGAGGATGGGGACAGCTGTGATAGGAGCGTCTCTCTAGATTGTTCAATCTTCATTCTATGGTATAGCTGAGGTGCTAATTTAGTGATCAGAGCATGCAAGAAAGGTAAATGGTTTATTGTGAGTTAATAGAGGTTAGTAAAGGTGTTAGTCATTCATGGTTAGTTCATCGATAGGAAGAATTCCTATGCTACCTGGCAATGACTCGAAAGTCAAAACAGGGGCCAGGTATACCTCCGCGGGGGTGGGGGTCTCCCTCCTCGGGTGGGCAAAAGGGGAGCTGGGCGCCCTCTCTCTGATATAGTCGTCCGGCGGCTGTGGCTAGGGGCTTGCCATATCACCAGTGTTTGTAATAACCCTCTGTGTATGAGACAGATGGGAGTGTCTTTAATACCAAAACCGAAGGTGCCTTAGCTAGCTGGTTTTACTCGGGGTTGTTAATTGTAGGGTTTGCTGGATATGGTGGACTGGGTTGCTAACTCTGCCACATTTATCTGGAAGTATGGCAATAGAAGTTAGTTACTGGCGGGGCGGCTAGCCTCGCACCGACGACCATTGGGTGCAGGGTTGTGAATGTGTTGTAAGAGAATAGATGGCATGCAAGGGGCTAGTAAAGTTCTAATGTTGTTCTGGCCTACTAAGTGAAGGTAGGCTGGAAGGAGTATATATATAAAAGGTTGGAGAGCGTTAGTAACGGACAATTCAAGGATCTTCAAGAGGTATGAGAGAGAGGCTAGGTCGGACAAGAGTCGAGAAGCGCGGTGTCTTAATGAGAGGGGGGGGGGGAGTTCAAGGGCTACAGGGAAATTTTGCCCCTAAGGTCCCTGGGCGTGGGGGTGGCATTAGGCTACAATTGATATGGAAGTTTGAAAAGGCAGTAGAATACGTTAGCCAAATGCTACCGGGGAATGCAACTATGGGGTGGTATATGAGTCTGGAAAAGATAGAGTTATGTGATCAGTCAGAGGGTTATGGATACTATTAGTTGGCCCTGGGAACTGCGTTTTCTATTAAATATAAAATACCACCCACAGCGGCAGTTCGTAGGGGTACTTAGTTATTGTTTCGGGGTACTTATACAGATACTGGTAACCAGGTTATCTTATACAATCTCTGGTTGGGGTAAGAGGTGTAAGACACGAAATAAATTGGCGTAGTGTGGGCTGTGGATACGAAGGAGGCAAGGGGAAGACGTATGACAATTGTGGAAAGTAAATGGAAAAGGTGAACACAATGGCGGAGAAAAATACTTAACCTAAGGATTGCATACATAGATTTATGGGGCGATGGGTCTTCAGAAGCTTAGTCTGGCAAGACAAGATGTTAGGGAATGTTAATATTAATACTTAGTTACTAGAGGAGCAATGCAAGGGGCGACTGAGCATTACATATATCTATACTCGTCATGGAAAATGATATACGAGGTCTAGGGACAAGCGTGGGTGTTTGAACTTCTAAGATATATAACATCTACTTCTCGGATGTAAGAACATACATAGATATATTTATGGCTGTCTGATGTGTTGGCATTGGCTCAACGTCGGGACAGGGCATGTTTTTAATATGAATGTATATTCTTATTCATCATCTTTGTAGTTAGGAGTGTAGGACACAAGGGGGTTAGTGTACGTGAGGTGTGGAAAATGGTCAGTTTTAGAAAAGGTAAATGGGTGTGTCCTGGAGCTGTTTAGCCCTGCGGGCTTGGGCCTGGCTGAAATGGCTGGCTCGGTCAGCTGGTCCTTTCGTTCTGTGGACCTTTCCTTTGGTGTTTCTGTGTGGTGTTCGTTCATGGCTTCTGTGGTGGGCTTCTCGTTCTGGGGCATTTTACATCCCTCTCACTATTCTATCGCTACTACAATAATCAGTGTTCCTCAGAGCTCTCTCAGTGTATACCACCTCCTCTTCGTAGAGCATGTAGCACCCGTCTTGCAACACAATCCCACCCCTACTCTGTGCAACTCTCCAACCCAAGAGTGAAACATTACTCTCACTCTTTCTTCTATTTAACAGCTGAGCTCTGGAATTCTCTCCCAGAATCAGTATTTCCCTCTTCCTATTACTTAAATTGCTTCAAACTCTGTGTGTTCATGCATTTGGGCTCGAACGTCCCTTGATGTTGGCCCTGTCACTCTTTCAACTATGGGGGAGGCACTTGCTACAAGCAGTTCTGCCTTTTGTCTCCCTCACTCACATATAAAACAAAAGAGTGGTTTGTGAGTTATAGTGGTTACTGTTAACCCATTCAGTACCAGGGACGTTCTTTTTATCATATCCTGGCCACTATTAGACGGTTTGTGAGTTATAGTGGTTACTGTTAACCCATTCAGTACCAGGGACGTTCTTTTTATCATATCCTGGCCACTATTAGACGGTTTGTGAGTTATAGTGGTTACTGTTAAACCCATTCAGTACCAGGGACGTTCTTTTTATCATATCCTGGCCACTATTAGACGGTTTGTGAGTTATAGTGGTTACTGTTAACCCATTCAGTACCAGGGACGTTCTTTTTATCATATCCTGGCCACTATTAGGCGGTTTTATACAGCTTAGGGAGAACCTCTAGCAATAATAAAGCTTCAAACTATCTCAACCAACCCTTTCAACTACCACAGATCCTTCCTAAGCTGCATAATATTAGACGGTTTTATACAGCTTAGGGAGAACCTCTAGCAATAATAAAGCTTCAAACTATCTCAACCAACCCTTTCAACTACCACAGATCCTTCCTAAGCTGCATAATATCGTCTAAATATAGCTAGAATAAAATGTAACACACGTCATTGGTACTCAAAGGGTTAAAGAGTGTTGGCTTACTTATTTGGAACAGGGTATAAATGATTCTACCTATAGAGATCCTGTAATATAAAGGCCTCCATGCACTATGAATATGCAAACTATAGTCTATTCGCTGTAAGTAGGCGAGAAATCATGAACTCTATCCTCTGTAACTCAAAAACAACTAGAGTAATCGAGCTAATATTTCTACCATTTGGGAAGAGTCACTCAAGGAATAGATGTGGAAATTTACAGCCCATTTGCTCTAGCCCCTTTTGAGTTACAGAGGATAGAGGTCATGATTTCTCGCCTACTTACAGCGAACACACTATAGGTGTTTTGTGCAGGCTTACCCGTCGTGTATGGGTGTGATGGAAGCTTAGCACAATTGATTGAAACCGTGTATTAGATACGGTTAAATATGGTATGATAGTGTATGAGGGCCTTAACCCCTTCTGTACCCGTCGTGTATGGGTGTGATGGAAGCTTAGCACAAGTGATTGAAACCGTGTATTAGATACGGTTAAATATGGTATGATAGTGTATGAGGGCCTTAACCCCTTCTGTACCCGTCGTGTATGGGTGTGATGGAAGCTTAGCACAATTGATTGAAACCGTGTATTAGATACGGTTAAATATGGTATGATAGTGTATGAGGGCCTTAACCCCTTCTGTACCCGTCGTGTATGGGTGTGATGGAAGCTTAGCACAAGTGATTGAAACCGTGTATTAGATACGGTTAAATATGGTATGATAGTGTATGAGGGCCTTAACCCCTTCTGTACCCGTCGTGTATGGGTGTGATGGAAGCTTAGCACAAGTGATTGAAACCGTGTATTAGATACGGTTAAATATGGTATGATAGTGTATGAGGGCCTTAACCCCTTCTGTACCCGTCGTGTATGGGTGTGATGGAAGCTTAGCACAATTGATTGAAACCGTGTATTAGATACGGTTAAATATGGTATGATAGTGTATGAGGGCCTTAACCCCTTCTGTACCCGTCGTGTATGGGTGTGATGGAAGCTTAGCACAATTGATTGAAACCGTGTATTAGATACGGTTAAATATGGTATGATAGTGTATGAGGGCCTTAACCCCTTCTGTACCCGTCGTGTATGGGTGTGATGGAAGCTTAGCACAATTGATTGAAACCGTGTATTAGATACGGTTAAATATGGTATGATAGTGTATGAGGGCCTTAACCCCTTCTGTACCCGTCGTGTATGGGTGTGATGGAAGCTTAGCACAATTGATTGAAACCGTGTATTAGATACGGTTAAATATGGTATGATAGTGTATGAGGGCCTTAACCCCTTCTGTACCCGTCGTGTATGGGTGTGATGGAAGCTTAGCACAATTGATTGAAACCGTGTATTAGATACTGTTAAATATGGTATGATAGTGTATGAGGGCCTTAACCCCTTCTGTACCCGTCAATTATATTTTTGGTACAGTATATTGAGACGATTTAGTGCAGTTTAGGACGGATTTGTTGTAGTAGAAAGGGTTGAGGGAGATAGTTCGAAGCCTGTTAATTGCTGGAAACCCATTTTATACTGAATACAATAGTCTAATAGTAGCCAGAATAAAGTTAAAAAGACGTCTCCTTGGTAAAGAAGGGGTTAAGCGGGAGTGGACATCTATTTTTAGGGTAGCCATTTTGGAGACTCAATAATTAATCCTTCTAGTACCGGTGCCGTCATTATAACTTTATTCTGGATTATAAATAAAAACACGTTGCCGGTACAGAAGGGGTTTCAATATTCACGGCACTCAATTAATTTATCTTCCCGATGTACTGTTTGAGTATGTAGGCTTATGTATGTATGTATGTATGTATGTATGTATATGTCTCAGGCACATACCCCATAGCTGGGGGTGGCCGACTCCAGACAGAGCCAGAACAGAGACAATAAAACAAAAATACAAATACAAATACAAATTCACACACATCTAGATCGCCCAGGAGAAGACCCAGAGACCAAGGATCACTAGGGCACTCCAGCACTCCCCCGGACCCAGACCTCCCAGAGAAGTTCCATTTTCAGCAGGCAGACATGCAGCGGAGCACAGTGCACACCACAATGCCCGCCCACCACACATCCACGCATGACCCTTCATACATACCGGTTCCCCGGGCCAGGTGCCTGACGGACTATTATCTAGTCCAACTGGGCAACTGGCACCCGACCCCTTCTCCCAAACAACGGTGTTTTCACTCATCTAGGCCTATTCACTATAGGTAGCGCCAACGAACTTGACAATTATCTGGACCCCTTAACTTCTTACAATTCAAAATGAATGAAAGCAATCGGGATGACATTTCTATCATTTGGGAAGAGTCCACCAGGAAATAGGTGTGGACATTTACAGCCAGTTTGTTGAAGGCCCTTTTGAGTTACGATGAGGTCAGGGATCGAGATAATTGTCAAGTTCGTTGGCGCTACCTATAGCATTCTCCATTCATTCCTATTTATTGTATATGTGGTTTATTTTTATACTTAACCCTCTGAGGATCGATGACGCATTTATTTTCTGTTTTCTGGCTGCTATTAGACGATTGTATTCAGATTAGGAAGGGTGTGTGGAAGTCAGAGGGTTGATTGTGATAGTCTTTACCCTTTTCATTCCCACAGATCCTTCTTAAGCTGTATAAAATCGTCCAAGGATAGCCAGGATAAACTGTCAAAATGCGTCACAATCTTCAGAGGGTTAACATGCATTTTCTTTATATTATATATTTTCTCCACAAATTACCATAAAACCTTAACCAATAACTAAGCCACCATTAACCCTGTCAGTACCGGTGCCGTCCTTTTACCTTTATTCTGCCTACTATTAGAAGATTTTATGAAGTTCAGAAGGATATATGGTGGCTAAAAGGATTAATTGAGATAGTCTGTAGCCTTTTAATGGGTAGTCGTCTTTCCTAAGCTGAATACAATCGTCTAATAGTTGCCAGAATATAATGAAAAGGACGTCCCCGGTACAGAAGAGGTTAACCCTGTCAGTACCGGTGCCGTCCTTTTAGCTTCATTCTGGCTACTATTAGACGATTTTATTCAGTTTTAAAAGGGCCTACAACAATAAACAGGATTATAGCTATCTCTCCTAACCCTTTTCACCACCACAGATCCTTCTTAAACTGCACAAACCGTCTAAATATAGCTAGTATAAGATTATAAAGACGTCGCCGGTACAGAAAGGGGCTAAATAATCCATAAAATAAACAAAACCATATTATTAATCAGCTTCCTAATAAAATAAACGAAAGAAATCAGCATTTTAGGTATAGGCTTCCAAAACACTTTTATTCATATTTTGATCCTCAACATTAATAACCCAGACGGAAGCATCATCCTTGAACCTTCTTAACTCCATCCTTCCACCTCTCTCTCGGTCTACCTCTCCCTCTCTGTCCTTCCACCTCACTCTGGTATTTTAATCCTCAACATTAATAACATCATCCTCCCTGAACCTCTTAGCAACCCCTACCTCCTCTGTGTCATCCAACTCTCTCTTTCTCTTTTCATCAACCACGAGCGGGATACAACAGACTGAATCAGCATTATCGACATCGACCACCACCCCGGTACTGGCTAGTAAGTTTAATATAGAGCTGGAGACACAGGCTGAATAGGCCTCTTCCAGATCATCGTCCGAGAGTATCTGTGAGTATCTGTGAGTATTATCCTCCAGCGACACACCAGCCTCGCACTCCGGTTCACTACAGGTGGAATCAACCTCATCGTTCAAAGGAGATTCGCTCGGAGGTGAGCTTTGCCCATCCAAGGCCTCTAGACAATGATCCAAAATGTCAGACAGTTTGTCAAACACCACTGTAAGGTTGGGGGCGGCAAATGACCTCACACTTCATATCCCATACAAGAGATTTTAGGGAATCAGTCACTCCAAGAAGATCACTACCTATGTCGGCACCCATTAGAACTTTCTCAATTATAACAGCAAGCGCCCAAGTGTCGCTCTGAGTGGAACTTAGGCCCTCCAGATACAGCTCCGGTGCGTAATGTTGGTATCTTTTGTATGAACCTACAGTTCCAGTAGGAAAATGTGAGTTTGGCCCGGAGAAACTAGCCATACCAAAATCTATTACAGACACCTGCAATTCATCGGCCCTAGTTTCAACAATCACATTGTCTAATTTCAAATCGTTATGAATAACATTCCTTGAGTGGATGTTATTCACTTCAATGACGATTCCCTTTAGAATATTGAGCCACATCCAAAACGGAGTCTCATCTTCATTTATCAAATCCCAGACTGTTTTCCCCTTGCACAGGGACATGACAATGATTGGTGTATCCGTCGCTACAGCCAATAGAACAGGTGCCCCACCAATGCCATCCATACGGCTGAGCATGCGGGCTTCATGTTTGAATAAAGAGAGGTAACGGAGGTCCTTACCTTCCTTCAGGCATGCTGGTCTACCATCAAACTCAACTTTAGTGACTGTGGCATAGGACCCACGGCCTAGCACCCCGCCACGGCTAGACACCTTCGCCCAGATCTCGCAGCTGTTCATTGTGTTTATGATTGTGTTGGTCATTACACACTAATAATATGTGTGTAACTTAAATGTGTCACAACAAAACCAATATCAAAGTGTAAGTATAAGAGTTAATACAAGATTAGTACCCTTGGCCTGATTGTACGACTTACACGATAGACAATTTGAAAACGAATGTTGTCTCAACTTCTCTCTCGAGCGATAATAATAATAATAATATCAGCGATCTGATACCTTCAACAGCCTAAAATATCTACATAGCTACGTTGATATTTTGGTCCACAATAAATATTACTTAACGTTGTTTATTGTATGAAAATTCGTTCTGATTCTTAAAACAAAAACATTAGCTGGTTTAACTTGCATTTACTTGTAAAAAACTATATAATGTGAAGGAAATAAATATATTTTCCATTAGTTACCCATTCAAAATTTCAAAATGTTCATTTTCTCTAATAAGCGTATATAAGAAAATGGAGGATTTACCGATAACTACAATATAAAATACGATCAACGTATACAGTAATTATATTATATACGATGATGTTATTAGCATAATGGTGTATCTACGGGGGGGGGGGGGGGGGACACTTACCCTCCATAGAGACCATATAGTAAAAGAGATCGGCCAACCTTGTACCGGTACCGTCCTTTTAACTTTATTCTGGCTATTATTAGACGATGTTATTCAGCTTAATAAGGGCCTTCAGCAATGAACAAACTTCCAACTATTTCACCTAACTATTTCTACTACCACAGATCCTTCTAAAACTGCACAAAATCTTCTAATTATAGCTAGAATAGAATTTGAAATACGTCGCCGGTACAGAAGGGGTTAAGGGGAGACTCCCACTTAGGTTGCTTCTGTTCTGGACCCCCTTGTCCCTCATGCTTAGCCCACTTGGTTTTGACATTCTAAGACGTTTACCCCATTAGTTTGGTGATTCTATGACCTTTCACCCAATTTATGTCAATTTTAAGAACTTTCGTGCCATTTAGGTGTCAATTTGTTCTTCCTGTCGAGCGATACACTGTACAGTTGACCACATAAGTTATGTTCCTCGTCGTGATCTTATGTATGAAAGTAAAATAGTATGAATGAATTGCAATACGTGTGGTTTCATTTGTTCTTCCTGTCGAGCGATACACTGTACAGTTGACCACATAAGTTATGTTCCTCGTCGTGATCTTATGTATGAAAGTAAAATAGTATGAATGAATTGCAATACGTGTGGTTTCATTTGTTCTTCCTGTCGAGCGATACACTGTACAGTTGACCACATAAGTTATGTTCCTCATCGTGATCTTATGTATGAAAGTAAAATAGTATGAATGAATTGCAATACGTGTGGTTTCATTTGTTCTTCCTGTCGAGCGATACACTGTACAGTTGACCACATAAGTTATGTTCCTCGTCGTGATCTTATGTATGAAAGTAAAATAGTATGAATGAATTGCAATACGTGTGGTTTCATTTGTTCTTCCTGTCGAGCGATACACTGTACAGTTGACCACATAAGTTATGTTCCTCGTCGTGATCTTATGTATGAAAGTAAAATAGTATGAATGAATTGCAATACGTGTGGTTTCATTTGTTCTTCCTGTCGAGCGATACACTGTACAGTTGACCACATAAGTTATGTTCCTCGTCGTGATCTTATGTATGAAAGTAAAATAGTATGAATGAATTGCAATACGTGTGGTTTCATTTGTTCTTCCTGTCGAGCGATACACTGTACAGTTGACCACATAAGTTATGTTCCTCGTCGTGATCTTATGTATGAAAGTAAAATAGTATGAATGAATTGCAATACGTGTGGTTTCATTTGTTCTTCCTGTCGAGCGATACACTGTACAGTTGACCACATAAGTTATGTTCCTCGTCGTGATCTTATGTATGAAAGTAAAATAGTATGAATGAATTGCAATACGTGTGGTTTCATTTGTTCTTCCTGTCGAGCGATACACTGTACAGTTGACCACATAAGTTATGTTCCTCGTCGTGATCTTATGTATGAAAGTAAAATAGTATGAATGAATTGCAATACGTGTGGTTTCATTTGTTCTTCCTGTCGAGCGATACACTGTACAGTTGACCACATAAGTTATGTTCCTCGTCGTGATCTTATGTATGAAAGTAAAATAGTATGAATGAATTGCGATACGTGTGGTTTCATTAAATAATTGAATTATTCGACTAAAGAGGTGAGTTAACCACTGCATAAGAAATTACACTCGTAATTCAATCATGGCGCAATATATTTCCATGTATAAGATCACGGAGAGGAACAGAACTTATGTGGCAGACTCTACTTCTACAATCTCTATCTCTCTCTCTCTAAGACACACACACACACACACACACACACACACACACACTCTCTCTAAGACACACACACTCTCTCTCTCTAACACACAGACATATACACACATTCTCTCTCACACACACACACTCTCTCTAAGACACACACACTCTCTCTCTAATACACACACAGACATATACACACATTCTCTCTCTCACACACACACACTCTCTCTCTCTAAGACACACATGCACACACACTCTCTCTCTCTCTCTAATACACACAGACATATACACACATTCTCTCTCTCACACACACACACACACTCTCTCTCTAATACACACACACTCTCTCTATTTATCTCACGCACACACACACACACTCTCTCTCTCTATTTATCTCACACACACACACACACACTATCTCCCTATTTATCTCACACACACACACTCTCTCTCTATTTATCTCTCACATACACACACACTCTCTCTCTCTATTTATCTCACACACACACACACACACTCACTCACTCTCTCTCTCTATTTATCTCACACACACACACACACACACTCTCTCTCTCTATTTATCTCACACACACACACACACACTCTCTCTCTATTTCTCACACACACACACACACACTCACACTCTCTCTCTCTATTTATCTCACACACACACACACACCTGTGGTTGTAGTTGAGGGCTGTCAGTTAGCGCCCTGTGGTCCACGCCGTTGCGGCGCCGCCACTGTACATCCCATCTACCCTCCTCTGTGCCAGCTGGTCAAGAATGCTGTTGCTGGCAGCACGGAGGTAGTAGTGGGGTAGGATTGGTTGGTCTGGCAGTGATGACAGGAAATCATCCAAGTCCTTTTTGAATTTTTCAACGGTTGGGTAGTTTTGGTTTCTTATTTCTTTTGGCAGTGCATTGTAGAGCTTCGGACCCCGTGTAGCAAAGGCATTTTCTTTAAGTGTCTTAACTCTTGTCAGTGCTCTTGAGTTAATTGACCTGATAATACACATACGGCCCAGTCGTTGGTTTTCTTTTATCTCTATCAACTCCTTTTCTTCCTCTCCCAGCAGGTTTGGGGTTAAGTTGTTGAGAATTTTCCAGGTATAAATGATCAAGTATCTTTCTCGGCGTCGTTCTAGAGAGTACAAGTTTAGAGACTTAAGTCTTTGCCAGTAGTCTTCCTCCTTCACAGACACTATTTTACTAGTGAAGGAGCGCTGGATGCCTTCCAATGCTTGTTTCTCTCGTGACTTCCAGGGATTCCATAACTGGCAACAATATTCCAAGAGTGGTATTACCAAGGCCTTATACAGAGTTAACATAGGTTCGCTTTCACGAGTTCTGAAAGTACGCAATACCCAGCCAACCTGGGCTCGTGTCTTTTGTACTACTGCTAGGATATGGGTAGTGAAGGTGGCATCATCACTGATTGTTACCCCTAGGTCTAGCACTTTGTTGTTACACTTTATTCTTTGGCCATCATGTGCCGAATAGTGGACTTCTTCTATTTTGTTTGTACCATATCTAACCAGTTCAAATTTGTTATTATTGAAAGACATATTATTTGTTTCGGCCCATGTATATAGCTTGGTAAGGTCAGATTTTAATTTGTCCACATCTGCCATTGATTTAGTTTCTTTCATTACTCTGGTATCATCGGCAAAAGACGAGACTTTGGAGTAGAGTGTACCTTGGTCAATGTCGGATATAAGTATGAGGAACAGCAGTGGCCCCAGTACAGAACCTTGAGGGACACCACTGTAGACATTTGAGTCATGGGAAATTACACCACCCACAGCAACACATTGCTTTCTCTCGTTCAGGAAGTTATGGATCCATACTCCAAGGCGACCTACTATTCCTAGATTGCGGACTTTATGTAATAGGATTCCGTGGTCCACCTTGTCGAAGGCCTTACTGAAGTCCAAGTAGATTACATCGATGTTGCTGCCATTCTCTAGTGTACTAACAATTTTTTCATGATGGGCAAGGAGCTGGGACAAGCATGATCTACCTTGTCGAAATCCGTGTTGGCTATCATTCATTTTATTGTTTTGTTCAAGGTAGTTTGTAATATTCTTGACAATAATTTTTTCAAAAGTTTTAATGATATGGGATGTGAGGGCAATAGGTCGGTAGTTTTCGGCTTTGCCGAAAACACACACACACACACTCTCTCTCTATTTATCTCACACACACACATACACACACTCACACTCTCTCTCTCTATTTATCTCACACACACACACACACACACACTCACTCACTCTCTCTCTCTATTTATCTCACACACACACACACACTCACTCACTCTCTCTCTCTCTATTTATCTCACACACACACACACACACACACACTCTCTCTCTATTTATCACACACACACACACACACACATACTCTCAATGTCCATGTATAAGATCACAGAGAGGAACAGAACTTATGTGGCAGACTGTACATGATCATAAATAACATAACACCTCATTTTTTAACCCTTACAGTACCGGTGACGTCTATTTATCTCACACACACACACACACACACAGCCCGTAGCCTAGTAGGTAGAGCTCTCGTCTCACACACGAGGGGTCAGGGGTTCAATCCCCCGCCGGGCGGAGACAAATTGGGCTTGTCTCCTATCATGTGTTAGCCTCAGTTCACCTAGCTGTAAATAGGTACCTGGAATAAGTGGACGACGTTGTGACGTCCCATCTGGGGTTGGCAAAAATGGTACAAGGCGAGATGGGTATCATATGGTTCACCTAAGCTGATGGCTACCTAAGCCTTCGGGCGAGACGGTACCGTCTATAGTGAGAATGGTACCATACAGATCCACCCTAAGCCTTCGTTTCCGATGTCGCCAATTGGTTAAAATACAGACTACACACACATCCACAGCCATTCCAACGATACATATAACACCTACACATATAGGAGGCGGGAAATAACGAGCATGCTTACTCCCGCAATACAACTAGAGTAAGTACAACTAGAGTAAGTACACACATACTCTCAATGTCCATGTATAAGATCACAGAGAGGAACAGAACTTATGTGGCAGACTGTACATGATCATAAATAACATAACACCTCATTCTTTAACCCTTACAGTACCGGTGACGTCTATTTATCTCTCTCACACACACACACACACATACACACACACACACACACACACACACACACACACATAGCAAGAGGACAGAACAAGAAAAGAATATTTTTTTTACGGAGTAAGAAAGGGGAAGATTATGAAACTTTCGGTAAAAAGAAACTAAAAGTAAAAGAGGGTAGGGAACAGACCGCCGCAGATAAGGGGCTTGGAGCAGGTAATGGGGGACTAGAAAGTATAAGGATTCTATATAGCAATGTCGATGGGCTAATCTCTAAGAAACTAGAACTAACAGACTTACTCAATACTAAGAAACCAGAAATAGTATGTCTCACTGAGACAAAACTAAGAGAAGACCTCGATATAAATTTGCTAGGATGGTCTGAATACAGGATTTGGAGGAGGGACAGAAAATTTCGACATGGAGGTGGAGTGTGCATCCTTACTAGGAAAGATTTGATTGTGTCTGAGATAAAACTAGTAACTTCAACAGCAGAAGTTTTAGCAATAGAGATTGGTGGAAACGAAAAAATAGTGGTAATAGTAGCGTATGTACCTCCCAAGACGAAGACATGGGGTAAGGAGGAGCATAGCCTAATGCGTAAGGAAACAATTAGTGTGCTAGGAAATATCTTGGCTTCAAAGAATGAAATAGTCATGTGTGGGGACTTTAACTGCAAGGAAGTGAATTGGGAAGATCTTGAAGCCGGAGCAGGGGAGGAAAGTTGGAGCTATGAATTTTTAAGTATGGCCATGGAAAATTCTATATACCAACATGTAAAAGAGTCAACAAGAGTAAGGGGAAGTGATCAACCAGCTAGATTGGACCTTCTATTCACAAGAAGGGAGGAGGAGGTTCAAAGTATTCAGTACCTATGCCCACTAGGAAATAGCGACCATGCAGTTCTAGACATAGACTTACTATTGAAGTATAATCTACCCAAGGGAAGGGAAAAGCACAAGGAAAATCACTGGATGTATTCCAGAACCGATTTCGTAGGACTACGGGATTTTTTCAAGTCACAAAATTGGGATCAGGTGTTATCTGAAAGTGAGGTAGACAAAAAACTCAAGGCATTCATGGAGATCTATGATACTGGTATAAACACTTTTGTCCCTAAGTACATTAATAAAAGGAAAAAAGTAATCGCAAAGTATGGTTTAACCGCGAATGTAGGCAAGCACAGGAAGCAAAAACAAAGCCTGGAAAAAGATGAGAAACTGGGATTCGGAAGATAACAGGCAAAAGTATAAAGAGGAGAGAAACAAATACACAGAAATGAGGAGGAGGTCAGAGGCAAACCATGAGAAAGGGATAGTGGAGAACTATGAAAAGAATCCAAAAATGTTTTTCAAGTTTGTAAACGGCAAAAGGAAGATAAAAGCCACGATCGTTAAGATTAAAAGTGGAAACAGAATCATAGAAGAGGATACAGAGATTGCGGAAGAACTAAATAGAAATTTTGCATCAGTATTTACAAAAGAAGGAGAATTCATTGCACCAGAAACCAATGAGATAGGTACAGAGGAAATGCCGGAAGTAACATTTAACAGACCAGAGCTCATAGACAAAATGAGTAAGGTGGATCCAAACAAAGCCGCTGGACCGGACGGAGTATCAGGCTGGATTATTAAAGAAAATGCTATGGAACTGAGTATACCGTTATATGACATAATGACCAAATCATTGGACACAGGGATAGTACCTACAGAATGGAAAAGAGCAAACATTATTCCTATATTTAAGGGAGGAAGCAGAGATAAACCACTGAACTATAGACCTGTATCACTATTGAGCATCCTCATGAAGATTCTGGAAGGATTAATAAGGGACAAATGGGTGAACTACCTGGAATCCAAAAGATTAATTACTGACCGACAATTTGGATTCAGAGGTGGCAGATCATGTGTAAGCAACTTGTTGAGTTTTTACTCTGGAGTAATAGACACAGTGGACAAGAGGGAAGGATGGGTAGACTGTGCCTACCTAGACTTTAAAAAGGCATTTGACAAAGTTCCACACAAGAGATTGCTGTGGAAATTAAAACATGAGGGAAAAGTAGGAGACAAACTGCTGAAATGGATGGAGAGCTACCTTAGCGGAAGACAGATGAGAACAACAGTAAGGGGGAAATCGTCAAACTGGACTCAAATTACGAGTGGGGTACCACAAGGATCTGTTCTAGCCCCAATCATGTTTCTAATATTTGCAAATGACTTACCTGAGGGACTAACACGCTACATGAGTATGTTTGCGGACGATGCTAAGCTGCTTAAAACGATCAGAACCCAGGAGGATTGCCTTGAGCTCCAAGCAGATTTGCAAAGATCCATGAATGGAGCATTAAATGGAATATGGAGTTCAATGCAGGGAAATGTAAGACTCTAGAAATGGGTAAAAGCAAGTACAGACCTAGAAAAGATTATAAACTAGGAAACGAAGTGATTCCCAAAGCAGAAAAAGAAAAAGACTTGGGGATAGAATTTAGGGATAACATGTCTCCAGAAAGCCACGTAAATAAGATAGTGAGAGAATCACTAGCATTATTGGCAAATATCAGGATGTCTTTCAATTATCTTAATGAAAACACCATGAAACAAATAATAACGGCAATAATAAGACCCAGGATGGAATATGCATCTGTAGTGTGGTCCCCTCACTTGAAGAAACATATCCACAAAATTGAGAGGGTACAGAGAGCAGCTACGAGGATGATCCCAGGTTTGGAAAATTTGGAGTACCAAGAGAGGCTCGAGAGATTGAATCTACCTACACTGGAACAGAGAAGGAAACGAGGACAGCAAATTCAGATATATAAATGTGTTAGAGGTATTGACAAAATCGACCAAGAAAACTTCATAGAGAGGGATGGAGGTGAGAGGACAAGAGGTCACAGCTACAAACTAAAAGTGCTAAATAGTAAATCTGATCTGAAAAGTAAAAGATTTCCTACCAACTCGATTAGTGGGTGGAACAAATTGCCAGCCGAAGTAGTGTCTGCACCATCAGTGCATAGTTTCAAAGCACGGTATGACAAACATATCTTAGGAGGCGGGAATTAACGAGCATGCTCACTCCCGCAAATACAACTAGTGTAAGTACAACTAGTGTAAGTACATACTCTCAATGTCCATGTATAAGATCACAGAAAGGAACAGAACTTATGTGGCAGACTGTACATGATCATAAATAACATAACACCTCGTTCTTTAACCCTTACAGTACCGGTGACGTCTATTTATCACACACACACACACACACACACATACTCTCAATGTCCATGTATAAGATCACAGAGAGGAACAGAACTTATGTGGCAGACTGTACATGATCATAAATAACATAACACCTCGTTCTTTAACCCTTACAGTACCGGTGACGTCTATTTATCACACACACACACACACACACACACACACACACACACACACACATACTCTCAATGTCCATGTATAAGATCACAGAGGAACAGAACTTATGTGGCAGACTGTACATGATCATAAATAACATAACACCTCGTTCTTTAACCCTTACAGTACCGGCGACGTCTATTTATCTCACACACACACACACACACACACACACACACACACACACACATACTCTCAACGTCCATGTATAAGATCACAGAGAGGAACAGAACTTATGTGGCAGACTGTACATGATCATAAATAACATAACACCTCGTTCTTTAACCCTTACAGTACCGGCGACGTCTAATTGGTCAATACTAGACTCACTTGGTTCCTCCGTCAAAACACTATTCTCACTCCGACCCAATTTGGCTCTCAGAAAGATCGATCTACTCTGGACTCGCTTACGTTATTAGAATCTCAATATCAAGCGTGGCTTTGAAAGTAAGTCCATCACCGTCGCCGTTTTCTTTGACATCCAGAAGGCATATGATACCACGTGGCGGCGTCCCATCCTGCAACTACTTCATGATAGTGGTGCCCGTGGCCATCTACCTTTTTTTATTTCCAACTTTCTTTCTGATCGAACATTCCAGACTCGAGTGGAGGGAATTCTTTCTAATGTCTTTCCACTCGTCAATGGTGTTCCCCAGGGCAGCGTTCTCAGCAGCAAACTTTTTGCCGCGGCCATAAATAAAGTCATTAAACAATTGCTGCCGGAAGTCCATGGCAGCCTGTATGTTGATGATTTTACCATCTATTGCACTGCCCGTACCCTCAGACATGCTCAACGTATACTCAACATCTCCATCCAACGGGTGATCGCCTGGGCATCTTCAGTTGGCTTTCAGTTTTCGGCTGAGAAAACTAAGGCAATAGTCTTCTATCGAGACAAACGCTGGCTCCGTGGCCAGTCAATATCGCTTCGAATGGGACCCTCTCAGATTTCTTTCTATCCCAGTGTTAAATTCTTAGGCGTAATCTTTGACCAACATCTCAACTGGAGAGACCATGTTCAGTATACTAAAGGTAAAGGCCTTCGTGCTCTCAACCTCCTCAGAAAACTATCCCATACCACTTGGGGTGCCAGACGTACCACTATGTTGATGCTCTACAAGGCGGTGGTTCTTTCCATCCTCGACTACGGCTGCCCCATTTATGGGTCTGCCTCTGCTTCCGTTTTGAAGATGTTGGACCCTGTTCATACGCAGGGTATGCGTCTCTGTACTGGAGCTTTCCATTCCTCCCCAAATACCTCCGTCTTAGCTGAGAGTGGCGAGCCCCCGCTCTCCCTCCATCGCGATTTAGTTACTATGCGCCGTGCATTAAAAATTAAACATAGTGACTCTCCCACTAATTCCCTTTTCAGTGATATCTTCATTCCCGATCCGTGTCCATCTTCCCCCTCCTTTCCGATTCGTGCTACAATTCTCCTCAACTCTCTTGACTTTCACATTGCTGTTTCGCCGCCTGTTGTCTCCCCTTCCCCCCCATGGGTTGTCTCTCTCCCCAATGTTTGCATTCACCTCTCCTTCCTCTCTAAGAGATATCCTTTTGTCCCTAGCCATCACTGCCAACACGCACTCGAACACATACGTCGTAAAGGCCCCCATTTTGCCATCTTCACTGACGGGTCTAAGACTGACTCTGGGGTGGGCCTCGCTGCTGTGTCGTCTACTAAGCTCCTTCAGTTTCTCTCCCGCCCCAAGCCTCTATCTTTACTGCTGAACTTTTAGCTATCCAATCTGCTATTGACATTATACGTGACACCCCTCAACAGCCCTTTATAATTTACAGTGACTCTCGTAGTGCCCTCGAAGCGCTCCGTGCTTATTCGTCCTCCCACGTAATAGTTTTAGCCATAAAACACGCTCTCCACGAGATGAGCCTACGTGGATTCCAGGTCCAGTTATGTTGGATTCCTGCTCACATTGGTGTCCGTGGCAATGAAGACGCCGATGCTGCGGCTAAGAATGCTATTTTAATGATCCCTCGCCAGCCCCACCTTCCGTTAGGTGATTGGCTGTCCTTACTCAAGCCTTCTATTCTTTGCACGTGGCAATCTCATTGGGATGCTCTACCCTGCAATAATAAACTCCGTGCAATCAAACCTTCTGCCCGTCCTTGGCCCTCGTCTTCCCGCTCTCACAGGTATGAGGAAGTTTTACTAACTAGACTTAGGATAGGCCATTCCCGGCTGACTCACGGTTATTTGATGTCCACTCCCCGCACTCCGCCCCCTACCTGCTCCTCCTGTCATTCCCCTCTAACTGTTCGCCATGTCTTTGACTGCCCAGATACTGCCCGTCTGCGTACGGTTTGTTTTGGTACTAAATCATTCACTGACCTTTTATCCGATTCTCCGTCATTTTCCTTCCCCCCTATCGTCCGTTTTTTGCGTCGCCTTAAGCTCCTTTCAGTAATCAGATCCAATCCTTCGGGCCAGACCTATGAGAGTTCCGTATGGAGCTCAGTGGCCTGGTTAATCTGCTCTACATAACTAACTAACTAACCGGCGACGTCTATTTATCTCACACACACATACTCTCAATGTCCATGTATAAGATCACAGAGAGGAACAGAACTTATGTGGCAGACTGTACATGATCATAAATAACATAACACCTCGTTCTTTAACCCTTACAGTACCGGTGACGTCTATTTATCTCTCACACACACACACACACACACACACACACACACACACACACATACTCTCAATGTCCATGTATAAGATCACAGAGAGGAACAGAACTTATGTGGCAGACTGTACATGATCATAAATAACATAACACCTCGTTCTTTAACCCTTACAGTACCGGTGACGTCTATTTATCTCACTCACACACACACACACACACACACACAGCCCGTAGCCTAGTAGGTAGAGCTCTCGTCTCACACACGAGGGGTCGGGGGTTCAATCCCCGGCCGGGCGGAGACAAATTGGGCTTGTCTCCCTTCATGTGTTAGCCTCAGTTCACCTAGCTGTAAATAGGTACCTGGAATAAGTGGACGACGTTGTGACGTCCCATCTGGGGTTGGCAAAAATGGTACAAGGCGAGATGGGTATCATATGGTTCACCTAAGCTGATGGCTACCTAAGCCTTCGGGCGAGACGGTACCGTCTATAGTGAGAATGGTACCATACAGATCCACCCTAAGCCTTCGTTTCCGATGTCGCCAATTGGCTAAATACAGACTACACACACATCCACAGCCATTCCAACAGTACATAAAACCCTTAACATGCATTTCACGCAATACATTCCCAGTTAAGGAGGCGCGATAATAATGAGCTTAGCTCGCATTGCGTGGATTCCCCTTGACGAACAAGTAACTGAGTAACTGAGTAACACACACACACACACATACTCTCAATGTCCATGTATAAGATCACAGAGAGGAACAGAACTTATGTGGCAGACTGTACATGATCATAAATAACATAACACCTCGTTCTTTAACCCTTACAGTACCGGTGACGTCTATTTATCTCACACACACACACGGTGAAGGATTTTCGGAGAAGAAATCGACTCAGCACAGGACAACCAGGAAGGAGGACCGAAGACAGCGAGGGCGGCAACCTGCGAAGGAATTAAATGCTAATCTGTCAAGAACCGCGAATTTGGATAAAGCTCCACCAACACGACCCAAATTCAAAACCGCCAGGGATAACGACCGAGGACCGATGTCAGCCATGAATGTAAATGTAGATCCGATCAGAACCAAAAATTTGATTAAAGAACGTTCTGTGAGTTCTAAAACCGCAACTTTAAAGGTTTTCTATGCAAACGCTCGTAGCATACGCAATAAATTTTCAGATTTAGAGGAACTAGTGTTTACTGAAAATTATGATGTGATTAGTATAACAGAATCTTGGCTCAATACAGTAGATAGAGACTTTTTAGCAGAGTATTCACTTCCCGGTTATGTAATGTTTGAGAAAAGCCGAATAAATAAAAATGGAGGTGGCGTTTTATTTGATATCAAAGAAAGTCTTAACCCGACCCTCTTGTCAAAACCTCAAATTGTGAACGTCGACACATCTTTTGTGCTAAATAATAAAGGTACAAAAATAATACTTGTATTAATATACAGACCTCCAGCTCAATCAGTGCAAACTGACCGAGAAATTTATGAACAAATTGCAGATGTAAGTAACTCACAAGATACCGTATTTTTTGGCGACTTTAATTTACCTGTGACCAAGTGGGGCGATACTCTTACTTCACACTCCGGACATGACTTGTATACGAACTTGCAAGAGAGTTCGCTTTATCAATTTGTTCGAACACCGACCCGTGGTAATAACGTTCTTGACATTGTACTTGCAACAAAAGAAGAATTAATAAAGAATTTGAATGTTGGTGATGAATTCAGTAACAGCGACCATCGTACGATAACTTTCACTTTAAACTTTACTAGTAACGAACCAAATAGTAGCATCGAAAAAGTCCCTAATTTCAAGAAAGCAAACTTTCATAAACTTAGAGCTATGTTTAAAGAAACTGACTGGAGCTTTTTAATTAACAATAACGACATAAATACATCTTGGAAGTTATTCGAAACCACTTACCTAAAAGCAGTGCAAGAATGCATACCATCGAAAATACGGCGTCCAGGCCATAATAATAAGCCCAAATGGTGGAATAAAGATATTTCAAACTGCCTGCTTGCTAAAAAATTTGCTAATGATAGATTAAAATCCTCACAAAATGACGAAGAACGGGTGAAATTTGTAGAGCTACGACGCAAAGCCAAAAAGTTAATTAAGCAAAGTAAAAAGACCCTAGAGTTACATATTGCGAATCAAAGTAAAACAAACCCGAAAGAATTCTATAGTTATATCAGAAAGAAAAAAGTAGTTACTTCAACTGTTGGACCGTTAGTCGATGAAAATGGAGAATACACCAAAGACGAAGTACAAATGAGTAATGCCCTCAATACCTTCTTTGCATCAGTTTTTACAACAGAAGACCTCAGTGATATCCCTACACCATCGCCGATTCAGATTGATAATTCAGATGTTCTAAGCAGTATCACCGTTACAGAGAGAGAAGTATTGAATTGTTTAGATAAACTCAAGGTAAATAAAACGCCTGGACCTGATACAATCTCGCCTAGAGTTCTAAAGGAAGCTAAGGATGAGCTCTCCAAACCACTGACATTACTATTCAATAAATCCTTGCAGTCTGGAACTATGCCTGATCAGTGGAAGATAGCCAACGTAACACCGATATTAAAAAAAGGCAGCAAATCCCTACCCAGTAACTATCGTCCAATTAGCTTTACCTCAGTTGTATGTAAAATGCTAGAAACGGTCATAAGAGACAGACTCGTAAATCACTTAGAGGAAAATAACATACTTAAAGATACTCAACACGGCTTTCGTAAAAAACGTTCCTGTTTAACAAACCTCTTAGACTTCTTCCACGATATCCTCAACCTCTACGATGAGAGTAAAGCTGTAGATATTATATACCTTGATTTTCAAAAGGCCTTTGACAAAGTTCCCCACAAACATTTACTGCTAAAACTAAAAGCGCATGGAATACAAGACGGTGTGTTGAAATGGATAGAAAATTGGCTCAGCGACAGAAAGCAAAGAGTAGTCATAAACGGTAAGGCATCTAAATGGACCAATGTAAGTAGCGGGGTACCCCAGGGATCGGTACTAGGACCAATTCTCTTTCTAATTTACATCAACGACATAGATGAGGGTCTCACCTGTACAATCTCAAAATTTGCTGACGATACAAAAATTGCAAATAGCGTACTCTCAAAAGATCAAGTTGACGATATGCAACACAATCTAGATAAATTGTCACATTGGGCCCAAATTTGGCAAATGAGTTTCAATGCGGATAAATGTAAAGTACTACATATCGGATACCTAAATGAGAAAGCAAACTATTCGATGAATGGCACTCAGCTTAAGAATGTAAACAGAGAAACCGATCTGGGAGTTACAATATCGAGTAACCTAAAACCGAGTCAACAATGTTCAGAAGTTGTTAAGAAGGCAAACAAAATAATTGGCTTTATAGGCAGATCATTTGAGCATAAATCCAAAGACGTAATCCTAACCCTTTACAATTCCTTAGTCCGCCCTCTTCTGGAATACTGCGTTCAATGCTGGTGCCCTTATTACCAAAAAGACATAAACAAGCTAGAACGAGTTCAACGTAGAGTTACCAAAATGATACCTAGCCTAAAGAACAAACCATACGAAGAGCGTCTTAGAGAATTAAATCTATTTCCTTTAACCCAGCGCAGATTATGAGGTGACTTAATTCAAGTGTTCAAAATCATCAAAGGCATCGACAATATGAACTGTAGTAAGTACTTCACTATCGACCAATCTAATTACACGCGGGGAAACGGTTGCAAAATTATTGGTAAATCTTTTAACTCACACGAATCTAAGAATTTCTTCTTCAATCGAGTTGTCAACTTGTGGAATGGGCTTCCCCGAGACGTTATAGACTGCAGCACCGTTGATTCATTTAAATTCCGCCTAGACAAATATCTCGCATCAAACCCGCGACTGACTGCGTTTGTAAATGAGTAACTTTATTTTATCCTCCCCTCAGTTACTAACCCATATGTCCCCTACTAACTTCCTAGTCCTGCCACGTTAGTGGCAGGGCAGTAGTTCCCTTTCCAATGTTCCCTTACCCACTCTAAACCACTGTTTGGACACTTGATCCTCAGTGTTTTGGAGGACAAGCAGCCTAGAAGGGTCACTAGATCTGTTGTTGCTTGATTTCCTTTGTACTCCTTTGTACACACACACACACACACACACACACACATACTCTCAATGTCCATGTATAAGATCACAGAGAGGAACAGAACTTATGTGGCAGACTGTACATGATCATAAATAACATAACACCTCGTTCTTTAACCCTTACAGTACCGGTGACGTCTATTTAGTTTTATTGCAGTTTTACTCAGACGATTTTGTGTAGTTTAAGTTAAGGGGAGGCAGACCGTTTTTCTGGACCCCCTTCTGCCTCATGTTTAGCCCCAGTAGTTTAAGGGGAGGCAGACCGTTTTTCTGGACCCCCTTCTCCTTCATGTTTAGCCCCAGTAGTTTAAGGGGAGGCAGACCGTTTTTCTGGACCCCCTTCTGCCTCATGTTTAGCCCCAGTAGTTTAAGGGGAGGCAGACCGTTTTTCTGGACCCCCTTCTCCCTCATGTTTAGCCCCAGTAGTTTAAGGGGAGGCAGACCGTTTTTCTGGACCCCCTTCTGCCTCATGTTTAGCCCCAGTAGTTTAAGGGGAGGCAGACCGTTTTCTGGACCCCCTTCTGCCTCATGTTTAGCCCCAGTAGTTTAAGGGGAGGCAGACCGTTTTCTGGACCCCTTCTCCCTCATGTTTAGCCCCAGTAGTTTAAGGGGAGGCAGACCGTTTTTCTGGACCCCCTTCTGCCTCATGTTTAGCCCCAGTAGTTTAAGGGGAGGCAGACCGTTTTTCTGGACCCCCTTCTGCCTCATGCTTAGCCCCAGTAGTTTAGGGGAGGCAGACCGTTTTTCTGGACCCCCTTCTGCCTCATGTTTAGCCCCAGTAGTTTAAGGGGAGGCAGACCGTTTTCTGGACCCCCTTCTGCCTCATGTTTAGCCCCAGTAGTAGTTTAAGGGGGAGGCAGACCGTTTTTCTGGACCCCCTTCTGCCTCATGTTTAGCCCCAGTAGTTTAAGGGGAGGCAGACCGTTTTTCTGGACCCCCTTCTCCCTCATGTTTAGCCCCAGTAGTTTAAGGGGAGGCAGACCGTTTTTCTGGACCCCCTTCTGCCCTCATGTTTAGCCCCAGTAGTTTAAGGGGAGGGAGGCAGACCGTTTTTCTGGACCCCCTTCTGCCTCATGTTTAGCCCCAGTAGTTTAAGGGGAGGCAGACCGTTTTTCTGGACCCCCTTCTGCCTCATGTTTAGCCCCAGTAGTTTAAGGGGAGGCAGACCGTTTTTTCTGGACCCCCTTCTGCCTCATGTTTAGCCCCAGTAGTTTAAGGGGAGGCAGACCGTTTTTCTGGACCCCCTTCTGCCTCATGTTTAGCCCCAGTAGTTTAAGGGGAGGCAGACCGTTTTTCTGGACCCCCTTCTGCCTCATGTTTAGCCCCAGTAGTTTTGAGATTATAAGACGATCAGCCCATTAGTTTGGCGATTTTAACACCTTTTGCCCCATTTCTTTGTCAATTTTAAGACCTTTAGTGCCATTTAGGTGTCGATTATATCCTGGCGAGCGATAGCGAGCCTGCAATTCTAAGAGAAACCGGCCTTCGGCCGGAACATTTTTCTACCGAAAAATGTACAAATTTATCTTGAAGGGGGTCTAGGGGATGTTTTTCCTAAGTTTGATGGAGGTCTAGGGAGGAAACTAAAAACTTATATGAATAAATTAATTATTAATAGACCAAACAGACGGTCAGTCTCCCCTTAAGAAGTAAGTAGTAAAAAGGGTTAAGTGAGATAGTTCAAAGACTGTCAATTACTGGAGGCCCTTTATAAACTGAACAAAATCCACTAATAGCAGCCATAATAAAGTTAATAGGACGTACCCGGTACAGAAGGGGTTAAGGTGGGAAGGGTCTAAATCCACTAATACCAGCCATAATAAAGTTAATAGGACGTACCCGGTACAGAAGGGGTTAAGGTGGGAAGGGTCTAAATCCACTAATACCAGCCATAATAAAGTTAATAGGACGTACCTGGTACAGAAGGGGTTAAGGTGGGAAGGGTCTAAATCCACTAATACCAGCCATAATAAAGTTAATAGGACGTACCTGGTACAGAAGGGGTTAAGGTGGGAAGGGTCTAATCCACTAATACCTAGGACGTACCTGGTACAGAAGGGGTTAAGGTGGGAAGGGTCTAAATCCACTAATACCAGCCATAATAAAGTTAATAGGACGTACCTGGTACAGAAGGGGTTAAGGTGGGAAGGGTCTAAATCCACTAATACCAGCCATAATAAAGTTAATAGGACGTACCTGGTACAGAAGGGGTTAAGGTGGGAAGGGTCTAAATCCACTAATACCAGCCATAATAAAGTTAATAGGACGTACCCGGTACAGAAGGGGTTAAGGTGGGAAGGGTCTAAATCCACTAATACCAGCCATAATAAAGTTAATAGGACGTACCCGGTACAGAAGGGGTTAAGGTGGGAAGGGTCTAAATCCACTAATACCAGCCATAATAAAGTTAATAGGACGTACCTGGTACAGAAGGGGTTAAGGTGGGAAGGGTCTAAATCCACTAATACCAGCCATAATAAAGTTAATAGGACGTACCTGGTACAGAAGGGGTTAAGGTGGGAAGGGTCTAAATCCACTAATACCAGCCATAATAAAGTTAATAGGACGTACCCGGTACAGAAGGGGTTAAGGTGGGAAGGGTCTAAATCCACTAATACCAGCCATAATAAAGTTAATAGGACGTACCTGGTACAGAAGGGGTTAAGGTGGGAAGGGTCTAAATCCACTAATACCAGCCATAATAAAGTTAATAGGACGTACCCGGTACAGAAGGGGTTAAGGTGGGAAGGGTCTAAATCCACTAATACCAGCCATAATAAAGTTAATAGGACGTACCTGGTACAGAAGGGGTTAAGGTGGGAAGGGTCTAAATCCACTAATACCAGCCATAATAAAGTTAATAGGACGTACCCGGTACAGAAGGGGTTAAGGTGGGAAGGGTCTAAATCCACTAATACCAGCCATAATAAAGTTAATAGGACGTACCCGGTACAGAAGGGGTTAAGGTGGGAAGGGTCTAAATCCACTAATACCAGCCATAATAAAGTTAATAGGACGTACCCGGTACAGAAGGGGTTAAGGTGGGAAGGGTCTAAATCCACTAATACCAGCCATAATAAAGTTAATAGGACGTACCCGGTACAGAAGGGGTTAAGGTGGGAAGGGTCTAAATCCACTAATACCAGCCATAATAAAGTTAATAGGACGTACCCGGTACAGAAGGGGTTAAGGTGGGAAGGGTCTAAATCCACTAATACCAGCCATAATAAAGTTAATAGGACGTACCTGGTACAGAAGGGGTTAAGGTGGGAAGGGTCTAAATCCACTAATACCAGCCATAATAAAGTTAATAGGACGTACCTGGTACAGAAGGGGTTAAGGTGGGAAGGGTCTAAATCCACTAATACCAGCCATAATAAAGTTAATAGGACGTACCTGGTACAGAAGGGGTTAAGGTGGGAAGGGTCTAAATCCACTAATACCAGCCATAATAAAGTTAATAGGACGTACCTGGTACAGAAGGGGTTAAGGTGGGAAGGGTCTAAATCCACTAATACCAGCCATAATAAAGTTAATAGGACGTACCCGGTACAGAAGGGGTTAAGGTGGGAAGGGTCTAAATCCACTAATACCAGCCATAATAAAGTTAATAGGACGTACCTGGTACAGAAGGGGTTAAGGTGGGAAGGGTCTAAATCCACTAATACCAGCCATAATAAAGTTAATAGGACGTACCCGGTACAGAAGGGGTTAAGGTGGGAAGGGTCTAAATCCACTAATACCAGCCATAATAAAGTTAATAGGACGTACCCGGTACAGAAGGGGTTAAGGTGGGAAGGGTCTAAATCCACTAATACCAGCCATAATAAAGTTAATAGGACGTACCTGGTACAGAAGGGGTTAAGGTGGGAAGGGTCTAAATCCACTAATACCAGCCATAATAAAGTTAATAGGACGTACCCGGTACAGAAGGGGTTAAGGTGGGAAGGGTCTAAATCCACTAATACCAGCCATAATAAAGTTAATAGGACGTACCCGGTACAGAAGGGGTTAAGGTGGGAAGGGTCTAAATCCACTAATACCAGCCATAATAAAGTTAATAGGACGTACCTGGTACAGAAGGGGTTAAGGTGGGAAGGGTCTAAATCCACTAATACCAGCCATAATAAAGTTAATAGGACGTACCTGGTACGAAGGGGTTAAGGTGGGAAGGGTCTAAATCCACTAATACCAGCCATAATAAAGTTAATAGGACGTACCCGGTACAGAAGGGGTTAAGGTGGGAAGGGTCTAAATCCACTAATACCAGCCATAATAAAGTTAATAGGACGTACCTGGTACAGAAGGGGTTAAGGTGGGAAGGGTCTAAATCCACTAATACCAGCCATAATAAAGTTAATAGGACGTACCCGGTACAGAAGGGGTTAAGGTGGGAAGGGTCTAAATCCACTAATACCAGCCATAATAAAGTTAATAGGACGTACCCGGTACAGAAGGGTTAAGGTGGGAAGGGTCTAAATCCACTAATACCAGCCATAATAAAGTTAATAGGACGTACCTGGTACAGAAGGGGTTAAGGTGGGAAGGGTCTAAATCCACTAATACCAGCCATAATAAAGTTAATAGGACGTACCCGGTACAGAAGGGGTTAAGGAGGGAAGGGTACATTTTTTGGTCGATTTTTTTCATCAACTCATTATTTTTATAGTTTCCTCCCCAGACCTCCATCAAAAAAAAAAAAAAAAACATCCATTAGATCCCCCTTCTAGATTAATTTGTACATTTTTCGGTAGAAAAATTTCCCGGCCAAAGGCCGGTTCTTCCCACATTACAGGCTCACTATCGTTCGCCAGGGAAAAAATCGACACCTAAATAGCACGAAAGGCCTAAATATTGACGACGAAATGGGGTGAAAGGTCTTAAAACCGACTAACTAATGGGGCCAACATCTTAACATCTGAAAACTAATGTGGCTAAACATGAGGGAGAAAGTGGACCAGAAAACCGGGCCATTATCGTTAAGGGGGAGGGATATATTGTTTGCTGGATTTTTATCAACTTATTATTATTCTAGTTTCCTCCCTAGACCTCCATCAAACTTAACCCCTTCTGTACCGACGGGGTCTTTTTACCTTGATTTCAGCTGCATTTAGACGAATTTATGTAGCTTAGGAAGGATGTATGGTTGCTAAAAGGATACATTGAGATAGTCTGTATTCTTGTAACGGGTAGACGTCCATCCTAAGCTGAATGAAACTGTCTAATAGTTGCCTTCTCCCTCATGTTTATGTAGCTTAGGAAGGATGTATGGTTGCTAAAAGGATACATTGAGATAGTCTGTATTCTTGTAATAATACTTAATATGTATACCCTCCCCCCTTAATATGTATACCCCTCCCTTAATATGTATACCCTCCCCCCTTAATATGTATACCCCTCCCTTAATATGTATACCCCTCCCTTAATATGTATACTCCCTCCCTTAATATGTATACCCTCCCCTTAATATGTATACCCCCTCCCTTAATATGTATACCCCCTCCCTTAATATGTATACCCCCTCCCTTAATATGTATACCCCTCCCTTAATATGTATACCCCTCCCTTAATATGTATACTCCCTCCCTTAATATGTATACCCCCTCCCTTAATATGTATATTCCCTCCCTTTATTTGTATAACCCCTCCCTTAATATGTATTTCCCCTCCCTTAATATGTATACTCCCTTAATATGTATACCCCCTCTCTTAATATGTATACTCCCTCCCTTAATATGTATACCCCCTCCCTTAATATGTATACTCCCTCCCTTAATATGTATACTCCCTCCCTTAATATGTATACTCCCTCCCTTAATATGTATACCCCTCCCTTAATATGTATACCCCTCCCTTAATATGTATACCCCCCCTTAATATGTATACTCCCTCCCTTAATATGTATACTCCCTCCCTTAATATGTATACCACCTCCCTTAATATGTATACTCCCTCCCTTAATATGTATACCCCCTCCCTTAATATGTATACCCCCTCCCTTAATATGTATACCCCTCCCTTAATATGTATACCCCTCCCTTAATATGTATACCCCGCCTCTTAATATGTATACCCCTCCCTTTATATGTATACTCCCTTCCTTAATATGTATACCCCCTCCCTTAATATGTATACCCCTCCCTTAATATTTTTACCCCTCCCTTAATATGTATACCCCCCCCTTATTATGTATTCCCCCTCCCTTAATATGTATACTCCCTCCCTTAATATGTATACCCCCTCCCTTAATATGTATACTCCCTCCCTTAATATGTATACCCCTCCCTTAATATGTATACCCCCCCTTAATATTTATAACCCCTCCCTTTATTTGTATAATCCCCCCCTTAATATGTATACTCCCTCCCTTAATATGTATACCCCCTCCCTTAATATGTATACCCCTCCCTTAATATGTATACCCCTCCCTTAATATGTATACCCCCCCTTAATATACCCCCTCCCTTAATATGTATACCCCCCTCCCTTAATATGTATACCCCCTCCCTTGATATGTATACCCCGCCCTTAATATGTATACCCCCTCCCTTAATATGTATACCCCTCCCTTAATATGTATACCCCTCCCTTAATATGTATACCCCTCCCTTAATATGTATACCCCTCCCTTAATATGTATACCCCCCCCCTTAATATGTATACCCCTCCCTTAATATGTATACCCCCTCCCTTAATATGTATACCCCTCCCTTAATATGTATACCCCCTCCCTTAATATGTATACCCCCTCCCTTAATATGTATACTCCCTCCCTTAATATGTATACCCCCTCCCTTAATATGTATACCCCTCCCTTAATATGTATACCCCTCCCTTAATATGTATACCCCCCCTTAATATGTATACCCCCTCCCTTAATATGTATACTCCCTCCCTTAATATGTATACCCCCTCCCTTAATATGTATACCCCTCCCTTAATATGTATACCCCCCCTTAATATGTATACCCCCTCCCTTAATATGTATACTCCCTCCCTTAATTTGTATACCCCCTCCCTTAATTTGTATACCCCCCCCCTTAATATGTATACCCCCACCCTTAATATGTATACCCCCTCCCTTAATATGTATACCCCCTCCCTTAATATGTATACCCCCTCCCTTAATATGTATACCCCTCCCTCCCTTAATATGTATACCCCTCCCTTAATATGTATACCCCCTCCCTTAATATGTATACCCCCTCCCTTAATATGTATACCCCCTCCCTTAATATGTATACCCCCTCCCTTAATATGTATACCCCCTCCCTTAATATGTATACCCCTCCCTCCCTTAATATGTATACCCCCTCCCTTAATATGTATACCCCCTCCCTTAATATGTATACCCCCTCCCTTAATATGTATACCCCCTCCCTTAATATGTATACCCCTCCCTTAATATGTATACCCCCCTCCCTTAATATGTATACCCCCCCCTTAATATGTATACCCCCTCCCTCCCTTAATATGTATACCCCCTCCCTTAATATGTATACTCCCTCCCTTAATATGTATACTCCCTCCCTTAATATGTATACCCCCTCCCTTAATATGTATACTCCCTCCCTTAATATGTATACTCCCTCCCTTAATATGTATACCCACCCCCCCCCTTAATATGTATCCTCCCTCCCTTAATATGTATCCCCCCCCCCCCCCCCTTAAGATCTCTAACCTAATGGAGCCAAACAAGGGAGCCCCATAAAAGACCTGCTCTGGACCAAATAGGGTTAAGGGAGCCCACCTAGATGTTTTTTCTTTCTCTCCCTCTCTCTTTGGTTTGTATCCATTCGGCCCCATTCAGCCTACTGTTTTACGACGTTTACCCCCAGCCAGGTGTCAATATTTTCCTGGCGAGCAGTAGCGAGCCAGCAAATATATACTTCAATTTTGACAGCAAGCTAAATTTGTACATTTTTCGATAGAAAAATGTCTCCGGCAAAGCCGGATTTCTCCATACAATGCTGGCTCGCTATCGCTCGCCAGGAAGAAATCGACACCTGGATGGGGATCTATCTATCTATCTATTGCCTGACGCCGTGATCCCCGAAGGGGTGGCCACGAATGAACCGCCCCCATGCACTTCTGTCCCCAGTCAGTCGACGCCCCTCCCCCCAACCAGCACCGCCTTCGTTCATGTAGTTCCTCACTCCATCCTTCCACCTCATATTCGGTCTACCTCTCCCCCTCTGTCCCTCCACCTCGCTCTCGTACACCCTCTTAGTCATTCTCTCGCTTTCCATACGTTCCATATGGCCGAACCATCTCAAGTTGTTCCTTTTCACACTTTCCAGCACATCTACCTCCACACCACACCTCCTTCTTACTTCCTCATTAGTCTGTCTATCCCTCCATGTAACTCCGCACGCACTCCTTAAGTAATTCATTTCCACTGCTCTCACTCTTGGTCTGAGTCTCTCAACCAACGTCCATGCTTCGCTTCCGTAAGTCAGTGTCGGGATTACCACACTGTCATGCAAGGACTTCTTCACTTCCATACTGACCACCCTATTTCTTGTTACTGCTTTTAGCGTTCCTACAACCCTCTTCCCCTGTTGTACCCTCTCCCGCACTTCTTCATCCATAGTCCCATCTTTACTCAACACACTGCCCAGATACTTAAAAGAGTTCATGATCTCCATAGCCTGACCGTTCAGCTTCACCTCACACTCTGTGACTTCACCCCTTTCGAAGACCATAACCTTGCTCTTCCCCGCATTTACCTTCAAATTCCGTTTTTCGCACACTGTTCCAAACTCATTTATCAGACCCTGCAACTCCCATTCATTATCACTCATCAGAACTGTATCATCCACAAACAGCAGTATAGGTAGCTTCCACTCAATTCCCTCCCTTTTCAGCGATACACCAACATCCACTGCTCTTGATAGTATTTCTTTCATGACTCCATATATACAGTAAACAACCACGGGGACATCACACACCCCTGTTTCAAACCAACATTCAGGTCAAAGAACTCGCTCTGCTCACTCTCCACACGTACTGCCGCCTTTGCACCCTCATACATGCTCTTCACTGCTTTCAGCAACTTGCCCTCTACTCCGTATATTCTAATACTTTCCACAAACTTCTCTATCCACTCTGTCATAGGCCTTCTCCAAGTCCATAAAGGCAACATACACCTTTTTTTTCTTCTCCAGATACTTCTGCACAACACAATTCAGGTTAAAAATCTGATCTACACATCCTCTTCCCTTCCTAAATCCTCCCTGCTCGTCGCCTATCCATTTCTCCGTTCTCACTCTCACTCTCTCAATCACTACCCTACTGTATACCTTCCCTATCTCCCTATATATATATATATATATATATATATATATATATATATATATATATATATATATATATATATATATATGTTTCTAGTCTCTCAGTGGGGATCGAACCATCGACCATCAGAACGATAGCCGACGCTTAATCAATTATACCACGGCAGACTGCCGTGGTGTAATTGATTAAGCGTCGGCTATCGTTCTGATGGTCGATGGTTCGATCCCCACTGAGAGACTAGAAACATTTAGTGGCTCACGTGTATTTGTGATATATTCTCAATATATATATATATATATATATATATATATATATATATATATATATATATATATATATATATATCCTTCCCCTAAGATAAGAGTAAGAGTTGTGTTAGCGGGCGTACCGTCCACTTTGTTTACATAGTCGTACGCTCGCAGTTACATTTGCGTATAATTTTACTGCTGTTATTTGTGGTAAGGCCTATTTAGCCTACCCCTATCTATCTATCTATTGCCGGACGCCTTACTCCCCTTACGAGGGTGGCCATACACAGAATGCCCCCAAGCGGACCTATTCCCTGTGAGAGGGACAACCCGAGCCAGTTTAGTGAAGGACTTACAGGATTGACCACTCAATTTAGGATCCGTCCGACTCCGAGGCCCTCTGTGTATCTTGTTAGCACTATTTTTCTACAGTGGTGTTCGGCTAATCCATCCACTAACCTGCCTTACCCTTAGGTAAGCAGTACGGATTTGTATCAGGTTTACTCCCCTAGACAGGTTGCCAACCAAGACTGACGAGTCCCATCCACCCGGATTTGTATAAGGTTGTCTCCCCTAGATGAGTTGCCTACCAAGGCTAACGAGTCTCATCCACCCATCCTACCCCTGCTGGTAATATATATGATGGTGACAATAAGTCATGTGGGGTGAGATGTAGTCCACGGCCAGCAACAGAACAATTTACCCAACACCCGGCCGTGGGATACAATAATGGATTGAATCACACCCCATGACTTATTGTCATCATCATATACACGCTGACACGGATACTCGCGATCATGTTCCCATCTATTTTGACCGCCGTGGGATACAATAATAAGTTGAGGGGAGGATTTGTCCCCTCTCACCACCCCATGACTTATTGTCATCATCCTATAGGTTATTGCCAGCAGGAGGCAAATAGGCCTAGGCCTAACAGAAAAAATAGCAGTCAAAATAGACGAAAACCTTACCCGCGAGCGATCGACCTATTTAAACATGACGACCGTATGCCCGGATAGGCCTACTACATCCTTCACAAAAAAATGTAGGCTACAAATTAATCTCAAATGGGTTAAGGGGGGTCTAGGGGGTTTGGGATGGATGTAGAGTTCGGGTGTACGGTCGTCATGTTCACATAGGGCGATCGCCGCGGTTAACTTCGCGGCTATTTTGACGTCGATTTTTTTGGTTATTTGCCCCCTGCTGGCAATATATACAGTGATGACAATATGTCATTGGGGGGGGGGGGGGGGGGGGGGGGGAGTTGGGGGGGGGAAAAGCCTCCCCTCAACATATTATTGTATCCAATGGCATTCAAAATAGACAGGAACATGATGGCAAAGGTCCGACGCCTCCCCCGCCGCCGCCGCCGTCATGTTTACATTTGTCGATCGCTGTGGTTAAGTTTGCGTCTATTTAGACGGCGATTTTTTCGGTAATTTGCCCCCTGCTGGCAATATATATGATGATGACAACATGTGAGGGGGGGCTCAACATATTATTGTATCCAAAGGCAGTCAAAATAGATGGGAACATGATGGCAAAGGTCCAACGCCACTACGCGTAGTGTAAACAAGGCTGGCGGTACGCCCGCACTTAACATTCTTGTCGTGGGTGTTAGTAAATCGACATCTAGCGATTATTCTAGCCTAAGCCTATAGGCTAATCTTAAAAAAACAGTACTGTAGCGCAATTAGAAATAATTTATTAGGGAAAATAGTGGTAAGAGTTGTTTACAAAGCCTAGTCGCACGCTCGCAGTTACATTCGCGTCTAATTTGACTGCAGTTATTTGCCCCTGCTGGTAATACAGCCTACATGATGGTGACGATAAGTCATGGGGGGTGAGGGGGACAAAGCCCCCCTTAACCCATTATTGTATCTCACGGCCAGTAACAACACAATTTAGCCTACCCAACATTTCTTACACTTTCTTACATTTTTTTTTTTTTTTTTTTTAAAGAGACAATGAACGGAGGAAGGAAAAACACAGATAAAACAAAAATGTCCATGTGCCTAAAGGCGAGCCCACACCTGGTTCGCATATTCCAGGTGCGGCCTAACCAGCACTGTATAGAGATTCCTGAATATTTCTTCGTCAAGTGACACAAATGTCCTCCTTATCAGCCCTACAATTCTATTGGCTGTGTTTATCTTTTCCGCTAAATGTTTTGAGAAATTTAACTTATTGTCTATCACTAGTCCTATAACCTTTTCTGCATTCACTTCCTCCATCGCTTCATACATGCTGTATCCTACCTTTTCTATCTTGCTAGTCCCAATCCGCATGTAGGCTACTTGCATTTTTTTGGATGAAAAGGCATTAACCAATGTTCAGACCATCCCTTCATGCCCTCCACATCTCCTTGAAGCAAATCCACATCTTCCTTACTCCTCACTCTTCTATACAGCTTAGTGTCATCCGCATACAGGTATATCTCACTTCCACTGGTTATAACTTCAGGTAAGTCGTTGATAAATATAACGAACAGTAGTGGTCCCAACACAGATCCCTGAGGTACCCCACTTGTAATTTCCCTCCACCCCGAGCCTATTCCATTCACCAGTACCCTCTGTCTCCGATCTTTCAGGAAGGCTTCTATCCATTTCACACATTTCTCCCCTATACTATAGCTTCTAACTTTCTCTATTAACCTTTTATGTGGAACCTTATCGAAGGCCTTCATAAAATCGCAATATACCACGTCTATTACATCACCATCCTCCAGAGTTTGCATCCAATCATCTACCACCTTAATTAGCTGTAGTACCGTCGACCTCCCCAATAACTGGCGCGAGCTTGACTAACCTGCCAATCCATAGTCGTTACTAAACAAAACTAGGTGCGACTTTACTATAGGGGCACGCATTTGACAGGTACCACCAAGGATTTACTACAGAATTGTTTTCGGTTTCCACGCATCCAACACAGAGCTACAGCCTTTTCTGGTCTACGAAGCACTAAAAAACAATGGGGACACTTATTAATAATATTAGACAAAATATATAGATAACTCGGTGGAAAAGTTACGTTCGCGGGAGTAATGTCAATCGTTTGTTGACATAGCGCTCGAGGTTAATAGGCTAGCCTACTTCGCGCATCTAACTAACTTCCCATATATATTGGCGGTTCACTTAAAATTTAGGTCGCTGGATACAGTATGTGTTGAGGGGGCTTTGCCCCCCCTCACCCCCCCTAGACTTATTGTTATCATCATAATTGCCAGCAGGGGGCAAAACAAAAAAACAAAACAGCAAACGTAACTAACGTCAAGCGTCGTGTCAACAAACCGACGATCGGAAGTGGCGGTAAACTCCCGATTTTCGGACCAACACGCTTCGGCAAGAATGTTAAGAGCGGGCGTACCGCCATCATTGTTTACACTACATGTAGTGGCGTCGGACATTTGCCATCATGTTCCCGTCTATTTTGACTGCCTTTGGATATAATAATATGTTCTTTGCACCCCCCTCACCCCCCATGACATATTGTCATCATCATATATATTGCCAGCAGGGGGCAAATAAAAAAAAAAAATTGCCATCAAAATAGACGCGAACTTGAATCACGGCGGTCGACAAATGTAAACATGGCGGCAGGGGAGGCGTCGGACGCTTGCAGTCAAGTTCCCATCTACTGTATTTTGAATGCCATTGGATACAATAATATGTTGAGGGGGGCAAAGCCCCCATGACATATTGTCATCATCATATATATTACCAGCAGGGGGCAAAAAACAGACAAAAATCGCCGTCAAAATAGATGCAAAGTTAACCGCGGAAATCGCCCTATGTAAACATGACGACCGTACACCCGGTAACTACAAATGTTGCTAAATTTAGCTTCGGAAAAATAGTCTCCTGGCTTTTTGAAATAAAATAATAAAATAAAGCTGCATAAGAGTGCTGGGTTAATGTTTGATAACAGTAATAAAATTAAAATACCACAGGAACGAAAAACCTAAGAGCGAAACCCGCTCTCACCCCCCCGTCAATCCCTCAACAACCTGTCACGCCTCTCACTTCCTCATATTCATCACCTGTCCCCCCCTCAAAACTATCAACCTCAACCCCCCCACCATCATCTCCCCACATGCCCAACCTCGGTGAACCCCTTCAAACACCCGCATCAACCAAGAATTCTACAGCTCCGCCTACCTCCTATTCCCCCCCTCCCTTGTCACCCTCTCCAACATTACCCGAACCGCTCCTGAATCCACCTCCAGTAACACCCCCGCTCGCCAACCTACTTCTGCCCCATAATCCAGCACCAGAACCAAAATCTCCATCAATGTCTCCTTCATCCATCCTACCAAATTCCATTGTTTTCCGAGACAAATCTCTTCCGCAACAATCTCTCCAAACTTACCTACTCAACCCATCCCCACAATTTACCTGTCAATCTCCCACACCCCCACTTTCCAAAACCCCAGATCATTCTAAACTCTCAACCTCCACCAATTCCCACCCTGCCAGCCTAACCTCTCACGACCACATTCAGAACGAAAAATCACCCACGTACATAACCCCTACGCCCTCTTACCCCCCTCTTCACCGTTACCCCATCCGCCCCACATTCCACCCCCAAAGATCCCGCTCGACAAAATACAACGCCCATCCAAATCCAACCACAAAACTTTTTCCACCTTGACTAACCCCCAAAATACTACCCTCTCTCTCGCCCCAAACAACATAATTAACCTCTCAACCTCAACCACTCCTCGAAATCCCATCCACGTCTCTCCCGAAAATAAAATCAGTCCAAATTCAACCCCTATCAAATCCCCACACTCCAAACCTCCAAACCACCCGGTCATCATAAACTCTCAACCTCCAGCCTTACTCACCCTTCCCCCAACCCCACTCACGACCACAACTCTCTACACAATTCAACCCCTCCCCAGCACCAACCTCTTCTGCAACAACAACCCCGACTCGACCTGCCCGTCTCACCTTTAACCCCCCCCCCCCTATCACTACCCCCGACCGCAACCTTTCAAACCTCCCTCCAAAACTGGCCCCGGGCCAGCTCTCACCCAGACCCACATTCCTAACGGCAGACCCAACGGGATATAAGACTAACGGCGACCCTAACTAATCCAGCCCCCCCCTGATGATGATGATGATGATGATGATGATGGTGAGGAGGAGGAGGAGGAGGAGGAGGAGGAGGAGGAGGAGGAGGAGGAGGAGGAGGAGGAGGAGGAGGAGGAGGAGGAGGAGGAGGAGGAGGAGGAGGAGGAGGAGGAATACAAAGGAATACAAAGGAGAAACAAACTGCAACAGACCTATTGGTCCTTACGGGGCAGTTTGGATATCTAAAACTACTAATCTACTGACTACGAGGTAGAGAAAAGGATAGCAAAGAAGAAGGCTCCTCCCCACCCACCACTCCCTCCAGCTAATGCTGGCATGGAAACAGATAGGAAAAATACCATGCAGTATTGAAAAACTGACACGGAAATTCGAACAGGACAGGGAGAAAAAAGAAGTTGATTTGTAATCTAAGCTAACTCTATTTACTACAATTCTGAAAGGGAACAGATGTATGAAAATCAATATACATTGCGGTATGCGTTGACATTTCGTTGCGCGTTATTCTGAAAGAAACTGTGTTAATCGGGGGTTATTTGCCATGTGTTTATCCAGATGGTTCTTAAATGTTTCGACAGTATTACAGTTTACAATGTTCGAGGGTAGTCTGTTCCAATTATTCACAACGCGGTTGAAGAAGAAATGCTTCGCCTCGTGAGAATGAAAACGCTTGCCTATAATCTTATAACCATTGTTTCTCGTGTTTGCTTGATTGATCGTAAATAATTCGCTTACATTTAGGTTGCTGAATCCCTTGAAGATTTTGAACACCTCTATTAGGTCACCTCTCATTCTGCGCTTTGTTAAGCTAAACAAATTTAGTTCTTTTAAGCGCTCTTCGTACGGTTTATTACGCAATCTAGGTATCATTTTAGTGACTCTGCGTTGCACCCTTTCAAGTTTATTTATGTCCTTTTGGTAGTACGGTGACCAGAATTGCACGCAGTATTCGAGATGGGGACGCACCAATGAGTTGAATAGAGTAAGTATGATTTTTTCTGATTTGAATTTGAATGTTCTGCCGATGAAACCCACCAATTTATTAGCAGTTTTTATTACCTCTGTACACTGTTTACTCGGCTTCAGGTCACTTGATATTATAACTCCCAGATCCTTTTCATTATTTGTATTTGATAGTTGAATGTTGTTCATTGAGTAATCTTTTTTAGCGTTGTTACTACCGATGTGTAATACTTTGCATTTTTCTATGTTGAATTTCATTTGCCATTTTTCTGCCCAGTTTTCTAAAGTGTCTAGGTCACTTGTAGTTTTTGCCAATGTACTGTTGAGGTTACTTTATTAGTAATTTTTGTATCGTCAGCAAATTTCGAAATTTTGCATTCTATTCCTTCGTCTAAGTCGTTTATGTAAATTATAAAAAGAATAGGACCTAATACCGAACCCTGGGGAACGCCACTATTTACTTTGCACCAATCCGATTCTTCACCATTTATTACAACTCGTTGTTTACGGTCTGAGAGCCAATTTTCGAGCCATTTCAGAGTTTTTCCTGTTATGCCATGAGCTTTTATTTTGTCAATTAGTCTCTTGTGGGGTACGGTATCGAAAGCTTTCTGAAAATCGAGATATATTATATCAACTGCTCTATCCTTATCATATGATTTGTAAACATCATTGAAGAAGTCGAGTAAGTTTGTTAAGCATGAACGTTTATTTCTAAAACCGTGCTGAGAATCTTTTATTAAATTATTTTCTTCCAAATGTTTTACTATTTTGTCCCTTATAATGGTTTCCATTAATTTGCCCGTTACCGATGTTAAGCTAATTGGTCGATAATTGCCGGGAGAGGACTTATTTCCTTTTTTGTATATGGGTGTCACGTTAGCTAGTTTACATTCGTTTGGAACTATCCCAACATTCAATGATTTGTTGAACAGATTTGCGAGTGGGTTTAATAATTCGTGTTTTGCTTCTTTTAGGATCCTTGGGGATATTTTATCAGGGCCTGGGGTTTTATTAACTTTCAAATTGTTGATTGCGAACAGGATATCGTCTTCATAAATCGTAAAGTTTTCGAGCTCAGTGCCATTTGATTGATTCGTAGGGGTAGGTCGGTTACCGGTAGTATCTTCCGACGTGAAAACTGATGCAAAATAGTTATTTAGGATATTCGCCATTTGTACTTTGTTATCTGTATGATCTCCATTTTCCGCAACAAGTGGGCCTATTGTTGAAGTTACCGTTTTTCTGTTTCTTATATAGCTGTAAAATTCTTTCGGATTGGACTTGCTGGAGCTGGCAATATGAAGTTCCAGATTCTTCTTACTTCCTTTGATGAGATTTTTGGTTGTTCGACGCAGTCTATCGTGTTCTAATTTATCGCTATTATTCTGAGTTGCCTTATATTTTTGGTATGCCTGCTTTTTTACTAAGAGGATGTTTTTTTATTTCATTATTCCACCATTTTGGCTTATATTTGCCTGCTGGGCGCCGGTTTCGTAGAGGGATGCTTGTATTTATTGCTTTGTTTAGGTTATTAGATAATATGTTCCATAATCGATTTACATCATGAGTTTCGGTCATTTCACTCCAGTCAGTATTGGCAAGATGCCTTCTAAGTTTGTTAAAGTCGGCCCTTCGATAATCTGGTACTTTTTCCGTGTTCACGTTTTCTTTGTCATTATTTACTTTAATGTTAAAGGACACTATCCTATGGTCACTAGAGCTAAATTCCGGTCCGATTTTAACGCTATTTACCAGTCTTTCATTTGTCGTTAGAATAATATCCAGAATGTTATTTCCCCTCGTTGGGTGTTCTACGTGTTGATAAAGGGCACTTTCCTGAAGATTAGCATATAGATCATGTCCCGCGTGAGCATTTAGTGGTTCGCCCCATGTTGTGACAGGCAGATTGAAATCGCCAAATATTACTGCTTCTTCCTGACAACTTATTTCGGCTATTTGATCATAGAGTTTCTCGTCAGTATCGGGTGATTGTGCAGGAGGTCGATAAATTAGGCCAATTATTATCTTGCTTGCTTGATTATTTATTTGAACGTAACTAGTATCAATATTATTTATGGCAGGTTTGGTTACCTCGATTGGGTGAAGATTACTTTTAACATATAGCAGAACCCCACCTCCCATTCTTTGGGATCTTTCGCAGCTGAAGGGAGTATAACCTGGTAATGCGTATTCCGCCAAAAAATCACGCTTTTCCGTGTTGATCCAAGATTCTGAAACACCGATTATATCACATTCCTCCATACATGCAAGTGCTTCCAGGTCTTCGAATTTATTGCGTAAGCTGCGTGCATTAACGTAGCAGGCCGTGATATTATTTTGGATAGAGTTTACATTTGATATGGGGTAGTTTATGTCGCTGCTACTACCCCTGCTCGGTTGTCGTTTTTTGATCTGAAAGTGCAGACTGCATCATGTAGGAGTCTGCCTAGGCGTGCTCCTCCGACTGAATTCAAATGGCAGCCATCATCCTGAAAGAGAATGTGTTGATTGTAGAAATGGTCCCAGAGATTGAGATATTCGACATCTTCCTGTGAGCAGAGGGATTTAAGTCTGTTATTAGTACTGAACGCCTTATCGTAGAAACCGGTCTCTGCATCGATCTTGGGAAGAATGCCTGAAATGATTATGTTACATGACTTACTCTTGTAACGCTGGATTGCCTTACGGTATTTTTCCATTAGTTCCTCTGATCTGGTGCGCATTACATCGTTCGACCCTGCGTGAATCACGAACAGGGTGTTCTCGTCAGCGTTGATGGTGACATCGTCGAAGGCTGCTGTGATGTCGTCCAAACCTGCACCCGGTAAGCAAAAACGCTTTCTGTGGTTTGGGACTCTTCCACAGAACTCTTCAAGTTGTCCTCGGAGGAGGAGGAGGAGGAGGAGGAGGAGGAGGAGGAGGAGGAGGAGGAGGAGGAGGAGGAATACAAAGGAATACAAAGGAGAACAAACTGCAACAGACCTATTGGTCCTTACGGGGCAGTTTGGATATCTAAAACTACTAATCTACTGACTACGAGGTAGAGAAAAGGATAGCAAAGAAGAAGGCTCCTCCCCACCCACCACTCCCTCCAGCTAATGCTGGCATGGAAACAGATAGGAAAAATACCATGCAGTATTGAAAAACTGACACGGAAATTCGAACAGGACAGGGAGAAAAAAGAAGTTGATTTGTAATCTAAGCTAACTCTATTTACTACAATTCTGAAAGGGAACAGATGTATGAAAATCAATATACATTGCGGTATGCGTTGACATTTCGTTGTGCGTTATTCTGAAAGAAACTGTGTTAATCGGGGGTTATTTGCCATGTGTTTATCCAGATGGTTCTTAAATGTTTCGACAGTATTACAGTTTACAATGTTCGAGGGTAGTCTGTTCCAATTATTCACAACGCGGTTGAAGAAGAAATGCTTCGCCTCGTGAGAATGAAAACGCTTGCCTATAATCTTATAACCATTGTTTCTCGTGTTTGCTTGATTGATCGTAAATAATTCGCTTACATTTAGGTTGCTGAATCCCTTGAAGATTTTGAACACCTCTATTAGGTCACCTCTCATTCTGCGCTTTGTTAAGCTAAACAAATTTAGTTCTTTTAAGCGCTCTTCGTACGGTTTATTACGCAATCTAGGTATCATTTTAGTGACTCTGCGTTGCACCCTTTCAAGTTTATGTATGTCCTTTTGGTAGTACGGTGACCAGAATTGCACGCAGTATTCGAGATGGGGACGCACCAATGAGTTGAATAGAGTAAGTATGATTTTTTCTGATTTGAATTTGAATGTTCTGCCGATGAAACCCACCAATTTATTAGCAGTTTTTATTACCTCTGTACACTGTTTACTCGGCTTCAGGTCACTTGATATTATAACTCCCAGATCCTTTTCATTATTTGTATTTGATAGTTGAATGTTGTTCATTGAGTAATCTTTTTTAGCGTTGTTACTACCGATGTGTAATACTTTGCATTTTTCTATGTTGAATTTCATTTGCCATTTTTCTGCCCAGTTTTCTAAAGTGTCTAGGTCACCTTGTAGTTTTTGCCAATGTACTGTTGAGGTTACTTTATTAGTAATTTTTGTATCGTCAGCAAATTTCGAAATTTTGCATTCTATTCCTTCGTCTAAGTCGTTTATGTAAATTATAAAAAGAATAGGACCTAATACCGAACCCTGGGGAACGCCACTATTTACTTTGCACCAATCCGATTCTTCACCATTTATTACAACTCGTTGTTTACGGTCTGAGAGCCAATTTTCGAGCCATTTCAGAGTTTTTCCTGTTATGCCATGAGCTTTTATTTTGTCAATTAGTCTCTTGTGGGGTACGGTATCGAAAGCTTTCTGAAAATCGAGATATATTATATCAACTGCTCTATCCTTATCATATGATTTGTAAACATCATTGAAGAAGTCGAGTAAGTTTGTTAAGCATGAACGTTTATTTCTAAAACCGTGCTGAGAATCTTTTATTAAATTATTTTCTTCCAAATGTTTTACTATTTTGTCCCTTATAATGGTTTCCATTAATTTGCCCGTTACCGATGTTAAGCTAATTGGTCGATAATTGCCGGGAGAGGACTTATTTCCTTTTTTGTATATGGGTGTCACGTTAGCTAGTTTACATTCGTTTGGAACTATCCCAACATTCAATGATTTGTTGAACAGATTTGCGAGTGGGTTTAATAATTCATGTTTTGCTTCTTTTAGGATCCTTGGGGATATTTTATCAGGGCCTGGGGTTTTATTAACTTTCAAATTGTTGATTGCGAACAGGATATCGTCTTCATAAATCGTAAAGTTTTCGAGCTCAGTGCCATTTGATTGATTCGTAGGGGTAGGTCGGTTACCGGTAGTATCTTCCGACGTGAAAACTGATGCAAAATAGTTATTTAGGATATTCTCCATTTGTACTTTGTTATCTGTATGATCTCCATTTTCCGCAACAAGTGGGCCTATTGTTGAAGTTACCGTTTTTCTGTTTCTTATATAGCTGTAAAATTCTTTCGGATTGGACTTGCTGGAGCTGGCAATATGAAGTTCCAGATTCTTCTTACTTCCTTTGATGAGATTTTTGGTTGTTCGACGCAGTCTATCGTGTTCTAATTTATCGCTATTATTCTGAGTTGCCTTATATTTTTGGTATGCCTGCTTTTTTACTAAGAGGATGTTTTTTATTTCATTATTCCACCATTTTGGCTTATATTTGCCTGCTGGGCGCCGGTTTCGTAGAGGGATGCTTGTATTTATTGCTTTGTTTAGGTTATTAGATAATATGTTCCATAATCGATTTACATCATGAGTTTCGGTCATTTCACTCCAGTCAGTATTGGCAAGATGCCTTCTAAGTTTGTTAAAGTCGGCCCTTCGATAATCTGGCACTTTTTCCGTGCTCACGTTTTCTTTGTCATTATTTACTTTAATGTTAAAGGACACTATCCTATGGTCACTAGAGCTAAATTCCGGTCCGATTTTAACGCTATTTACCAGTCTTTCATTTGTCGTTAGAATAATATCCAGAATGTTATTTCCCCTCGTTGGGTGTTCTACGTGTTGATAAAGGGCACTTTCCTGAAGATTAGCATATAGATCATGTCCCGCGTGAGCATTTAGTGGTTCGCCCCATGTTGTGACAGGCAGATTGAAATCGCCAAATATTACTGCTTCTTCCTGACAACTTATTTCGGCTATTTGATCATAGAGTTTCTCGTCAGTATCGGGTGATTGTGCAGGAGGTCGATAAATTAGGCCAATTATTATCTTGCTTGCTTGATTATTTATTTGAACGTAACTAGTATCAATATTATTTATGGCAGGTTTGGTTACCTCGATTGGGTGAAGATTACTTTTAACATATAGCAGAACCCCACCTCCCATTCTTTGGGATCTTTCGCAGCTGAAGGGAGTATAACCTGGTAATGCGTATTCCGCCAAAAAATCACGCTTTTCCGTGTTGATCCAAGATTCTGAAACACCGATTATCTCACATTCCTCCATACATGCAAGTGCTTCCAGGTCTTCGAATTTATTGCGTAAGCTGCGTGCATTAACGTAGCAGGCCGTGATATTATTTTGGATAAGGAGGAGGAGGAGGAGGAGGAGGAGGAGGAGGAGGAGGAGGAGGAGGAGGAGGAGGAGGAGGAGGAGGAGGAATACAAAGGAATACAAAGGAGAACAAACTGCAACAGACCTATTGGTCCTTACGGGGCAGTTTGGATATCTAAAACTACTAATCTACTGACTACGAGGTAGAGAAAAGGATAGCAAAGAAGAAGGCTCCTCCCCACCCACCACTCCCTCCAGCTAATGCTGGCATGGAAACAGATAGGAAAAATACCATGCAGTATTGAAAAACTGACACGGAAATTCGAACAGGACAGGGAGAAAAAAGAAGTTGATTTGTAATCTAAGCTAACTCTATTTACTACAATTCTGAAAGGGAACAGATGTATGAAAATCAATATACATTGCGGTATGCGTTGACATTTCGTTGCGCGTTATTCTGAAAGAAACTGTGTTAATCGGGGGTTATTTGCCATGTGTTTATCCAGATGGTTCTTAAATGTTTCGACAGTATTACAGTTTACAATGTTCGAGGGTAGTCTGTTCCAATTATTCACAACGCGGTTGAAGAAGAAATGCTTCACCTCGTGAGAATGAAAACGCTTGCCTATAATCTTATAACCATTGTTTCTCGTGTTTGCTTGATTGATCGTAAATAATTCGCTTACATTTAGGTTGCTGAATCCCTTGAAGATTTTGAACACCTCTATTAGGTCACCTCTCATTCTGCGCTTTGTTAAGCTAAACAAATTTAGTTCTTTTAAGCGCTCTTCGTACGGTTTATTACGCAATCTAGGTATCATTTTAGTGACTCTGCGTTGCACCCTTTCAAGTTTATTTATGTCCTTTTGGTAGTACGGTGACCAGAATTGCACGCAGTATTCGAGATGGGGACGCACCAATGAGTTGAATAGAGTATGATTTTTTCTGATTTGAATTTGAATGTTCTGCCGATGAAACCCACCAATTTATTAGCAGTTTTTATTACCTCTGTACACTGTTTACTCGGCTTCAGGTCACTTGATATTATAACTCCCAGATCCTTTTCATTATTTGTATTTGATAGTTGAATGTTGTTCATTGAGTAATCTTTTTTAGCGTTGTTACTACCGATGTGTAATACTTTGCATTTTTCTATGTTGAATTTCATTTGCCATTTTTCTGCCCAGTTTTCTAAAGTGTCTAGGTCACCTTGTAGTTTTTGCCAATGTACTGTTGAGGTTACTTTATTAGTAATTTTTGTATCGTCAGCAAATTTCGAAATTTTGCATTCTATTCCTTCGTCTAAGTCGTTTATGTAAATTATAAAAAGAATAGGACCTAATACCGAACCCTGGGGAACGCCACTATTTACTTTGCACCAATCCGATTCTTCACCATTTATTACAACTCGTTGTTTACGGTCTGAGAGCCAATTTTCGAGCCATTTCAGAGTTTTTCCTGTTATGCCATGAGCTTTTATTTTGTCAATTAGTCTCTTGTGGGGTACGGTATCGAAAGCTTTCTGAAAATCGAGATATATTATATCAACTGCTCTATCCTTATCATATGATTTGTAAACATCATTGAAGAAGTCGAGTAAGTTTGTTAAGCATGAACGTTTATTTCTAAAACCGTGCTGAGAATCTTTTATTAAATTATTTTCTTCCAAATGTTTTACTATTTTGTCCCTTATAATGGTTTCCATTAATTTGCCCGTTACCGATGTTAAGCTAATTGGTCGATAATTGCCGGGAGAGGACTTATTTCCTTTTTTGTATATGGGTGTCACGTTAGCTAGTTTACATTCGTTTGGAACTATCCCAACATTCAATGATTTGTTGAACAGATTTGCGAGTGGGTTTAATAATTCGTGTTTTGCTTCTTTTAGGATCCTTGGGGATATTTTATCAGGGCCTGGGGTTTTATTAACTTTCAAATTGTTGATTGCGAACAGGATATCGTCTTCATAGATCGTAAAGTTTTCGAGCTCAGTGCCATTTGATTGATTCGTAGGGGTAGGTCGGTTACCGGTAGTATCTTCCGACGTGAAAACTGATGCAAAATAGTTATTTAGGATATTCGCCATTTGTACTTTGTTATCTGTATGATCTCCATTTTCCGCAACAAGTGGGCCTATTGTTGAAGTTACCGTTTTTCTGTTTCTTATATAGCTGTAAAATTCTTTCGGATTGGACTTGCTGGAGCTGGCAATATGAAGTTCCAGATTCTTCTTACTTCCTTTGATGAGATTTTTGGTTGTTCGACGCAGTCTATCGTGTTCTAATTTATCGCTATTATTCTGAGTTGCCTTATATTTTTGGTATGCCTGCTTTTTTACTAAGAGGATGTTTTTTATTTCATTATTCCACCATTTTGGCTTATATTTGCCTGCTGGGCGCCGGTTTCGTAGAGGGATGCTTGTATTTATTGCTTTGTTTAGGTTATTAGATAATATGTTCCATAATCGATTTACATCATGAGTTTCGGTCATTTCACTCCAGTCAGTATTGGCAAGATGCCTTCTAAGTTTGTTAAAGTCGGCCCTTCGATAATCTGGCACTTTTTCCGTGCTCACGTTTTCTTTGTCATTATTTACTTTAATGTTAAAGGACACTATCCTATGGTCACTAGAGCTAAATTCCGGTCCGATTTTAACGCTATTTACCAGTCTTTCATTTGTCGTTAGAATAATATCCAGAATGTTATTTCCCCTCGTTGGGTGTTCTACGTGTTGATAAAGGGCACTTTCCTGAAGATTAGCATATAGATCATGTCCCGCGTGAGCATTTAGTGGTTCGCCCCATGTTGTGACAGGCAGATTGAAATCGCCAAATATTACTGCTTCTTCCTGACAACTTATTTCGGCTATTTGATCATAGAGTTTCTCGTCAGTATCGGGTGATTGTGCAGGAGGTCGATAAATTAGGCCAATTATTATCTTGCTTGCTTGATTATTTATTTGAACGTAACTAGTATCAATATTATTTATGGCAGGTTTGGTTACCTCGATTGGGTGAAGATTACTTTTAACATATAGCAGAACCCCACCTCCCATTCTTTGGGATCTTTCGCAGCTGAAGGGAGTATAACCTGGTAATGCGTATTCCGCCAAAAAATCACGCTTTTCCGTGTTGATCCAAGATTCTGAAACACCGATTATCTCACATTCCTCCATACATGCAAGTGCTTCCAGGTCTTCGAATTTATTGCGTAAGCTGCGTGCATTAACGTAGCAGGCCGTGATATTATTTTGGATAGAGTTTACATTTAGGAGGAGGAGGAGGAGGAGGAGGAGGAGGAGGAGGAGGAGGAGGAGGAGGAGGAGGAGGAGGAGGAATACAAAGGAATACAAAGGAGAACAAACTGCAACAGACCTATTGGTCCTTACGGGGCAGTTTGGATATCTAAAACTACTAATCTACTGACTACGAGGTAGAGAAAAGGATAGCAAAGAAGAAGGCTCCTCCCCACCCACCACTCCCTCCAGCTAATACTGGCATGGAAACAGATAGGAAAAATACCATGCAATACCCTCTCTGGGCTTAACACTAATAAGGCGTACGGTCCGGACGGTGTTCCTCCTGTTGTTCTCAAAAACTGTGCTTCCGTGCTGACTCCCTGCCTAGGCAAACTCTTTCGTCTCTGTCTATCCTCTAACGTCTTCCCTTCATGCTGGAAGTTTGCTCACATTCAACCTGTCCCAAAGAAGGGTGACCGCTCTCAACCCTCCAACTATCGTCCAATTGCTCTTATCTCTTGTCTTTCTAAAGTTTTTGAAACTATTCTTGCTTCCAAATTTCTTAAGCATTTCTCTTCTCATAATCTGCTCTCAGATCGCCAGTATGGCTTCCTTAAGGGTCGCTCTACTGGTGATCTTCTTTCATATCTTACTAACTCTTGGTCATCCTCCTTTCGGGACTTCGGTGAGACTTTTTCTATTGCACTAGACATATCGAAAGCCTTCGATAGAGTCTGGCATAAATCTTTAATTTCTAAACTACCCTCCTTCGGTTTCTATCCCTCCATCTGTGCCTTTGTCTCTAATTTCCTTTCCGGCCGTTCCATAGCCGCGGTTGTGGACGGCCATTGTTCACTTCCTCACTCTATAAACTCCGGTGTTCCTCAGGGCTCTGTCCTATCTCCTATTCTCTTTCTAATTTTTATAAATGATCTCCTTAACTGTACCTTAATTCCCATCCATTCATACGCAGACGACTCAACCTTGCACTACTCCATTAGTTTTTCAGAACGCCCCAGCCAGCAATCCCTCAACGACAAACGTAATGAAGCCATAGAACTCTTAAATTCTGATCTAAATACTATTTCCAATTGGGGCAGAGAAAACCTTGTTAACTTTAATGCTTCCAAAACCCAATTTCTCCATCTATCTACCCGTCAGGATCTCCCAGCGGACTATCCCTTATTCTTCAACAATACAAAAATCAACCCTTCATCTTCTCTCAATATTCTTGGTGTCTCTTTTTCTTCTGCTCTCATTTGGAAGGACCATATTACCAGTCTTGCTAAGGCAGCCTCCCATAAGCTGGGTGTGCTCAACCGCCTTAGGGGGTTCTTTTCCCCTGCACAGCTTCTTGCTCTGTACAGGGGCATAGTGCGCCCTTGTATTGAGTATTGTTCACATGTGTGGGGAGGTTCCTCTCACACTGCTCTCCTAGACAAAGTTGAAAGGAAGGCCTTTCGTATCATTAACTCCCGTCCACTCACCAACTCTCTGCAATCTCTCTCTCTCCGCCGCAATGTTGCATCTCTCTCGCTATTCTATCGCTACTATAATAATCAGTGTTCCTCAGAGCTATCCCAGTGCATACCACCTCCTTTACGTAGGGCACGTGGTACCCGTCTTGCAACTCAATCCCACCCCTACTCTGTGCAACTCTCCAACCCAAGAGTGAAACGTTACTCTCAAACTTTCTTCTACTCAACGTCTGAGCTCTGGAACTCTCTCCCAGAATCAGTCTTTCCCTCTTCCTATGACTTAAATTGCTTCAAACTCCGTGTGTCCAGGCATTTTGGCTCGAACGTCCCTTGATTTTGGCCCTGTCACTCTTTCAACTATGGGGGAGGCACTCGCTATAGGCAGTTATGCCTTTTGCCTCCCTCAATCACATAGAAAAAAAAAAAAAAAAAAAAAGTATTGAAAAACTGACACGGAAATTCGAACAGGACAGGGAGAAAAAAGAAGTTGATTTGTAATCTAAGCTAACTCTATTTACTACAATTCTGAAAGGGAACAGATGTATGAAAATCAATATACATTGCGGTATGCGTTGACATTTCGTTGCGCGTTATTCTGAAAGAAACTGTGTTAATCGGGGGTTATTTGCCATGTGTTTATCCAGATGGTTCTTAAATGTTTCGACAGTATTACAGTTTACAATGTTCGAGGGTAGTCTGTTCCAATTATTCACAACGCGGTTGAAGAAGAAATGCTTCACCTCGTGAGAATGAAAACGCTTGCCTATAATCTTATAACCATTGTTTCTCGTGTTTGCTTGATTGATCGTAAATAATTCGCTTACATTTAGGTTGCTGAATCCCTTGAAGATTTTGAACACCTCTATTAGGTCACCTCTCATTCTGCGCTTTGTTAAGCTAAACAAATTTAGTTCTTTTAAGCGCTCTTCGTACGGTTTATTACGCAATCTAGGTATCATTTTAGTGACTCTGCGTTGCACCCTTTCAAGTTTATTTATGTCCTTTTGGTAGTACGGTGACCAGAATTGCACGCAGTATTCGAGATGGGGACGCACCAATGAGTTGAATAGAGTATGATTTTTTCTGATTTGAATTTGAATGTTCTGCCGATGAAACCCACCAATTTATTAGCAGTTTTTATTACCTCTGTACACTGTTTACTCGGCTTCAGGTCACTTGATATTATAACTCCCAGATCCTTTTCATTATTTGTATTTGATAGTTGAATGTTGTTCATTGAGTAATCTTTTTTAGCGTTGTTACTACCGATGTGTAATACTTTGCATTTTTCTATGTTGAATTTCATTTGCCATTTTTCTGCCCAGTTTTCTAAAGTGTCTAGGTCACCTTGTAGTTTTTGCCAATGTACTGTTGAGGTTACTTTATTAGTAATTTTTGTATCGTCAGCAAATTTCGAAATTTTGCATTCTATTCCTTCGTCTAAGTCGTTTATGTAAATTATAAAAAGAATAGGACCTAATACCGAACCCTGGGGAACGCCACTATTTACTTTGCACCAATCCGATTCTTCACCATTTATTACAACTCGTTGTTTACGGTCTGAGAGCCAATTTTCGAGCCATTTCAGAGTTTTTCCTGTTATGCCATGAGCTTTTATTTTGTCAATTAGTCTCTTGTGGGGTACGGTATCGAAAGCTTTCTGAAAATCGAGATATATTATATCAACTGCTCTATCCTTATCATATGATTTGTAAACATCATTGAAGAAGTCGAGTAAGTTTGTTAAGCATGAACGTTTATTTCTAAAACCGTGCTGAGAATCTTTTATTAAATTATTTTCTTCCAAATGTTTTACTATTTTGTCCCTTATAATGGTTTCCATTAATTTGCCCGTTACCGATGTTAAGCTAATTGGTCGATAATTGCCGGGAGAGGACTTATTTCCTTTTTTGTATATGGGTGTCACGTTAGCTAGTTTACATTCGTTTGGAACTATCCCAACATTCAATGATTTGTTGAACAGATTTGCGAGTGGGTTTAATAATTCGTGTTTTGCTTCTTTTAGGATCCTTGGGGATATTTTATCAGGGCCTGGGGTTTTATTAACTTTCAAATTGTTGATTGCGAACAGGATATCGTCTTCATAGATCGTAAAGTTTTCGAGCTCAGTGCCATTTGATTGATTCGTAGGGGTAGGTCGGTTACCGGTAGTATCTTCCGACGTGAAAACTGATGCAAAATAGTTATTTAGGATATTCGCCATTTGTACTTTGTTATCTGTATGATCTCCATTTTCCGCAACAAGTGGGCCTATTGTTGAAGTTACCGTTTTTCTGTTTCTTATATAGCTGTAAAATTCTTTCGGATTGGACTTACTGGAGCTGGCAATATGAAGTTCCAGATTCTTCTTACTTCCTTTGATGAGATTTTTGGTTGTTCGACGCAGTCTATCGTGTTCTAATTTATCGCTATTATTCTGAGTTGCCTTATATTTTTGGTATGCCTGCTTTTTTACTAAGAGGATGTTTTTTATTTCATTATTCCACCATTTTGGCTTATATTTGCCTGCTGGGCGCCGGTTTCGTAGAGGGATGCTTGTATTTATTGCTTTGTTTAGGTTATTAGATAATATGTTCCATAATCGATTTACATCATGAGTTTCGGTCTGGGACCGAATCTGGATCTGGGATCTAGGAGGAGGAGGAGGAGGAGGAGGAGGAGGAGGAGGAGGAGGAGGAGGAGGAGGAGGAGGAGGAGGAGGAGGAGGAGGAGGAATACAAAGGAATACAAAGGAGAACAAACTGCAACAGACCTATTGGTCCTTACGGGGCAGTTTGGATATCTAAAACTACTAATCTACTGACTACGAGGTAGAGAAAAGGATAGCAAAGAAGAAGGCTCCTCCCCACCCACCACTCCCTCCAGCTAATGCTGGCATGGAAACAGATAGGAAAAATACCATGCAGTATTGAAAAACTGACACGGAAATTCGAACAGGACAGGGAGAAAAAAGAAGTTGATTTGTAATCTAAGCTAACTCTATTTACTACAATTCTGAAAGGGAACAGATGTATGAAAATCAATATACATTGCGGTATGCGTTGACATTTCGTTGCGCGTTATTCTGAAAGAAACTGTGTTAATCGGGGGTTATTTGCCATGTGTTTATCCAGATGGTTCTTAAATGTTTCGACAGTATTACAGTTTACAATGTTCGAGGGTAGTCTGTTCCAATTATTCACAACGCGGTTGAAGAAGAAATGCTTCGCCTCGTGAGAATGAAAACGCTTGCCTATAATCTTATAACCATTGTTTCTCGTGTTTGCTTGATTGATCGTAAATAATTCGCTTACATTTAGGTTGCTGAATCCCTTGAAGATTTTGAACACCTCTATTAGGTCACCTCTCATTCTGCGCTTTGTTAAGCTAAACAAATTTAGTTCTTTTAAGCGCTCTTCGTACGGTTTATTACGCAATCTAGGTATCATTTTAGTGACTCTGCGTTGCACCCTTTCAAGTTTATTTATGTCCTTTTGGTAGTACGGTGACCAGAATTGCACGCAGTATTCGAGATGGGGACGCACCAATGAGTTGAATAGAGTATGATTTTTTCTGATTTGAATTTGAATGTTCTGCCGATGAAACCCACCAATTTATTAGCAGTTTTTATTACCTCTGTACACTGTTTACTCGGCTTCAGGTCACTTGATATTATAACTCCCAGATCCTTTTCATTATTTGTATTTGATAGTTGAATGTTGTTCATTGAGTAATCTTTTTTAGCGTTGTTACTACCGATGTGTAATACTTTGCATTTTTCTATGTTGAATTTCATTTGCCATTTTTCTGCCCAGTTTTCTAAAGTGTCTAGGTCACCTTGTAGTTTTTGCCAATGTACTGTTGAGGTTACTTTATTAGTAATTTTTGTATCGTCAGCAAATTTCGAAATTTTGCATTCTATTCCTTCGTCTAAGTCGTTTATGTAAATTATAAAAAGAATAGGACCTAATACCGAACCCTGGGGAACGCCACTATTTACTTTGCACCAATCCGATTCTTCACCATTTATTACAACTCGTTGTTTACGGTCTGAGAGCCAATTTTCGAGCCATTTCAGAGTTTTTCCTGTTATGCCATGAGCTTTTATTTTGTCAATTAGTCTCTTGTGGGGTACGGTATCGAAAGCTTTCTGAAAATCGAGATATATTATATCAACTGCTCTATCCTTATCATATGATTTGTAAACATCATTGAAGAAGTCGAGTAAGTTTGTTAAGCATGAACGTTTATTTCTAAAACCGTGCTGAGAATCTTTTATTAAATTATTTTCTTCCAAATGTTTTACTATTTTGTCCCTTATAATGGTTTCCATTAATTTGCCCGTTACCGATGTTAAGCTAATTGGTCGATAATTGCCGGGAGAGGACTTATTTCCTTTTTTGTATATGGGTGTCACGTTAGCTAGTTTACATTCGTTTGGAACTATCCCAACATTCAATGATTTGTTGAACAGATTTGCGAGTGGGTTTAATAATTCGTGTTTTGCTTCTTTTAGGATCCTTGGGGATATTTTATCAGGGCCTGGGGTTTTATTAACTTTCAAATTGTTGATTGCGAACAGGATATCGTCTTCATAGATCGTAAAGTTTTCGAGCTCAGTGCCATTTGATTGATTCGTAGGGGTAGGTCGGTTACCGGTAGTATCTTCCGACGTGAAAACTGATGCAAAATAGTTATTTAGGATATTCTCCATTTGTACTTTGTTATCTGTATGATCTCCATTTTCCGCAACAAGTGGGCCTATTGTTGAAGTTACCGTTTTTCTGTTTCTTATATAGCTGTAAAATTCTTTCGGATTGGACTTGCTGGAGCTGGCAATATGAAGTTCCAGATTCTTCTTACTTCCTTTGATGAGATTTTTGGTTGTTCGACGCAGTCTATCGTGTTCTAATTTATCGCTATTATTCTGAGTTGCCTTATATTTTTGGTATGCCTGCTTTTTTACTAAGAGGATGTTTTTTATTTCATTATTCCACCATTTTGGCTTATATTTGCCTGCTGGGCGCCGGTTTCGTAGAGGGATGCTTGTATTTATTGCTTTGTTTAGGTTATTAGATAATATGTTCCATAATCGATTTACATAATGAGTTTCGGTCTGGGACCGAATCTGGATCTGGGATCTAGGAGGAGGAGGAGGAGGAGGAGGAGGAGGAGGAGGAGGAGGAGGAGGAGGAGGAGGAGGAGGAGGAGGAGGAGGAGGAGGAGGAGGATGATGATGATGATGATGATGATGATGATGATGATGATGATGATGATGATGATGATGATGATGATGATGATGATGATGATGATGATGGTGATGATGATGATGATGATGAGGATGTTATTGTACTGGATTTTCCATGGGATTTTGTTTTGTTTTATATTGTTCTCAATTCCTAAGCGATTGGGCATGATTCTATAAATGTCCATGTTTTCCATATACTGTATATATTATATATTTTTTTCCTTAGTAGTACTCCCTTTCTTGTTAGCCTACACTTTTCTTACTATCTTTTAAATTTGTTTTATACATTGTTAAACACTTTAGCTCTTCTTAATTTTCCTGTGTTCTTAATTATCTGTTCTTTCGTCAAGTTCTTTTATCCTCTTTTCTCTCCTTTTCCAACATCTATGTATTTTCTTCCCTCGTTCCCTTCTTTCTTGAATAGTAACTCTCCTATTAGTTTTCAGTGTCTTGGATATATGGCCTGAGTAATCTTGTTATTTTTTTTCCTAATTTCATTATATTATTCACATTCCAGGATAAAATGTTTTAAGTTTTTGTCTCTCTTTTCTGAACAGTCTGTTGCTAGTCGGGATGACAGTAATTTTCGTCCTCAGCGACAGGCTGCCATTTCCCTCCAACCTAACCCCCTCACCGACCTGACCTGGCCCCCCTAAACAAACCTACGTACTCCAACCTTGAGGTACGAGGTCGTACCTCATATAAAGGCGACGGAAGTAAAATACCACAGGAACGAAAAACCTGAGAGCGAAACCTCCAACCCTAACGAGCCACAGGAACGAAAATCCTGAGAGCGAAATCCCATCCCCCAACGAGATCCCAGGCCCCTTTTCCATTCCCGATTTGGTCTCTCTCCCTCTCTCAATTCATTCCACATATTATACGTCTCTCAATCACAGTCTTCTAATATACAAACCACAATACTTTACTCACTGATATTCTTGATGTACCACCTAAGTATGTATTTAATTATGTAACCACCATACAGGCTATAATACTTTCATTGTGTAGGTTCGAGGCGATCTAAGACACCTTAGCTTCCATTTCACACCAAATCAGGTCGTGATTACGTCAGCCCTGTATTTAGTTATATAACAATCATAGCCCCCCCAATTCTAACAATTCTATGTCTCTAACCTCCCGTTGTTTTGTTCGTCTGTCAATTTGTGTCCCTTGCCAGTTCTTGTAGTGATTTATGCCTGTTGATTTAGATAAGTTAGTTACGAGTTATGTAACAACCTTTAACCACGACTCTATACACCCGATAACCCTATGCCCGTTATTGTATTGATTTAGGCCTGTTAATTCGGATAAACTCACTATGACCAATCTGCAGACGATTATCAGGAGAGATGCAGGAAAGCTACCTCGTACCTCTCTCTCCATGACGAGTATAGATATATGTACCCCCGTGCTCAGTCGCCCCCTTGCCTTGTTCTTCTAGTAACTAAGTGTATAAATAATATTAACCGGAGTATGCCACCAGTATTGATACGACATAGTGGCACTGTCCTTGTGTCGTATTGTGCCACGTGCATACCAACCCGGTTTCATCATCTTATTAAGACGACGGCTATAATGTCGTCATTCATGCATGTATTCAATCCTTAGGTTAATTATCTTTTATCCGCCATTGTGTTCGTCTCTTCCATTTACTTTTCCACAATTGTTATACGTCTTCCAATCACCTTCGTATCCACAATACACACTACTCTATTTTGCTTCATGACCCTATGCTCAGTGGTACCCTGTTTTGGGTCATCCTGTCCGCTTATCCTTCACGCCCCGCTGCACACACCACCCTACCTGTTCGATCGTAGGGAAATGCCACCCCTATGTCCAGCGCATTAAGGGTCACTACCCTAGGTCACGAGCGGCGCGGCGCCTAGCCTCAAACCACCCCCTTTACAATTCACAACCCTCCCCCTGTAAAGACGCCATAAGAACGTTATAACATGCCAACTCAGTTCGTTCACTAACCTCAACAAATAGAAGGGAAGGACCTATCCTTGTACCCCCCTTAACTATCCTCTAACTCCCTAGCCACACTCACAACCTGAACCAGAACAATAGCCGGCGCGAGACTAGGAATACCCCCTAAAATGCCCCAGAACGAGAAGCCCACCACGGAAGCCACGAGCGAGAACAACAAAGAAACGGGAACAGAAACACCCGAAGGAAAGGCCCACAGAACGAAAGGACCAGGTGATCAAGCCAACCAGTTCAGACAGGCCGAAGCCCGCAGGGCTAAGCAGCTCCAAACCACACCTGCCTATCGCTTCTAACCACTGACCCTTCCCCCACCTCGCGTATCCACTACCCCTCGTGTCCTACACCTCTAACCCGCCAGACTCTACCTACATGATGATGAACATGAATACACCTTAATTTAATACACCAATGCCCTGTCCCTAAGTTAAGATATCAATATCAACATACCCTAAAATACCTTGTCTTGCCAGACTAAGTTTTTGAAGACCAACCGCCCCCATTAATCTATGTATGTTCTTCCATCCGAGAAGTAATATGTTAACCCCTGTCTTGCCAGACTAAGTTTCTGAAGACCAACCGCCCCCATAAATCTACATATGTTCTTCCATCCGAGAAGTAATATGTTAACCCCCATGTCATAATTAATAAGAAACTATGATACCCACGGGTACACTATTGTATATATAACCATTATTCCTGTAAGACCTAGACAGAGATAATGACTGAAGATGTTAGCAACCATGCAGTAACTCTAATTCTTACCCCAACCAGAGATTGTATAGATAACCCTCTTTTACCATTGTCTCGACGCATATCTACCATGAAACAATAACGAAGCTACCCCTACGAACTGCCGCTTTCTTTGGTATATATTTCATAGAAAACGCAGTTCCCAGGGACAACTAGATCAGCAAGAAATGGTGTCAACTAATAGTGTCCATAACCCCTCGTATTGACGAGTAATAGTACACTATGTTTTTCTCTACTTTTATCCACAGTCAAGCACACACCTACAGCTAACCTCATCTTCCCCACAGTCCACATGATTCTATAATTTCCAGACTCATATACCACCACCTATTGCTCATCCCCCGGTAGCGTTTGATTACCCTAACTTCCCTGTCGGTAACCCCCAGTCTAAGATACCAACTGTAGCCTAATGCCACCCCTACGCCCAGAGACCTTAGGGTCAAACTTCCACGTAGCCCCCCTTAACCCTCTCCCTCTCGTTAACCCCCCACGCTCCTCAACTCCCTCCTAACCTAGCCTCTCCACCATACCCCCTGAATATCCTTAACCCTCCACGCTCCTCAACTCCCTCCTAACCTAGCCTCTCCACCATACCCCCTGAATATCCTTAACCCCCCACGCTCCTCAACTCCCTCCTAACCTAGCCTCTCCACCATACCCCCTGAATATCATTAACCCCCCACGCTCCTCAACTCCCTCCTAACCTAGCCTCTCCACCATACCCCCTGAATATCCTTAACTTTTCCGTTACTAACATTCTCAAACCTTTTGTATATATGCTCCTATCCAGCCTACCTTCCCCCAGTAGGAAGGAACACCATTAGAACTTTACTAACCCTTTGCATGCCATCTATTCCCTCACAACCCATTCACAACCCTGTACCAAATGATCGTCAGTGCGAGGCTAGCCGCCTCGCCAGTGACTAACTTCTATTGCCATACTTCCAGATAAATGTGGCAGAGTTAGCAACCCAGTCTCCACCACATCCAACAAACCATGCAATTAACAACCCAACCAATTAAACCAGCTAGTCAAGGCACCTTCGGTTTTGGTATTACGAACACCCACATCTGTCTCATAAACAGAGGGTTATTACAAACACTTGTGATATGGCAAGCCCCTAGCCACAGCCGCTGGACGACCATCACAGAGAGAGGGTGTGCACCTACCCCTTTTTACCCACCCGAGGAGGGAGACCCACACCCCTGCGGAGGTATACCTGACCCCTGTTTTGACTTCTGGGTCATTGCCAGGTAGCACAGAAATTCTTCCTATCAATGAACTAACCATGTATGACTAACACCTTTACTAACCTCTATTAACCCACAATAACCCATTAACCTTTCTTGCATACTCTGATAACCAAATTAGCACCTCAGCTATACCATAGAACGAAGACTGAACAATCTAAGAGAGACGCTCCTATCACAGCTGTCCCAGTCCTCCTCGCAAAGAAGATCCAGTCTCTCTCCCCTAAATACTTCCAGTATAGCCAAAATAGTACCTCTTACTAAGGCTCAGTTATATCACATTATGAAGGCTCCATATAGCCATGTTCCACAACAGTAATCACCACCTTACCTAGTTCCCGTATCCATTGAGAGCTTAAATAAATCCGTAAGAACTCGAGATCCCTATGGCCTACAGGGTCCAAAACCGAGCCTATAAACCAAGCTCCAGCCCCCAATAAAATCAGTTGAAAGATAGCACCAACCAGTGGCTGGCCCCCTTAAGTTGACCTCTAGCTCTGCCCTTGTGTTGTTCCTGAGAATTGAGTTCCAGAGCCGGCAGACTCCGTGGCAGATTGAGATAGAAGCATCTGTCCACGTACAAGAAATCTACGTGCACCTTATAACCTTCACAAACCAGTGGGTATATAAGCGTGTAGCCAGCAACGATCGCCAAGAGATCCGTCTTGAGAACTTCCTACACATGGACCCCCTGGACGGCCGCGGAACCAGTCGTTAGCCCCCAACATCACGGACGCAAGATAACCAGGACCAGACCAATCAAATACTACCCAAGATTCACTCTATCAGTACTACAGTGTTACAGTACTATTTAAAGACTCACTTATTCATATTTCTACGAAGTGGCTATATCTTTGCCCCAGTATAATTCATATATAACCATTCCATTAGGAAGTGCTAAGCGTATCAGTGTTTATTAATTAACAGGCGATATTAACTCTCGTAATTACCCATACATCTAGATATTATTACATAGAAGTAAAACCCTAGTGATATCTAATGTTCGCCCACTGATTTGCGTTCTACGTGTTTCTGCTATAAGAATATAAAACTTAGATCAGTACCCCCTGCGGTTACTAGAATTCCCGTGCTCTAAAATACGCGTGTCTAATCTAGTCTGTGAACTACTACTTGTGCACCAGAGCTACCAGTAATCAATCTAAATAGTGAAATTGAATCGATAAGTAACATTGATGGTCTCCAGTATAAACTTGCGAACAAAGCCAGTGATCAGAAGATTAATACCTGAATGTTGGAAGTGGGAGACTAGGCTCCATCCAGATCCACTTAATGCTAATTGTTCAATTCTATCATTTGTCTTGTGCGAGTGTTCATACCTTCTTATGCTTCCTATTAACCATCATCAATAAACGTGATCGTGTGTCTTGTTACCGTGTGTTTAACTTGTGTTCTCTATTCCTCATACCTTGTTTTGTGCATGCAGCCTTATATACCCAGTCAGTTAGAACTCACATTACCCAAGTTAATCCTGTAGAAAAACAGGGCATAACAGTATGTAATAGCATATTTTCGAGAGAATTTTATGGGCACCTGAGTGTACCCAAGATCAAAAGAGTAGAAGTTGACTCACTATGGACTTAAATAGGACATGGGCTGGGTGTGAATGGGAGCTGCTTCATGTGGGCCGCATGGCCTTATGCAGTTTCCCCGCGATCTTATGTTCTCATGTTCTTATCTACGTCATTTGGATGTCTGAACGGTATCTATAGAAACTTCGAGCGAATGCATATTCGAGTGTAGGCGCATTCGCGCGGACGCATACGAGCGAATTTTTATGGCTTCTTATAGGTAAATTTCTATAATTGCACCTAGGGTGAAGGTGGGGTGTAACGAACATGGGGTGAAATGAACAGTGTCCATAATTTCTGCCCTATCAATAATAAAATAGTTTCCCCAACACCTCAAAAGAAGAAATTGGAGCGCTTGAGGATGACGGGAAACTATTGTATACATCGCGACGGACAGAGTTTTCAGGTCAGTTTTCTATTTTTTAGGTGATCGATGTAATATTTCGCGTTCTAATATAGTGCTTCTTGACTGTGAAAACGTGCTGATTCTAGTGGTGTGATGCTTAATAGTGAAATGTATTTAGCTGCAATGATATCTGGTGAGAAAGGCTTCCATTCAGACATTTCATTCAGCATCATGCATGTGTAAACATTGATGACACGAAGGGGGTGTAGCGATGGGGTGCGTACCGAACTGTTGGTACACCACAAATTTAAATGGCGTTTAACCCGGGAACTGCGGGGAGACTCTTAAGAGTTCCCCCGGCGGACTGTGGGGAGACTCTTTAAGAGTGAGTGAAAAAAAAAATCAACTTTTGACATCAATTTTTTTTTTTTTTTTTTTTTGGCCCCTGGGCCATGCAAAATCTCAGTCCTCTACCTCCCCTCCTTCCCCAATTTCCTCCTCTCCTTCAGTTATCACCTATTTTCCCTGTTATTCCCTTATTCTGAGGTATATTTTCGTGCTAACATTAGAAATCCGGTTGGAGGGTGTGGTCATCACTGATAGCAAGCGAATACAAGAGAGAGAGAGAGAGAGTATCGATCGACTGTGTCTCAGTGGCCTTGGGGGAAATTGGCGGGAAAGCAGCTTGCCTCACCCATACATTATACAACTCGCGGGCTATATCTCCGATTTTGACCATCCAAACGCTGTTTTCACTCGTTTTATTGTTGTTTCAGGTTAATACCTTTATAATCAACCCATAATAGGCGCATATGGATAAGTATTAATGCTATTAATGGTACAATGAATATTTTAGTGACGGAAACACCTCAAATACGTCAGCACAGGGGGACGTTTCCAATTATCCCCATGCGCACTTGTTAGGTTAAAGACCAAAAAAAAAAAAAAATCCAAATAATACAAAAAGTAGTTGGTTGTGTTGAGCTGGAGTTAGAAGAAGGGAAGAATGTCGGATGTAAGGTGTTTTATGTTGGTAAAATCATAAGTTGTGACAGTATGGAATATAATATTTCTTTCTTGAGAATGTGCTCTAAAATTGGCAATAAAGACACTTTCAACATATATTTTATTTGAGATCTCCAGTTTTTACAATCTCACTATGCATTTTAATAGTGACAAGGGTGGTGTTTCGATCACTCCCATGCATTGTTCGGACCACCCCATATGGTGGGTATGGTCCGAACAAGGGGTACCCTTTTTTTTTAAATTCAATAAGTTGACCTTAACTACTACTTACACGATTAGTAAAAATCACCATGATAGGCCTTGACCCATAGTTTATTGTGATATAACTATTATTCCATAAAGTTTGTTACCTGATTTTTGGTGAATATTTTATTAACTAATAGTTCGGTACACCCCCACCTCACCCTATACGAGCTAACTAATAGTTCGGTACACCCCCACCTCACCCTATACGAGCTAACTAATAGTTCGGTACACCCCCACCTCACCCTATACGAGCTAACTAATAGTTCGGTACACCCCCACCTCACCCTATACGAGCTAACTAATAGTTCGGTACACCCCCACCTCACCCTATACGAGCTAAATAATAGTTCGGTACACACCCCCACCTCACCCTATACGAGCTAACTAATAGTTCGGTACACCCCCACCTCACCCTATACGAGCTAACTAATAGTTCGGTACACCCCCACCTCACCCTATACGAGCTAACTAATAGTTCGGTACACCCCCACCTCACCCTATACGAGCTAAACAAATTATTATTGTATTTAACAGGAAGGTACGACGAGGTAATTAACCTAAGAAGTGCGCATGGGGGGTATGAGACACCACACTCCTGTGCTGACGTATTTGAGCTGTTCCCATCACTAACATCGTTATTTTACCATAAATAGCATTAATACTTATCCATATGCACCTATTATAGGTTGATTATAAAGGTATTAACCTGTTACAACAATAAAACAAGTGGAAACAGTGTTTGGATGGTCAAAATCGGCGATACAGGCCGGGAGTTACATAATGTATGGCTGAGGCAACCTCCCTGCCCTCCACCCCTCTCCTTGTCTGGAGAGACACTGTTCCGCAATAGTCTCTCTCTCGCTCTTTCCCACGCTTGGTAACAGTGATGACAACGCCCTGCTACCAACTCGCTAATGTTAGCACGAAAATAAACCACAGAATAAGGGAATAACAGGGAAAATAGGTGATAACTGAAGGAGGGGAGGAAAGTGGGGAAGGAGGGGAGGTGGAGGAGTGATATTTGGCATGGCCCAGGGGCAAAACAAAAAAATAAACAAAATAAACAAATAAAAACAAAAAAAACATTTGTTTTGGGTGTTTTAAATGGATTTTTTTTCCCTTACTCTTAAGTCTTCCCGCAGTCCGCCGGGGGAACTCTTAAGAGTCTCCCTTCAGTTCCCGGGTTAAGTGATGTGCTATAGGTGGCAATATGCGGAAATGGGTTATAAGGGAATCCCGCCCCCTCTGACAAAAGTCTATCAATCTAGATGTGACACAGATTTTACAATGTTTCAGAGAGACATTATAGCCTAACCTATCCTAGAATTATGGGTGGGGGCTCCTGCCCCCACACCCCTGCTGGTTGGGTAAAACGGTAGAAATCCAGTAGGGGTGGAGTGAGTAACCGTAGATTTTCGTAAGGGGGTCAGAGGGTGCGGAATGCCCTTATAATCCATTTCCGCATAATGCCACCTATACCACATCTCTTACCTCGTCGTACCTTCCTGTTAAATACAATATTAATTTGTTTAGCTCGTATAGGTGCAATTATAGAATAATTCCCTCTTATATTTACGAAAACGGTAGGTATTGAATACTATTATCTTGGATAGTATAGCCACCTCTCTTCAGCCTCCTACAAATGAAAAAACAAACCATACAACCTTTTTGCCTCCTCCCACTATTATCAGCCCCGCTATCACCAAAAACAAAACTACAATTCCCCCTTAACATCAAAAATGGGTGTCGATTCACCAAATGCCACAAGATACCATGATTTTGACCCCCATCAAACTCACTACTGGTCAAGATCGTTGCATGATTCAGCCAGCCATTATATCATCACACAAAAATTCCATACTCATAGAAAATATTTCAGATAATGTGTCAACCCTACCCAAAGGCCTAATCATTGGGGATTTAGACACTTTTTATGAAATTGCCCCCACTTATGTTGAAAATAACTCCCCTCTTGTACTACCCACCATTCCCGAAGGAAAGAAGAGGAACAGCAAGTTCAAGAGATGTTAGACGCCGGAATCGCCACTCCCTCTGTCAGTCCATGGTCCTCACCAGTCGTCTTAGTAAAAAAAAAAGATGGCTCAACAAGATTTTGCGTAGATTACCGCCGCCTGAATGACGCACCGATTAAAGATGCAACACCGTTACCTCGGATAGATGATGCCCTAGACTCCCTTCATGGCCCCAAATGGTTCACCACACTAGACCTACAAGCCGGATACTGGCAGGTTCCGATTAAAGCACTGGAAGTACTGGTGTTGATATGGGTATATATATCAGGTTCTTAATGAGACACACTGGATAGGGGTTCACATATATTGGGGGAGTCTGGTTACATGCTTCTTGTCGCCAAGGGAGGTTTAGGAAGCCATGCCTTGATATCGGCTCGCCTGTAGATTATATATTTAGCTTACAATATTATTACCAATATTGTAACACCGCGGGCGCTTGAATGGAGACTATTATACTAATAGGCATATCGTCAATGATTACGGGGCCCCTACTAAATATTAGGTTTTCCTTCTTCCCTCTGGGAATCAAACCTATTGTTATGCCCTGTTTTTCGACAGGATTAACTTGGGTAATGTGAGTTCTAACTGACTGGGTATAGAAGGCTGCATGCACAAAACAAGGTATGAGGAATAGAGAACACAAAATAAGCACACGGTAACAAGACACACGATCACTTTTATTGATGTACACACTTCTATAGTTTCCTTGATGATGATTAATATGAAGCATAAGAAGGTATGAATACTCGTACAAGACAAATGATAGAATTGAACAACACTAGCATTAAGTGGATCTGGATGGAGCCTAGTCTCCCACTTCCAACGTTCAGGTATTAATCTTCTGATCACTGGCTTTATTCACCAGTTTATATACTGGAGACCATAAATGTTACTTATAGATTCATATTCACTGTTAGATTTATCACGGGTAGCTCTGGTGCACAAGTAGTAGTTCACAAACTTGATTAGACACGCGTGTTTTAGAGCACGATAATTCTAGTAACCTCAGGGGGGTACTGATCTAAGTTTTATATTCTTGTATCAGAAACACATAGAACGCAAATCAGTGGGCGAACAGCAGATATCCTAGGGTTTCACTTCTATGTAATAATATCTGGATATATGGGTAATTTTTTTTTTTTTTTTTTTTTTTTTAAGAGACAATGAACGGAGGAAGGAAAAACACAGATAAAACAAAAAGGTCCATGTGCCTAAAGGCATCCTCCATTCATAAAATTTTTGTAACAACTGGATTTAAACATTTGTAAATTGTAAGTTTGTGGAAAGCAATTCGAGGGAAGTGAATTCCAAAGAGTAGTAGCTCTGGGGATAAATTAATTCTGATAAGCAGAAGTTCTGCATTGTGGAGGAGAAAGTGTAAATTCATGGGCGCTCTCAGCTGCCCTAGTTCTACGGGGAAAGATGTGGAGAGGCGGCACAATTGAAGCAAGTTCCTCGGAACAATTGCTGTGAAAATATCTGTAGAATAATGCAAGGGATGCAACGTTTCTTCGTATGGATAATGTAGGAAGGTCCTAGGTGATTGCAGGGTTATTGATTAATCTAATAGCTTTATTTTGAATTTTGTCCAACTGCCTCAATGCAACCACTCCACTTCCACCCCACAGAGGTGAACAGTAATCCATCTGAGAACGCACATGACTTTTATATATTACGGCCAACTGCTCGTCAGTGAAGAATTCTCGAACTCTGTACAGGAGTCCCAGTTTTTTAGAGGCATTCTTAGCAATGCTTCTAACATAATGTGTCCAGCTCAAGTTAGTAGTTAATGTTACACCGAGAATGTCAATACTAGGGGAAGTGGGAATATTTACATCATTAAAAAATATATGGGAGTCAGTGAGATTCTGTCGGTTAGAAAATTGAATGTACTTGGTTTTCTGTGCATTAAAGGAAACTAGATTCTCTTGTCCCCATTCATTAATTCTAGAAAGGTCCTGGTTCAGAGAAATTGCAGTGTTTATTTTTGAATTTATAAGATCGGGTTGGGTGAAAGAATTGGTAAATGTGAAGGAACTGTGGAGTGTTGAGTCATCTGCGTAGGAATGTATTGGATTATGAGTGGTAGATATGAGATCATTGATATGAATGAGGAACAGAGTTGGGGCCAAAACTGATCCCTGGGGAACACCAGCATTTATTGAGCGAAATTGAGAATAAAGGCCATCTACCATTACACGTATTTTTCTGTTATGAAGATAAGAAGAAATTTGTGGAACTAATGATGCAAGGCCGTAGTGTGACATCTTCGACAATAAGGATTGATGCCAGACTCTATCAAATGCCTTTGATATATCCAGTGCTATTGTATGTGTTTCACCATGTTGGTCTGTAGCTTGGTTGATTTGATGCATAAGAAGGCAAAGAATGTCTGCAGTTGATCGACATCGTCTAAAAACATATTGCCTATCACTGATTCATTTATTATTCTCCAGATGCTTAATTATGTGATTATTTAATATAATTTCAAAGACTTTGCCAAGAGTGGAAGTTATAGCTATTGGTCTGTAGTTTGATGGATCTGAAGAGGCACCTTTTTTAGGAACTGGATGGATGTTTGCTTCTTTCCAGGGTACTGGGAATCATGAGGTATGAGTACACAGACGGAATTTTTTTGCCAATACAGGAGCGAGCACCAAGGAGCAATTCTTAACCTCTGAAGTGCGCATGGGGGTAATTGGAAACGTCCCCCTGTGCTGACGTATTTGAGGTGTTTCCGTCACTAAAATATTCATTGTGCCATTAATAGCATTAATACTTATCCATATGCACCTATTATGGGTTGATTATAAAGGTATTAACCTGAAACAACAATAAAACGAGTGAAAACAGAGTTTGGATGGTCAAAATCGGATATAGCCCGCGAGTTGTATAATGTATGGGTGAGGCAATCTGCTTTCCCGCCAATTTCCCGCAAGGCCACTGAGACACAGTCGATTGATACTCTCTCTCTCTCTCTTGCACTCGCTTGCCATCAGTGATGACAACACCCTCCAACCGGATTTCTAATGTTAGCACGAAAATATACCTCAGAATAAGGGAATAACAGGGAAAATAGGTGATAACTGAAGGAGAGGAGGAAAGTGGGGAAGGAGGGGAGGTAGAGGACTGAGATTTTGCATGGCCTAGGGGCCAAAAACAAATAAAAAAATAAAAAAATAAAAATATATATATATATTTTTTTTTTTCGATGTCAAAAGTTGATTTTTTTTTCTCACTAACTCATAAGAGTCTCCCCGCAGTCCGCCGGGGGAACTCTTAAGAGTCTCCCGGCAGTTCCCGGGTTAAGTACTATTGGAGGAATTTCATCTGGGCCTTATCTACTGAGAGATTCTGCAAAATAGTTTTGACATGTCTGGTGTGGATCTTAACCCGGGAGCTGCGGGGAGACTCTTAAGAGTTCCCCCGGCGCACTGCGGGGAGACTCTTAAGAGTCAGAGAAAAAAAAAATCAACTTTTGACATCGAATTTTTTTTTTTTTTTTTGCCCCTGGGCCATGCAAAATCTCAGTCCTCTACCTCCCCTCCTTCCCCACTTTCCTCCTCTCCTTCAGTTATCACCTATTTTCCCTGTTATTCCCTTATTCTGAGGTATATTTTCGTGCTAACATTAGAAATCCGATTGGAGGGTGTGGTCATCACTGATAGCAAGCGAGTGCAAGAGAGAGAGAGAGAGTATCGATCGACTGTGTCTCAGTGGCCTTGGGGGAAATTGGCGGGAAAGCAGATTGCCTCACCCATACATTATACAACTCGCGGGCTATATCTCCGATTTTGACCATCCAAACGCTGTTTTCACTCGTTTTATTGTTGTTTCAGGTTAATACCTTTATAATCAACCCATAATAGGCGCATATGGATAAGTATTAATGCTATTAATGGCACAATGAATATTTTAGTGACGGAAACACCTCAAATACGTCAGCACAGGGGGACGTTTCCAATTACCCCCATGCGCACTTCAGAGGTTAAGTGAGGGAATTTCAGGTGAATTAAAATTAAGTACAGGGACATCTTGATTTATTTCATCTAAGGTTGAGTTGGTGGAGAAAATATCCGCAAGAAGGTTAGCTTTACCTCGTGGGTCACTTACAAGATTGCCAGTCGGAGATTTTAATGGTGGAATGGATGAAGCAGTAGTGAAGTTGGATTTGAATGAGTTAAGAGTAGACCAAAATATTTTGTTATCATTTGGATTATTTAGAAGTTTATTTGCCTGCTTATGGAGAAAGTTTGATTTAGTTAGGTTTAATACAGTTTTGGCATGATTTCTGATGTTTCTAAAGTAATTAAAGGCTTCATGTGTTTTTGATCTTGTGTATGCATTGTAGGCTATTGCTTTTTGTTCAGTTACTCTAGCACAATTATGGTCAAACCATTTAGGTGAATTAGATCTTTTACTGTACTTTTGATGAGGAATAAAACTTTCCATTCCAATTTTTACAAAATCTTGTATGTGGCTCAAGGTGGAGTGTGCATCATTAGAAAAGAAAGAGGTAATATAGGAGAAAGAGAGGGGATATGATAGAGACTTTTAAGATAGTGTCAGGAAAGTATGATGAGGACGTGTGTGAAGGTATCTTCTTGATGCGGGAGGGAACAAGAACGAGAGGACACTCTAAGAAAATTTACAAAGAAAGAAATAGGCTTGAAAAGGCAAAGAACTCGTTTTGTGATAGAGTGGTAAATGAGTGGAAAGCACTGCCCCAGTATGTAGTCGATTCCGAATCAATAAGGAAGTTTGAAAGTAATCTTGATAAAGCATGGGGAAGACAAGATTTGAAGTTTGATTATAAAGCAAAAATACAGAATAGTAAAAATGTTGCGTCTGCTACCGCCGCCGCCAACACCGTGAACGACCGCAGCAGTGCAAGTACTGGTATTGAGCTGGATACACAGGCCTAGTTTGCCTTTTTCCAGAAGATCTACTGTAAGAAACTGTAAGAATGAAGCATAAGAAGACCGCCGAGTTGGAGGGATTAAGATCTAATGCAGTTCTGATATCTTTATAAGCCAGAGTGGAGCAGAGGTAACGCCCTGGACACTCATCTGAAAGATGTTGGTTAGAATCTCCTCCGGTATAGCTAGTGAATTTGTCAGAAATGTTTAATTTTTTCATGAAATATCTCCTTGGATCCCTAGTGAGAAGTAGATGGTCTTCAAATCTCCATGCAAGCAGTCAGGAGAACCAACCTTGACCCACAGATCTCCTATTCTGTATGTACTGTATGTATTTACTCAGGCCCATTCCCCAGTATTCCTTTTTTTTTTTTGGGGGGGGGGCTCTGTCTTGAGTCGGCCAATCCCAGCTATGGCCGGGGTATGTGCCCGAGTATATACATACATACATAAATATACAAAATCAGGTTAGGCTCGGTGGTGTAGTGACTAGCGTCTTGGACTTCCACCCAGAAGGTCCCAGGATCGTGCCCACGCTCGGCGCAGTAAAGTTTTTTCACAAGCACTAGCTGAGTCGTTACCGTCCCTCATGAGTAAGGGGATGGGATAGTAGTACCGGACCCCAATGGAAATACGCCTAATCGGCCTTATTGAGCTATCCTTAGCTGGCTTAAGCTCGGTTCACACATTCCCGTCCTGACCTCCCGTCCTCCCCCGACCACTGAAAACGTATGCAATCGTGCAAGGACTCCGACCTAAACGTGTATGGTCTGTTCATGAACGTACAGTGACGCCACAGCACGGGCCGCGGCGGCGAGGGAGCCGTGCATTTTTGACATACCAAAAATAAACGGATCAGAACGGACCAACCGCCAAACTCGGTTCAAGGGCGGATCACCCACGTGACGGGTCAGCGCATAGGCGCCGTGTAGAAGCGTCTATGCGGCGCCTAGACGCTACCAGACGTAGTCTATGCCCAGACCAAAATATTTGAAAGTTGAGACTGCGACGTGCCAACGTCGCCTCACGTGATCACCCCGCGGCGTCCCCGCTAGTCCCTGCCCACCAAGCGTCCATAAAAGAGCCAGCCGCGTGTGGTCCTATCTCAGTTCCCAAGCCGCCGTCAAAATAAAAAATCCCTCAAGTGGAAATCTGCCCTTATTAACCTCTGAAGTGCGCATGGGGGTAATTGGAAACGTCCCCCTGTGCTGACGTATTTGAGGTGTTTCCGCCACTAAAATATTCATTGTGCCATTAATAGCATTAATACTTATCCATATGCGCCTATTATGGGTTGATTATAAAGGTATTAACCTGAAACAACAATAAAACGAGTGAAAACAGCGTTTGGATGGTCAAAATCGGAGATATAGCCCGCGAGTTGTATAATGTATGGGTGAGGCAATCTGCTTTCCCGCCAATTTCCCCCAAGGCCACTGAGACACAGTCGATCGATACTCTCTCTCTCTCTCTTGCACTCGCTTGCTATCAGTGATGACCACACCCTCCAATCGGATTTCTAATGTTAGCACGAAAATATACCTCAGAATAAGGGAATAACAGGGAAAATAGGTGATAACTGAAGGAGAGGAGGAAAGTGGGGAAGGAGGGGAGGTAGAGGACTGAGATTTTGCATGGCCCAGGGCCAAAAAAAAAATAAAATAAAAAAAAAAAAATATAAATTTTTTTTTTTTTTTCGATGTCAAAAGTTGATTTTTATTTTCTCTGACTCTTAAGAGTCTCCCCGCAGTGCGCCGGGGGAACTCTTAAGAGTCTCCCCGCAGCTCCCGGGTTAATACTGTATAGTAGCATGCAGTTGGCTTGCATCTTCGTAGGTTTAATTGTTAATTTGTACATTTGTTGGTAGAAAAATTTCAATTTTAACCCGCTGAGTGCCAGGGACGTATATATATGTCCTCGCCGAAAACAAATCGTAGCAGCGAAACGACTGCACCTATGCCTTTCATATTTTTACATGTACCTTACCCTTTTGACTACCCACCACAAAAATCCCAAATCCCTCCTCCCACCCACTCGCTGACTGTCGGTCCCGTCAGAAGGAAAAAAAAGGAAAATCTGTGGCGGCGAAACGACTGCACCAATCGGTTCCATATTTGTGTGACAAGTCCCTTACCCTTGTGCCTTCCCCCCACCACACCCCCAACCGCCTCCAACCACCCACTTCCAGCGTATCCGTACTAAGATAAGGAAAAAAAGGAAAATCCGTGGTGGCGAAACTACCTCACCAATCGGCTTCATATGTGTAACATGAGTCAATTACGCTTCTACCTTCCCCCCACCATCCCCCAAACCACCCTCCCACGACCCTCCTACCCATACATTCCGATACCATAATAGACTCTGTAGTCTATAGTGTCTTTTCAGCTACTTTCGGGACCATCGGGGACCTGATTTCTGGCGAAAATGGACAAGGGGAGTGTTTTTTTTACCATTATCCTTCCTTTCTCTCCCAACTTGATAGATTAAGCCCCCCCCCCAAAAAAAAAAAAAATCTGGCACTGGCAGAAGCACACCGTCAAAATTGGCTGGCACTCAGTGGGCTGGTTGAGACTGAGGTGTCTCTGTGCCACGCCCCAATATATATCCATGATGGGGGCCATCGCCGACGACACTGCGTCCATCATATTGTGATCACAGTGTCGTCGCAGTGCCGTCACGTGCGTCTGACAGGTCGTATTCAGACTTATTAGGTCGCCTTCCAAAGGGACTGGTCGTGGCACCAAGTCGCCGCCCATGTTCCGTCTACCGGGACGGTCACGTGTTGAGATCTCCGTCCACTAACCGTGCATGCGCCGTCTTCCGGGTCGGTGACGTGTTGAAGTCGCGCATCAGAGCCACACGTGGTCACTCGGGCCCACTCGGGACACAAGGTCATCCGTTTGATGCCGTCCAACAGTTTTTGGTGGTCGGGGGAAGACGGGAGGTCAGGACGGGAATGTGTGACTCGAGCTTTAGCATGCACTAGCTTTAAGAACTATTATTATTATTATAGGTTAGGTTAGTCTAGTAATATATTAATTATATAAAATCTTAGAACAAACGTATCAAAGTCGCGGAGAAGCAACGGACTCTTCAAAGACGCGCGGAGCCAGACTTTGAATGGGCAGCTGCGTCAAGGTCTTCCACCAAACTCCCCTGCCAGCTAAATTTGCAAATTTTTTAGTAGGAAAAGTACAGACTAAAGGCCGATTTTTACTAAAGTGTACGCTCGATATAGCTCGCCCCATAAATAATCGACATCTGGATGAAGCGAAACGTCTTCTAATCGCCAAACTATTGAGGTGAAATGTCTTATAATCTTTAATGCGGCGAAATTTGTCCGACAAAGAATAGGCTATGTGGATTAATGAAATTGTAGTTGTAGTTTCCAATATGGAAAGTAATTTTCTTCTGTATTATTTAATCACCATTCAGTAGGCCTACAAGCCCAAACGTTCCCAGAACGATGTCATTTAAGGTGTGTGTGTGCGTGTGAAGTTAGTGTACACAATTAGTGTAGTTAGCCATAAAATGCCGGAAGACGACTTCGTTTTCTATTATGTTTAAGGAGATACGCGTCAAAGAACGCAAATTTTAAATGGGTAACTATTTAATAATTGCGGAAGTTAATTATTCTCGAAATGTTTAGTTAACTTATCACCCATTTCCTGCTATATATTCAACTGAATAACATGGATTCATAATATTTACATTTATACCGTTCCAGAATTTATATTATTTATTGATATTAAGCATATGTGAATAAGCCAATTGTTTGTGATGCAGGTCCGGACTCCGGATCCCCCATTTCACGCACTAGCAATATAAAGTGCAGACATAATTTTCCCAGCCTAGCGCTGGGATCCCTCACAATTGTATTATGATGGCTGGTCCAACACACACACCGAGGGTACATGTTACCAAAGCTCTGATGGATAACATTAAGGGAATAGAAAATGTTAGGGTGTTATTTATAAGTGAAATTCATCAAGTTGTGAATTTCGCGCCTAGGTTGGAAGGTCGCTTTTCGTTTATTTCGCTGGCTAACATCCATGATTACACCCTCCGTAGGGAACATGGGTTTATTCTATATGAACGGCTCTCTGGAAACACTAGTCACGCAACCGTTCTTTATAGAGATCTATATGATTCATACATTTATTTTGATAGCCTGGCTTCCCCTGCCCCTCGCCAAGTAATAGAATACCTGGTGTCAAAATGTCCTCCAGGCAGCATAATCAGCAATAAGATCATTCTACAAGATGATTATATTGATTCTTGTGCATTCCATTGTCTTGACCTAGCCAGGTATATCTGTGATCATCCGAATATTACCGTACAAAATATTGCCACAAGCTACCCATGTGATATTGCTGCTAAAAATGAACTATTTATTTGCTTAAATGTTCTAAATTTACTGACCACATTTCCTAACAAAATCAACCTTATTGACCCATTGTTCAACAGGGTGTGTCCCAATCTTTTGGTTCTACCTTACCGTCCTGTCAAGACTGGGGAAGGTCACAGGGACGCACCGGGACAATAAGGTCAAGCGGCTCAGAGGCAAAGTATTCAAGGTTTGATATTGAGGCAAGACTAATCAAAACAACGATATTTAGTTGCCCTTTAATACTACGGGGCTCATATCCGTGTGTTTGACCTAGGAAGGCCTATGACCTATGTGGGTGGGTATACCAAGTCTGGCACACAGGAGCTACAGCACATTATCCAGAAAACCCCAATTTACCTTCGCCAGGGATAATCACAGCTCCACAATACCAAACTACCTATAACTCATACAAAATAGACCTAGCAGCTACCTCTTCAGTGTACTGAAACCCTTTGTCATTGTATGTTGGTTATCATTAGAGGATTTTATGCAGATTAGGAGGGATCTGTGGGAGTTAGAGGGTTAAATCAGATTAGGTTTACCCCTTCAGCTCTCCGGAGTCTCTTCTAATGCTGAGAAAAGTCAAATAATGATAGCCAAAACAGAATGAAAATTACGACATTGTGCTGAAGGGTGCAAGACGTTGAAGTACAGTTAATACACTTAACTTTGATTAACATATACAATTATTTTCCAGATTAGTATTAACTTCTTGGGATCAAAGGAGAAAAATTTATATTTATTTTCCCTATAATTCCCACAGATCCTTCCTAAGCGGAGAAATCAAATAATTGTACCCAGAATAAAAGGAAAATGACGCCATCGCACAGAAGGGTTAACCTTTTGAAGCTCTGACGCGTGTTAACAGTTTATTTTGGCTATCATTAGACGATTTTATGCAGCTTAGGAAGTATCTGTGGGTATTAAAAGGGTAAATACTATCTCAATCAACCCTTTGACTTCCATATAGCCTACTGTTACTAATCTGAATACAATCAACACTTTGACTTCCATATAGCCTACTGTTACTAATCTGAATACAATCAACACTTTGACTTCCATATAGCCTACTGTTACTAATCTGAATACAATCAACACTTTGACTTCCATATAGCCTACTGTTACTAATCTGAATACAATCGTCTAATAGTAGCCAGAAACAGAACCGAACAAACGCGTATTGGAGCTTGAAAGAGTTAATTTCAGAACAATAGTCTTTGGCTTTCCTTATAGCTCAAGGTAAATAGCCATGTCCACCACATCTTGATTTCCCAGATACTAGGCTACACATACTGTATATTGTTATAGTAAAATATGTTAATTATGAAAACTCTCCATATGCCTAACCCACTTGAATGACCCTTGGTCTGTTCTCTCCAGTAAGCTGCATGATGCATCTGTCTTCACACTTCTCTCTCACTGTAGGAATAGGTTTTTACACCATACCCGAAAGAGGATTTATGGAGCTCCGATCTTACTCTCAACCATCTGAACAATTTTACCAACACACCTAAACTTCGTTAGATGCGGGAATAACCTCCCGAAAATATCAAGCCCTGGCGGGGGCTTGAACTCGGGACCCTTGGGTTGTGAGGCAAACACTTTACCAGTTAGAAGCAATAGAGATTATAGGTTTGACTCCTGTAAGGAGATAAAGAAAACCTAATATTTAGTAGTGGCCCCGTAATCATTGACGATTATGCCTATTACATAAGGCACCCTCCTCAAACACTCATCCGCCGTAGTTTGAATCTACCGCGCAGAGCATAAAAAATTGAGGAGCCTTCATCATGAGCGCACGCAACCTCACTCATGGTTCAGTCATTATGAAATTGGGTTCTCACTACGAAAAAACTTGGTAACAAATAAAAAAGAAAAAGAAAATAAGAATAACTATTCATAAGCTTTCCATATAATCGTGGATGTACTTGTGTGGATCTTTGACCAGACGCTGACTCAGGCGTCATTCTTCCTTCACTGACATATCAAGTAAACCAAAATCCTTAATAATAATAATAATAATAATAATAATAATAATAATAATAATAATATTTATTCAGTTAGCAATTTACAGAGTTGGTACCACATAGTTTGTTACAAATATGACATGTACCAGCCTTGCATAATTCCAACTAAGGATAGCCCAATAAGGCCATTAGGCGTATTTCCATTGGGGTCCTTGTGGGATTAGGTTAGCTGGGGAAAATGGGGAGGCTAAAGAAATAGATACTTTAGAAAAAGTATTTCTAGGGGGTTATTTTAAGATACCTTACATCCTATAGTAAATATCAGTAATCCGTAATCAGTAATAATTTCAGTTTGGTTTGTCTATCTCTTATGTCGCATTTAGTAGTAGACATAAGCTTGGTGCTCCCTTCTCGCAGCTGTCCGGTTCAGGTGTTCCTTCAGGCTACGTCTGAAGGAATACAGTGTTCTCTTTTCACGGACTGACTGGGGTAGGTCGTTCCAGTCTTTGATGGCGGTGAAGAAGAATGTTTGCTTACCCTGTCCTTGGATTCTCGGGACCTTAAAATTAAACATCCTGTTTCTTGTATTATGTCCACTCCTCTCATTTGCTTTAACAAAATCATTCTTTAGGTACTCTGGAGCTCTGTCATAGAACATTTTGAAGGCATTAGTGAGCCTGATTTGTTTGGCCCTGTCAGCGACATTGAGCATACCTAGTGACTGAAGTGTTCCTGGCCAACATGTGATCTGGGTCCTAGGTTCAGCATGAACCTAACCATTTTATTTTGAGTGACCTGAAGTTTGTGCTGTGCTGATTTAGATGATGCAGAGTACCAGGATGACACAGAATAGTCAAAATGACATTGAACAAGCGCTTGGCAGAGGGTCTTTTTGGTCGCCGCGGGCAAGCATCCCACCTGTCTATACAGGTATTTTATACGTGCTCTACACTTACTCAGGATAGATTCCAAAATTGTTTCACCTGACAAACTCGCGTCCAGTTTTAGTCCGAGATATTTAACTTGTGACACTGTTGTTATAGGAATATCATTACAGTTGACCGAGAAGCCCACAATGTCTTTCAGTTTGCGTTTTGTTCCACATAAGATGGCTTCCGTCTTGCCCAGGTGAAGAGATAGTCTATTGTCCACTAGCCATTCACTACATGATTCTAGTTCTTTGGAAAGTGAAGCGGCAATACTTATTGGGTCTTTTCCTGAAACCAGGATCACGCTGTCGTCTGCATACAGTAATAATTTACATGAGACGCTCAGTTCCATGTCTTTCACATAACAGAGAAAGAGTAAGGGACCAAGGATGCTTCCCTACGGGACCCCACAGTTAATTGGCATAGGATCAGATATATTATCGTCAATTTTGACTCTTTGGGTTCTACCACTAAGATAAGATTTAAACCAGTTCACAGATCCTATGCCCATTGCTTGTAGTTTATTACATAGGATATCATGGTCTACTGTGTCAAACGCTTTTTGTAGATCAAGAAGAACCATACCGGTGTAGTTACCTTTAGACATTTCTTTACGAATGTGATCCGTTAAGTGGATGAGACAGGAGTCTGTCGAGTACATGCATCTGAAACCTGATTGAAACTTATAGAATAGATCGTTTTGTTTGAGGTAGTGTTCAATTTGGGTGTATACCGCTCTTTCAAGGATTTTAGATACAATACATAATATGCTAACTGGTCTGTAGTTACCAACTTCTAGTTTATTTCCTTTCTTGAATAGAGGGGTTACAATAGCTTCCTTCAGTTCAGCAGGTACAGTGTTGGTGTTAATTGACAAGTTGATGATGTAGGTTAGGGGGCCTGCTATACCAATGGCTCCATCTCGTAGAAATTTGGCAGGAATTTTGTCTGGTCCTGTGCTTTTATGTACATTTAGGTTGGTTAGACAGCTCGTCAAAAGTGTATTTTGGTGTATCATTTTGCAATCCAAATGTGTTTGGGTGTATGTCTTTATCTCTGTAGAAATTTCGAAAGGTGGCCGTTGTTGTCGTGTATTTATTGAGAGGTTGAGGTAGTTCTGTGCAAGTGTGTTTGCTATGGAGGTGAAGAAGGAGTTGAAGTAGGTTGAAATTTGTCATTTATCGTGGCAAACCTGATCATTAATGGTGAGAGCAATATTAGTGTTAGACGAATCCCTTGTCTTGTTGCTGTAACCTGTTGTTTTTAGGTGCCTCCATAGTTTCTTTGGGTTATTCTGATATTCCTCTGCCTTATTGTGAAAATAATTAGTTTTCGCTGATTTTATTTTCCTACTTAGTTTATTCCTGGCCCTGTTGAACTCATGTTTCAGACCTTGATCCTGTCTATGTTTCGCTAGCCTTTTTAACAGATTGTTTCTGTGTTCCAGATGGTGTAGTACGTCATTGTTGATCCATGGGTCTGACCTTGCTTTAATTCGTATGTCTTTCAGAGGAGCTATTTCGTCTAGAATGTTTGTGATGATGGTTCTGAAGCCAACCCATGCGTCATTAACGTTTGTACTTCCAAACACTGGAGACCAGTCTGTATTCCATAAAATGTCCAGAAATGTTTCTTTATTGTAGTTTCTGAGTGACCTTGTTTTGATAATCTTGTGATTCTCTAGGGTAATTTTTGTGGTTTTCCGTGTGCAATATGTGACGAAGTGATCACTTATCCCAGTCTGTATAACCCCTGATTGGGATATTTTGTCCTCTCTGTTCCCGTTTATGTGGTCTATTATTGTGGCAGTGTTCTCAGAGATACGTGTGGGGGTTGTGATGAGTTGTTTGTGATTGTGCATTGTCAGTATATGCCTATATTCTCGTACAAGCCTATCATTTCGTTGTTTGTAACACAGGTTAAAATCCCCTAGTATGATGGATTCATTCCGAGGGTCTAGCGATGACAACGTTCGTTCAAATTTGGTCAAGAATTGTGTGTCGTCTGGTGGCCTATAGCAGACCCCAATTGTGATGGGTCTTGTCCTCGGCAGGTGTAGATCGATCCACAGAGCTTCGTGATTTTCTACATGGAGGTCGGTCCTGGTTGTGTGTGTGAGGTTGTTTTTTACATACAGACATAACTCCTCCCCCATGCCTATTGTGATCATTCCTAACCATATTGAAACCTTGAATGTTTTATTTCACCATCGTTTATACTTGAATCCAGCCAGGTTTCTGTGATTGCAATTATTGAAGCTTTGGCCTTATTAGCTAACAAGTTTAATTCTGACAATTTATGGAGCCCTTTGTTGGTGAACACTCTGTATTCATCTTTGATTTTGAATGTGTCCTGGCTGGATTCTGAGTTGTTAATACTAATTGGTTCATTTACATTAATATTCGGTAATGAATGCAAGGCACATATGTTGCATAGGAATTCCCGTTCTTCACTGTTGGTCTTCTACATCAACGAATGGGAAGGGGAAGGTCGGGAGGGCCCAAGT